>JAGXOD010001399.1:5102500-5695000 GCA_020368025.1 Brachyhypopomus occidentalis | reverse complement strand
GAAGACTCAGGAAGCTACTGTCAGCCGACTCTGTTCTAAAGCTGCAATTTAGTCCACAATTATCATTATTATTCTCCCATTGAAAAAGACATGAATAAGGGGTCATTTGCCCAGAGACCAGGACGTGGGGGCAGGAGGTGTGGAAGGGTTAGAAATGGGGGTAGACTCATTTACTCTCCCCTTCTTACACCATTGGATTAGAAAGACCAGCACCAGGGGAACATAGGACAGTGCCCTCAACATCTATACTGCGCAATGCAGATTCTAAATCCATCTTACACTCAAGTCACAAACTGCTTCAATAAAAATGGCTCAAAGAGTTTTCAAAGACTAACCCCTCAAAGAGTTACCCGCGGCACCGCCGAAGTTACACCTTTACACCTCAGCGAAGGTTTTCCGTGCGTTCCAGGTGTGTGGCGCTGTCGGTGCGGGGGACGATAGCGATTAGAAAGCTGCTTCCTCTGGGAGACTGAAGCCGCTGCAGACCTGTCTCCTGTGCTTCACTGGTCTCGGATGATATGGAAAGATCTCCACTCTCATCCAACCTTCTTGAGTGTCTCCACCCACTAACCACCCACCCTTCACATCAGCTCCATGGGAAGCTACCACCTCTCCTATCTCAAGGCTGCAGAACTGGCCGGCCCTTTGAGAGGTCAAAGGACAGAGGCATGTTTATATATTAACTGATTAGAAACACCTTATATGGGTGGAGTTGGAGATCGTGGTGCCTCCGATGACACAGGCCCTATTGTGTAAGCCGCTCTCCCACACACCGCTGTGTCATGTGTGAGTTTCCGGCACTTTCTCTGCGTGACCAGCTCTGTGCAGACACACCGAGGGGGGCAGCCTCATTGCGTAGCCAGAGTGATTAGAGCATATGAGGCTGATAAGCACCAAGTTGACACCTGTAACATGGCAATCGATACCTGCTTCCAATTTTTCACTTTCAAAAAAAAAAAATGCATCTGTTAAGTAGCTGTCAGGTGGATCTGTGCCGTACTCTGATATACTCAAGAGCATGTAATGATTATAGATGGGTGCTCGATTTTTTTTTTTGCATCTAGATCCGTCTCACCACCTCTAACCTCCACCCTCTTTAAATAGCCGCTGAAATGATCCTGTCCCTCCCACCTGCTTGTGTCTTCACAGTGTATAAATGGACGTCTTCTTGTGCAGGTATCGAACCAGCAATTCTCAGCAGGTTCCTGCTATTATCTTAGTCTGCTAAAGCCAGTCAGGCATGTAACCCATTTCATGTGTCGCTTCCTCTCATCCAGCAGAGAGGAGCTCTCCCTGTCTCTCAGCTCACACACTCTCCCTCTCTTTTGTTTATACCTTGAGGAATACATTTCAGGCTCAATTTATGAAAACATAATATATATTTATAAACGATCATTCATAAATTATTTAATGGTGACAACAAACTCTACACAGTTGAATCATTTCAGTGCGACCACTTCCTTACAAATTAAAAAAAATAATATATATATATATATATATATATATATATATATATATATATATATATATATATATAGCGATGCTATTCCTCACCGGGCGCAGTCATTAATAATTTGACATAAACATAATCCTGACAGTGTTGCAGTACAGAACCCTGGCAGCAATTAACAGGTGCATCGCACTGATTAGGTTAATCATCTTGTAGACGTTAACAGTGTAATCAAACTGTACATCTTCGTTATGGGACTGGAATGGCCTGTAAAACACACATACAGTAAGTGCTCATGGACTGGATGTCAATAACAGAACTCTATCTGGAGGAGCCTGTGCTTGCTTTAAATGGCAAGTCATCAGACAGCAAAATAGATACGCCGCATTTAAATGAGCTTTCGGCAGAAGACCAATCAGAGCAGTCCATTAGATTGTTGCATCTGCCTTTGTGTGAGGGGATGCTTAAAAAAAGCTCGTGTATTAGCCTCGGTTGTTTCTTAGTAATGGAGAGATGAAGGAGACGGCCGGGTGCATATGTGATGTGCGGACGCACAGCTGGCACCTTAGCACCACCTAGTGGTGGCTCTGAAGCGCATGAGCTAATAAGTGATGCTTTTGGCATTGTGAATAATGTATGAGATTCACTGAGAAACAGACCAATTTACAAGAGTGTGAGAAATGGACCAGAGAAGAATTATGTGTGACCACAGAAACAAATGTAACATGTAATGCAGGTTTGAGTGTGTGTGTGTGTGTGTGTGTGTGTGTGTGTGTGTGTGTGTGTGAGAGCGCATACACGGATGCGTACGTGTGTGTGTGTGCTGAACGGAGGTTTAAGGTACACACACAGTCTCGATTGTTTAGTCGACAGCCGAGTTTATTTTGCAGTTTTGTTTTTTAGTTTTGTTGTAATTGCAGTAATTTCGCCTTGGCCTCTGAAAGAAGGAGTCATGAAATGAGGGAGGCCGAACAGAAGGGCAATCAGAGGAGCCCTCACGCCCAATTACCGAGGGAAGGGAGATGAGACCAGGCAGCACGAAAGGGTGAGGCGTGATAGGAGGCAGCATAAAGGGAGGAGACATGAAAGGAGGCAGCAGGAAGGGAGGAGACGCGAGAGGAGGCAGCATAAAGGGAGGAGACGCGAGAGGAGGCAGCATAAAGGGAGGAGACGCGAGAGGAGGCAGCATAAAGGGAGGAGACGCGAGAGGAGGCAGCAGGAAGGGAGGAGACGCGAGAGGAGGCAGCATAAAGGGAGGAGATGCAAGAGGAGGCAGCATAAAGGGAGGAGATGCAAGAGGAGGCAGCATAAAGGGAGGAGACGTGAGAGGAGGCAGCAGGAAGGGAGGAGATGCGAGAGGAGGCAGCATTAAGGGAGGAGACGCGAGAGGAGGCAGCATTAAAGGAGGAGACGCGAGAGGGGGCAGTATTAAGGGAGAAGACGTGAGAGGAGGCAGCATAAAGTGAGGAGACGTGAGAGGAGGCAGCAGGAAGGGAGGAGACATGAGAGGAGGCAGCATAAAGGGAGGAGACGTGAGAGGAGGCAGCAGGAAGGGAGGAGACGTGAGAGGAGGCAGCAGGAAGGGAGGAGACGCGAGAGGACTAGCACTAAGGCATTCACAAGGAGGGCGGGCTGATGGCTGAACTGCTGCTTCCCCGCAGGGCTGCAGGGCCCGTGAGGCCCATGTGGTCTCCAGAGCCTGCAGACCTGCTCCCCAGACCTGAGGAGAACCACGACATGATGACACTCATGAAAGATTCACACAGTGTAGGCAATAGGCTGTGAATCAGGTGAAGTTGCAGGAGCGCGAGAGTGTCGCTCCATCCAAGGAAATATGAAGCAGTGACACTGACTTTATTGTCTTAACAGTGATTCGTGAAAATGCTGTCATGTTCCAGGCAGGGCTGAAAGGTGGTGCTATTGGGTGGAGGTTCTGGTGTGGTTCATACTACAGACAGGAGGAAGCAAGAGAACAGTTTCAGCTCCTACCAGCTTTCATACCAGCACTTAGATGGACACCAGACAGTACCATTTCAGCTCATCCATACAGTTCCTTAGCAACCAAACACACGCATTACTCTCTCTCTCTGGCTATCTCTCTCGCTCTTCTTTCTCTCTCTCTCTCCCTCATATTCCCTGCTGACATCTGCCCTCTCTCCATCTCTCATTCTCTCCATCTCTTTCTCCCTCATTCTGTCTCTCTCTCTGTCTCTTCATCTCTCTTTCTCTCTCTCTCTCTCTCTGTCTCCCTCTCACTCCCTGCTGTATCTGTCACATCGCCGTGCGTCCCCAGGTGTCTATGAAAAAGGGAAACTGAAAATGATCACTGTGCGCGTCAGCGGACTGGCGCGGGCGCGGGGGCGTCGCCCGGCAGCCGAGCGCCGAGCGAGGGAGCGAAAACGTGCTCGCCTCCAACCTCCCATCAGCCGCACCATCTACGCCGGCGGATGACAAAAGCCCGCCATGGAGAGGTGTGGAGGAGCTGTGTGTGTGTGTGTGTGTGTGTGTGTGTGTGTGTGAGTGTGTGTCGGGGAGACCCCTGCGATCACACTCGCCGCTCCGTCGCCGACGCCCAGGCCTCTCCGCCACTGAGCGGGCCACTTGCAGTGCGGTGTCGTCATGCCCCCCTGCACCCAACGGGGGTGGTGATGATTGTTATTATTGTGGTCGGGCCATGCAGGCTGGCGTGCTGTGGGGCTCGGAGGCAGGCAGAACCGTCGCCGTGGTTGCAGTCACCGTGGCCGCCGTCACCGTGGCCGCCGTCACCGTGGCCGCCGTCACTGTGGCCTTCCTCTTCCCTGTCTGCTCCTTTCAGCCTCTGGATTGCGGGGGAAAGGAGAGTGACGGAGTGCAGCTGAAGGTTATTTTCCACGTGCGTGCTTGTGTGTGTGTGGACGTGCGTGTGTCCAGGTGTGTGCCATTGTGTGCGCACCTTGGGAACCGGGTGGATGAAGGTGTGACCTTTCCAGGTGCGTGGGCTCTAACGCGCGTGGATGAAAAGGAGCTCGACTCGTTTGTTATGGTGCTGAAGCACCACCGTCCTCTCTCGGGCGGCACTCAGAGGGTGAGTGCGGCCCCCTAGAAAACCCGCCCACTTCAGCCATGACCGCCTGTGTCTGTTCACTCTCCCTTTCCTTCCTACCTGTCAATATCTGTCTTTCAGTTTCAATTTTGCTCTCTCTCTCTCTGTTTCTCTCAAATTCTCTCTGTCTCTGTTTCTCTTTCTGTCTCTCTGTTTCTCTCTATCTTTCTCTCAGTTTCAATTTCTCTCTGTTTCTGTTTCTCTTTCTGTCTCTCTGTTTCAATTTCTCTCTGTTTTTGTTTCTCTTTCTGTCTCTCTGTTTCTCTCTGTCTTTCTCTCTGTCTTTCTCTCTGTCTCTTTCTTCCTCTCTTTGTCCATCTTTATGTGTTTGCGCTTCAGGCTGCCGATCTACAAGGCAGGTACCCTGAAAGCATAGCCCAGTGGTGGGTCTGTGAACACACACATGCGCAAATACATATACACACAAGCACAAATAAATATACATGCACACACTAGCACACACCATTTTGACCCAGACTGCACCTGGGCTCCTTAGATGGTTAAACCCCACACTTTAAACAGGGCACTGTCTGCTTTTACACACACAAAGCAGTTTTCTAGCAAGAGAAGGTTTTTCTGCCTCCTTCTCTCCACAGTTTAATCTACACACACACATACACACACACACAAATGCCCATATACAAACATAGGCACATGCAGACATGCAGTGCACACACGATAAAAAGAAGACAGATAATTTTCCAGGCATCTCAAACACTTAAGTTAACTGCTCTAAGCCCTCAGTACATGTCAGCATGGGAACACGTGGATTTATCTCTCATACTCTCTCACTCACACACACACACATGCACACACCCACACACACATAGACTACCACTTTCCCTCTCTTTGTCACTCACATGCAATAACAGACCTGCTCTTTCGATATGGTCTCCCTCCCTCTTTCTTTCTCTCCTTCTCTCCCTCACTCTCTCTCCATCTTCCTCGCTTTCTCTTCATATCTCTCTCCTCCCTCACTCCCCCTCTCCCTCCCCATCTCTACCTTTCTCCTTCTTTTTCTGTCCTCTCTCTCTTGCCTTCCCCCTTCTCTCTATCTCTCTATTTCATGAGTGGCAGATTTCCTGCTGCTGCTCGAAACTCTGCAGTGAACCTCCAGCTCATCCATTTCACACGCTCATATTCCTCCTCTCTCTCTCTCTCTCTCTCTCTATTTCTATCTCTCTTTCATTTTCTCCTCATCATTGCTGAGAGGATCAGAACACTCTCCGCTCAAAAAGAGCAGCTCTGAAGTGTGGAACAAATTGGGAAGTGAGAAAGGCCTCAGTGACTGGGTTCAGTGGGAATCCTTTGGTAAATGGACTTACAGGATGAAATTCGTGGATCAATCGAGAGAAACCAAAGCCCCCCGAGCAAAGTGGCTCTGAAGCATCACGGACACACGGGGACTCTAGAGCTGGAACCGCATACACCGGAGGACTGTAAAACTGGAACCACACATACAACAGTGACTCTAGAACTGGACCCACACATACACACAGTGGCTCTAGAACTGGAACCACACATACAACAGTGACTCTAGAACTGGACCCACACATACACACAGTGGCTCTAGAACTGGAACCACACATACAACAGTGACTCTAGAACTGGACCCACACATACACACAGTGGCTCTAGAACTGGAACCACACATACAACAGTGACTCTAGAACTGGACCCACACATACACACAGTGGCTCTAGAACTGGAACCACACATACAACAGTGACTCTAGAACTGGACCCACACATACACACAGTGGCTCTAGAACTGGAACCACACATACACACATTGACTCTAGAACTGTAACCACACATAAACACAGTCTGTCTGGAAGTGGAACCACATATACACGCAGCGACCCTAGACCTGGAAACATATAAACACAGTGACTCTAGAAATAGAAACACACTGACTCTAGAGATGGAATCACATACACACAGTATGACTCTAGAACTAGACACACATACACACTGTGACTCTAGAACTAGACACACATACACACTGTGACTCTAGAACTAGACACACATACACACATTGCGACTCCTGGAACCACATAAACACACATTTTCCCAATATGCCAGCATGCAAACTCACCCCCTTCCCACACACACATTGCGCATTAGCTTTGGAAGTGTGCTTATATTAGTGAACATGGCCCCCCTGTGTGTGTGTGTGTGTGTACGGTGGTATGGCAGCTGAGTGGCAGGGCTGCTCTGTTTTGCTTAGTTGTAAAACTGTGAGTACCCTGCAACTCAATTTTTTGCCAATTACTACACACACACACACACACACACACACAGGAATACACACACACACAGCCGTACACACACACAGCCCATACCACTGTACACACAGCCCGTATCAGGCTTTATTTAGACACACACACACACACACACACGTGGAGTTCATGGGTGAGTGAGCATACACACACACACACACACAAACACACACACATACACACATTCTTATATGCGCACACAAATCCATACATTAACTTCCCTCAAAACTATCTGTACTTGAATTCATTCAAACTGTTCCCAGGCAACCCAGATATGAGTTTTCATAAGACACTTTCAAAGAGCCTGTACATATAGCAGGTTTCCCCGTGTGCGGAAGGCCGCTCCAGTGTGAGGCCTCTCCCTGCCTTCATTAGCGTCTACGCTGGAAATGCTCCAGTGCAGGATAGCAGGTTCCTCACTAGTCCTGCGCTTGTTATTAATGACGCCTGCTTCCAGTCCTCCGACACCGGAATCTGTGCCGAGGCCCCGTTAGTTGGGAGAATCCGAGGAGGCTCGTGGCTCTTTGAGCTGCTATCCCGAGGGAATCACTGCCTCTGCTCTTCCTCGTGCGCCTGGATCAACGTGAGCTCCGGGAGGAGATGTTTCCTATGGCCTGATAGAAGTTTGATTTGATTTCCTCCTTCCTTCTGTCATGGGGTGATAAAAATACCATTTGCGCCTGACCAGTGCAGTGGGCTTTTGTGGGGAGGCGTTTAGAGACGGCGTGGTGGATGAGGTAGGGTAAGGGATTCACTTCGGAAACCATCACATTCCCCACCGTCTACTTATACTCTGAAAACCTCAGCGGTGAGAACCTACCAGTGATGTTTATCTTGGGTAAAGGATGTTTTTGTAACAGGTTTGTTTGGGATTGCATGGAGAAAGGAGCATTAATTATTCCTTCTGATTCTTCTTTCATTTTTAAAGCATCCTTCATTCACTGTGAATGAATGCTATTTGTGTACTATTTGAAATACATATTGTTATTTCAAAGTAGCACTGTTCATTCTTTGCATGCGGAAGATGTGAGCTTCATCTGAGCTTCCTGAGCAGAGGGTGTGAGAAGGCCTGTCTCATGTACGTACACGCAGTGTCGACTGTCTACCACTCCCCAGAGACACACACACGTCTGAGTGCTTGGAACTGGCAAACCGCAATGTGTATTCTCATCATAAACTTCTACAAAAATATGGAACAGTTCAGTCCTCAGCTGAAATTATACAGCACCTGCTAATTGGCACATGAAGCTAAGGTGTGTGTGTGTGTGCGCGTGTGTCTGTGTGTATGAGAGGGCAGGGTGTAGTGAAACAGAACTGTCTTCAACCATGTAGCTCCATATCATCATCATCATCATCATCATCATCATCATTCTTAGGTGTTGTGGGGTTTGAAGTCTTTTCTCTCTCCATTGCTCCACAAGTCTGTGCCACGTGACCACCACATGTGGTGGCAACATTTTTTGTGGTGCGTCTGTGTGTGTGTGTGTGCGCCCAAATATTATCTCACAGGGTGCTGTGTATGTGTGTTTTTTAACATCTCACCTAAAAGAGCTGTATTGTGTTGTGTTGAGATACAGACTGCACACACTGTTGGCCACGCCCCCTTCTCCACTCCTCCAGTTACATCCCTCCATCTGTCTGGGGCGGTGGCCAGTGCAGATGGGTGGATTACTGGAGAGTGATGTGTAATAGACTCTGTCATCCAGTCAATAGCAGACGAATCACACAAACACTCACACAGAGGGAGAAAGAGGGCCCACAGTGTCCACTACCAGAAATCAATGCAGAAATGTGCCACTGTCCTAATAAATAATCTCTACATCAAACACTGAATGAGGAGGCCATTTTCTCTGGGGACCACACCTCTCAGTATGAAGCCTGCTAACATAATTTAGACTACAACAATAGAAGAAACACAAGACTATCTGGCCTTGTCATTCCATTTTCGTTGAATCTTTTTTTTTTTTTTTTTAGGTTTTTGATGGGGTTTTTTTATGTGATATTACACGGTATCCTCTGTGAAATGTAGACATCTCCTGACTTCAGCTGTGAATGTCAGCAGTGTCAGTGGCTGCTTAAGTCATGAGGAGCATTTGGGGTCTCCAGCTTCGTCATGAGTGTGTGTTGCTTCATCCGTCTGGCAGGAATAGCCCAGGTGATGTTGCTGAACCAGAGCAGGAATGTACTGGTGTGTGTCGGAACGCTGGTATATGAGCTGTGGGGTTCTGGCCCGCTCTTGGACTGCTGACGCTGTGTGAGGGACTACAGCAGGCGTTAGGCGCTGAGCACCTGTATGCCTTGCGTGGAACACGGCCTTCCCTCCGAGACATCCGCGCTGTTTGTTACCAGCAACTCGTCCGCGTTCGTTCGATTAAGAGGCCCCATCTGTCATCGTAACAAATGACTCGGCAACCCGCGCGATAATGACTGACGATAATAACGCCTCACCTTGGGGACACGGCAGCAGCCACTGCTTCTTCATCAAGGTCACCCGAGCAACAGAATGCTGATTCACTCGGATGTTTGATTGACAGGTCTCACCCCCGTGGTTCAGGTTCAGGTTTGTATAGGCCACTGGAGCCGTTCATTATTCAGCAGCGATCCGCATTTGCATGTCCGTCGCAATGGGGCGGGCACGTCGATATTTGCATGTCCGTCGCAATGGGGCGGGCACGCCGCTATTTGCATGCGCATATTGAAAGCAGGAATGTTTTCACTGGCAAGGGAAAAACCCTTGACCTTCCGAGGACGTAAATGTGTCAGGCAGGCATGATGTGTCAGGGTGTAGGGTGTGGTCAGCTCTGTTGGGGAGAAAGGTGCTGTCTAGACCCAAACCACTAACACGAGTGACCTGAAGACACCAGGACCAATGACACAAGCAATAATCTCTTTAAAGAGGGAAAGTTACTTAAGTTATCAAAAAATGATTTTGGTTTAGGCAAAAACCCGAATGACCTGGGGGTTTTGCTGATTGTTTTGCATTGAAAGAGGGTTGTGGTACACACTATATTCACTACTGTGTACAAAAAAAATCTATTACCTATATTTGGTGACATAGAGGGTAACTACACAACAGCAATTCAGAAGCATATGAAAGAAGAGATGATAAAGAATACATAACAATACGCAGCTACACAATCACAAAACAAAAGATCAAATGCAAAAATGTTGCATTGTGGAGACAATCAAAAACTTGTAAGGTCCTCGTCCTGGCCTATTAACGTCCAGCCACAACGACTTCAGCGAATAGAACAGAACAGAATGCAAAAGAATACCTTTATTCCAAACGTACGGGTGGAGTGAAATTTGTTTTGCAATTCCCAACTTTGTATGCAAGAATAAAAGAAAATAAAACACATGTACTTGTGTTACGTGAGGCATCCGTGTCCCAGACACACTGTTATAAACACACACACACTCGTTGAAGGTTCCTCCACACACACACCACCGCACAAACCACACACGGCCATCCAAGACACATTTTCTTTATTATTATTATTATTATTAAGATGTTTTACTTTATTTATTTTTTGCAGTCACATAAGTGGAATATAAATGGGAGGATATGGTGATTAATGCACCGTGGACTTTTCCACCAATCTTGAACCTTTTAAGTAGAGTTGCTAATTATTACAGCTAAATGCCAAAATGTGAAGGCAGGACCCTGAGAGGTTGATGCTGAAACGTAGGTGCTTGTCAGAAACGTGGGCTGTGAGAGCCTCCGGGACACTGCACCACTGGCTTTAATCATAGCAGGTTAACATGAGGCAGGCTGTTCTCCATCAGTGAGCATCAAACTCCAGTGCACGTGTGCAGTGCAATAAAGGGAAGTAAAAAACATGCAATTCTTATTTTGTGCAGCTGTGTAGATCTAAATACGTTGGAGCATCAGATTCGAGTCGTGATTAAATTGTTTTTTGTCATATCATAAAGAACGCCCGTTCTATAACTGCTCTGTAACAGTTCTGTGTACTGTCATGAGGAGGTTTATTAAGAGCGTTTTTCCATGGCCTATAATAATTTCCGTAGCAACCCAGCATGCATTTCAATTTTGTCCTGAGTAGCTTTCACCCTCATGAAAATAGCAGACTTCATCAGGTTTAAGACACTGCAGAAAATAGACATTATCATCAGATACCTTGTTGTCATTCATACAAACACCTTGTTGTCATTAACACAGACACCTTGTCATTAATACAGACACCTTGCTTTGGGTGACCCCATTTACATCTGAACTTTCCTTTGGCGCCATATGAGAGGAGTCATAAATGAGAATGAGAAATGAGAACTCTTAACAAGCTCCCTGTACTTTTTTCCAACAGTATTTATTTTAAAAAAGTGACTCAAGTGGATTACAATGGCTGTTCCTTCTTCTGTCGTGTTTTTGAATACGAGGAAACAGAGAGCCCTTGTTTCACACAGGAAATCTCATCAAATTCAATTCAATTCAATTTTATTTATATAGCGCTTTTTACAACACATGTTGTCACAAAGCAGCTTTACAAATTGCGTGGGTCCAGATCCCTAATGCTGTCATCGCTAAAGTCAGCGGGGAGACTGTCACCGCACTTCTCCGTGCCTCCACGCACGTTTAGGGAGCCGCCCCCCTCCTGCTCCGAGCGCTCCGGGGCGCGGCTGAGAGGAACATGTACACGCTGCCCCCCCCCCACCACACACACACCCCACACACTCTTCTCACCTCACTCTGACTAACCACCTCTCCGCACACGTTTCAGCGGTGACTCCTGGTTCCCATGGTTACAGGTTTGCCTTGAAGCTGAGCTCACACAGGTGCTTTCTCAAAGAAGCTTCTTTTGTTTGACAGGAGGTAAATTGGGTGCTTTGTCCATGGCATTTTTCAGTGTTTTTTAATGCTTTCTTTCCCCTTGTGCTGTTTTTTTTGTGTTTGATTTGAATAGAAAAATAAACAAAAATGATCTGTGATCAGTAGGTGGTAGACTTTTCTTAGATAGTCTGTTGAAATGCAGCAATGTTAGTGTTGATACAAAGGAGGAATGATTAAGGGCTTTTAATTGTCACTGAAAGAAAATTAGGAATCACAGAAATTTCAACAGGCTTAAACAAATGCAACCATTAAAAGACAATACCCTTCAAAACAATAACTCTAGAAAAGCAGTATTAAAAGGATTTTAGACAGCGTGACCACTTTAATGAGACTGTATGTGACAGACAGAGATTTGTCTCTGTGTGTGTGGGAGCGTGTGTGTGTGTGTGTGTGTGTGTGTAGCCATGGTAGTTGCTTTCCACCACAACACACACAAAGCAAGTTGGCCTTCTGGGCACTTACAAAAGCAGGATTTGGAAAAGGGTTTTAGCACTAATTCAGTCGACTTAATGGAAATTAAGGAATGAAGGGACTGTTCCCGCCAGTAGCTGTTCAACACAAGGTCTTAGTTTTCTACAAATCCAAGACTACACAGTTGCACTTCTGTACAGCTGAGTTTGTTGTATGTTTTTGTTATTATAATAAACATTTCAAGCACTTTAGGTATATCAGGAAACAGATACGTCTTGATGTCATTGTAGCTGCATTAAAATGCTTAGCCTGGGACACGTGTCCTCTGTTCCCGTCAGCACTGCAGGGCATTCTGCGACACGGATCCACTGTTCCCTTCAGCACCGAGGCAGGGAAGACTTACATCACTAGTCAAGGCTGGTAAATGTCCGAGAGCTTTTTTTTTACTTTAAGCTCTTGTGATTCCCCCATCCTGCCACCTATCCAGACAAAAGAGTGAGCCAGAATAAAATCCGTTATCATCAGCGACTCGTGGGTGAGACCGGGAGTCAGAGAATCAAGGATGGACGTCATTTCCGATCTTAGCCGAGCTTGAATGAGCGCCCGTCTCGTGGTAGCCGGACAGAGAGCTGACGCCACTGTCTGTAGCAGTGATCCCTCCTCTGGCCTGTGTTTCTGCCTGCTCTCCCACTCCACACCTTCCACCAGCAGCCCCGCTGGACATTTGACCCTGTTCCTAATGTAAGGACTGCGTGTTAGCATGTGACAGACTACACCACAGCACTCACAGTAACCAAGGCTTATTCTGAGAGCCCATTATCAGATACATCCTCCTCCAAGAGTCCTCCTGGCTTGGGTGGTGTAAAGCATAGCTTGTACGTTTATCTACTCCCAGTACTAAGGCTTGCTAGGCCATGTAGTCGTCACGTCCAAGGTGATCCAGACTGAAGGACGTTCACAAACATGCATCTCTCGCCATCACACATGTAAAGCAGACATTACAGACTACAATGGCTCACTAAGCTAAGGAACCATATGGAGCCTCTCGGAACATCTGTATGGTGTTTAAGGGATGAGGAGAAGATGAGGTGAATGGCATACGTGTTGACGCTGAATCAACACTGAGCTTGCTATACTGCTATGAATCCGACAGGTCTGCATCCAGCATGAACAGTATACAACAATACATGATCAATAATCATTAATAGATGAACAATATACGACAATACATGATCAATATTAAAGCCTGAACGGAGCCAGACGCTCACGTTCCGGACGACCGGGGCAGCGAGGGTCTGTGTGTACGGGTACGCCTGCAGGTCCATGGCACAGCTGCTGGGGCAGTCTGCTCGTGTCTCGACAGTCCGCACGCACGGGGGGGTTTACACGTACTCACACAGCACCGAAACAAGCAGACACAGCACAGTTCTCCTCAAGTCTTGTGCAGAGTGCAGATTAGACTCAGCCAAAAAAAAAAAAAAAAAAAAAAGAGACTTTCAGACTTTATACTGAGTTAAACTCTGGCTTCAGTGCAGTAGTATCTCTCACTGTTAGGTGTGGGGAGCAAACATGGTCACGAAATTAAACATGAACCTGAGTTTGCACAAAGAAATATGGACAACTTGCAAGTTACAGAATAATCCTACATTTTTGAAGCATGCCAGACATACAGATAAGGGATCTGGTTCTCTCCTGGTTCCATTCATATTAGAGTATGAACAGCCCAGCCGCACAAAAACAAGCCCCTTCCTCACATATTACAGTGTGAACACTCCAGTAGCAGAGAAAGCAAATCTTTACTCTTTTCCATACTGTCTACCATTTAGTATCTATTTCTAAAAGATCATAGTATCGTAACAGATCTGCAATTTTTTTCTTCTGGTTAGGGGCAGAAAGGCTAATTAACTATAATGAGAATTATTAATAAAGACATTAACAGTTTTTGACATTGTAGCATAAATATTTAGAGCTGCGCTTTTGTGGGTGTAATGTATGAGTGGTTTGAATTATCTTTCATTTATCCTTTGAGTCATCTGTTCTTTCTGTACCTTAGGAACACATTATTCTCATTGTCACTTTAACTATTGTTTCTGAGAAGTGTGGTGTAGAGTCCCTGTCGCTGGGAGCTGTTCTCTTGGGAACGTTGTTAGGATACATGGACATGACGTTATGATTTTCAGTCAAACACCAGTGGATTTTAGATCTAAGTCTGGCCTCTGCCTGCAGGCTGAGTGGATTGTAGCTGGATCTTCTAGCTGGAAAATGACCTACAGCATACCTTTAAATTGACTCTAAGATGGTTTACTGACCACAGAACCGAGCTTACTGAAATAGCCCTGAAACTCCCCTGACCTTAAACCCCACTGAAAACGTGTGGTGGGCCGCTGACAGTTCACCAAACACAGACCTGGAGGACTGTGTGTGTAGGTTCTGTCCCTTTATAATGCGTTACAATCCGTCACCTGGTCCAACGTAGACATCACATGGAGCACCATGTCAACAGGAGGATTCACAAAAACACTAAATGCTTTTCCTGAGGATTTTGTTTTGAATAACTTAAATGGCCCTCACATATTAAGTGTGAAGTCCATCTGAAAAGCCACAAGCATGTTTTTTTTTCAAAGCCTTCCTTTTCATTTTTATTAAATGTGCCAATAATCCTGCTGGGTACTGCGTGACGGTTCAGTGGTAAGAAAAGCAAAACAGTATCAAATTCATGTTATAATCTATAGGTGTTTTTTCCCCACTTTAATCCACTCCTTCAGCCGAGTAATTGGATAAGGCCTTAACAGCTCTATAATCAACCACTTCTCTAACGACAATGTTATCTGTGTGCTCTGACTCTCCTTCTAAAGACATGCAAAAAAAAATCACTGTTGCATTGCACTTAGGGAAAATATAAGCAGTAATCATGGAAACTGTATAAATGGAAAATGCACCTGCTGTCCCTCTGGACTGTGAGCCAAGCACAGCGATGTAAAGAGCTTACAGGGTTGAACGGCCCCTTTCCAGTTGGTCTGGACCACACGTGTGCTTGCAGTGTCGGGGTTTTAATTCACTCATTTTGTGTTTTACCTGCTGGCTGATTGCCGTGTTCTGGACCAAACTGGATTGTTTTCAGACATTCATGCTGACATTCATGCATTCATGATTTATGCAGTAAAAATAAATTATGTTTTGGCTATAGTTGTCATTAATATGAAGAGGTTGCCAACTCTCAACAGAGCGCCAACGTCAGACCGTGCTAGTAGAACTCCGAACCCTCGCTGGTGTAACAAAGGAGATTTCTGCTCCTGACCATGTAGAGGGGATTATGATGAGGTTTTACTGCTTACCAGTCAAAGTATCCTGATTCTCTGGCTCAGGCCATGATCCCAAACACACACTCACGGCTCCGTCCGTGCACTGGTGCAGCACGTGGTTGGTGTAAAAGCACCTCTGTGTGCCTACATGCTTACCAGCATAACAGGAAAAGACCTGATAAATGATGGTGGCCAGCATGTCAGCCACAGAATGGCAGAACCCACAACACACTGTTGCTTTTCTGATTGGCAGTGTAACACATGGGGGAACATAGGGAGACTCACTCGGCATCTAATGGAGAGCGCCATGCTTGCTGGAGGAAGTGGTAATATTCTTAGCGAAGTGCAAACTACCTTCTAATTTATGCAGTGACCTAAATCATGAAAGGGTGCACGCATCATTTTACATAACACAGGCTGCGATCTGTCAAATGCGAGTGGAGAAAAGGGGCTGAAAGATTAACCAAACAAACCAGGGCAAAGCGCGGCTTTAAACGCAAACAATAAAGCAAAGCGTGTGCTGGTGTGGGAGAGACAGAGAGATGGACAGCGGGAGAGAGAGAGAGAGAGAGAGAGAGAGAGAGAGAGAGAGAGAGAGAGACAGACAGACAGACAGAGAGATTGACAAAGAAAGACAGAGAGGGAGGGAAAGAGAAAAATGGACAGAGAGAGAGAGACAGAGAGATGGGGAGGCAAGGGAGAGAGAGGGTGAGAGAGAAAGAGGGAGGGAGAGATTGAGAGAGAGAGAGATGGACAGAGAGAGGCAGTGCGAGAGATTTAAGTGCACTGTTTATCCTTCATCAGTTATTTGGAGGGGACCTTTCTTTTCCTAATTGAATTGTTCTGGTGCACAGAAAGCAGACACGCCTGAAGAGGCTTTTGCAGCACTGCTCAGACTGTGTTGGTATATGCACGCCTCTGGGACCCAATAGAAAAACTGACCATCTGGAAAAAGAAAAGCTTTTATTTATTTATTTATTTGTATATTTTAATGGCGATATGGCAGGAGTTTACGGACTGGCAGACTGCAAGCGAATATTATGCACACATATGCTGTGATCCAGAGGAGGAGTTTTTAATAGACAGTGTGTTTACAAACACGCAAAGCACTCCCTGCTTCTCATCTGACACACACACACACACACACACACACTCCCAACAACCTTTCTGCGCCATTACGCCCGGGAGATGGGTGTTTGCTTAACGGACACACACACACACACACACACACACACACACGCACACGCACACACACTCACACACACACACACACACACACACACACACACACACATGTTGACTCATGTCCTTTCTTTAATAGACCCCTTGTTATTTTTTCCAAATAATTATGATTGTGCATTTTTGAGAGGCAGTAACCTGGCAACCATCACTTCAGTGGAGCACCATTATTGTAGTGTGTGTGTGTGTGTTTGTGTGTGTGTGTGCGCATAAAAGAGAACGAGAAACAAGGGGGAGAGAAAGAGAGTAAAAGAAATGGAAAGACAAAAAGAATAGAGAGAGAGAGAGAGAAAGAGTGGAGAGAGAGAGTGTGTGTGTGTGTGGGTGGGGACTGCCTGTCAAAATTTCAAAGTGTGGTGTTCTTGGCTGCCGCTGTGTTGGGGAAGGACTTATGGTTTTGCAGTACAGGACTGAGGCAAAGAGGCACACAGCCAATCACTGCCCACCCTGAAGATGTCCTTCATCCATGCTGATGGGATGGACAACCTAAACCAGAATGACAGAGGCCCTGGGCCCATTCCCTCCCTCCCTCCCTCCCTCCCCTCTCTCTCTCTCTCTCTCTCTTTCTCTTTTCTCCACCTCTCTCTGCCTCCTCATAGACTTTCACTGTTTCTTCGTCCTAGCCTACAGCTGGTCTCTGCTCTTCACTGCTTCTCACTCATGTCCTCTGTCTCTCTCATGCCCCCCCCCCTCACGTGTATACTCGGGCGGCCTCTCTTACGCTAATGCTGCAGTCGTCAGGCCACGAGCTGAATGGATCCTCCAGCGAGTCTCACCACCAGCCCCCTCCTCCATTTCCATCGCGTCGTTAAGGAAAAGCTCATAACGGTATTGAAGATGCTGGATGAATATAGATGGAACAGAGGCCAGCATAGCGTAAAAGAGCAGCCTGCCCATGTGGCTCCCTTCTGAAACGTGGTCTTTGGTCGTGATAGTAATTATGTTCAACATGTCACCCAAGGGCTCCTGCATCTGTCCTCACTATTAGAAATGTAACGAGCTATTTATTTGCAATCGTCACATTGTAACATACATATAGATTGCATGTATACACACTCACACACACACACACACACACACACACACAGGCATGCACGCAGCCCTGACCATGACATGATGAGAGTGCTGTAGTGGAGTGCTGGTGCCTGTTCAGCATCTGCGTCCCAGCGTGTCCATTCTGTCTCTCAGACAGCTCCGCCCACAGAGGTGACATTGACAGCGGGTGGGGCCGTGTTGATGACATCATCATTGGCTCTTGCGCTCACTCACTCCAGTGTGTGTGTAGAGTGTGTATGTGCGTGTCTGTGTGTGTGTGTGTGTGCATGTTTCAAAACCCATTTGTTATGGTGCTACACGTCTGCGTGTCCATGTCTGCAGTGGAGCTCCTCGTCTTGATCCATCACTGCTGAAAGGCTGCAGGTACATGGTGAGATTTGTTGGCCTGGCCTTCCCCACAGTACCTTACAATCCTGCTGCAGGTCCATCTGTCACACACACACACACACACACACACAGGAGCACATTGAGATAAGGCATAGCATTATTAATGACCATCTCTAGCCCCTGAAAGCTCTCAGCACTGCAGGCTAAATGAAGAGGAAACTCCTTTGAGCATCCCTTTAGAGCGTTCACTGTAAAAGTGTCATATACGTAACAGTTAATATAACAGCCATTCAAAGAAACACACTCCTGTTTGTGACAGCAAGAATTATACTGCATTTTTGACCTTTTTAGGACCAACACTTTACTTCCAGTCAACATCATGTAAATCAGCTGTTCAAATAGGTAGTTTGAGAAGACAAATAAGTGATGGCCTTTACTTCTGAAGAATTATTATTAATTAAAAAAAATGTATTTTTCATGAGAGCTGACGAGACTCTGAAGGCAGTCACAAGGGCTAATTCATCCGCTTCATTAAAGCCATTGTGAGATGACCAAATGTAATATAGTGACCTTTTTACAGTGCCATTACAGTCCTTCTCTGAGACCTTTTTTTCCCATTTACACATTATTTTCAGGCTTCTTACATTCTTACATTTTGCATAATCTATGGTAATGTCAGGTCTTTTATTACTTTTAGCTTTGCATGCACCAAGTTTTAACTTCTGAACTGGTTTTGAAATTTTACACAGAGTATTTTTTGTGTGAGTTATAGTTATTTGCACAAACAGTGACTTTGTTTAGAGGACTCAGAGCTACAAATGTGATTTCCAAATGTATTGATCATCATAGGCTTTTTTTGCTTTGTAGCTCTGTGTCTGTACAGAAAAAGACCAGAATTATCAAAAAATATCCAAATATTTGATTTAAAGGTCATTTCCAGGACTCTCGAGCTAATAAGACATTTGCGAAAAATGTTTGTTGCCAATGTGACTCATGATATTATACAGAACCATAATCAATGTGTGTCTAAGGCAGGTGTTTGTAGCTGCTTTGAGCAATGGGGCATTTTTACCCAAAATATTGCAGAAATGTCTCAGAGACCTTGGACTTCATGGGAGGAAGCGTGCATGTGCCTGGGCGGCCTGGAATGACCTGTTACATGAATTATTAACAGTGCTGTGCTTATCCAGAAAAAAAAGACCTTTCGCTGATGTATGGCTTACCAACAAGACAATAGTGCCATTCACTCAGCAGGACACGTCAGAGTGCTCAGATATGGACCTTCTGCAAGAAATGACACTCAGCTCAGTCTGATGTTAGTTTATGAACTTAACACATCTACGTACAATCTTGAACGTATGTGGTTAATATTTTAGTCCAGGAAACACTGAGTGATACAGATGAGTTTTTCTCATAAGAGTCACTTCAGTCCCTGTGCTCTGAGTCCTCTATAATAGATAACAAAAACAACCAGACTTACAGTGGGCAAAATGTATGAGCCATTTGTGGTGATGATGGATGTTGTTTACAGAAGTTGTCATTGAATGAATCTGTTAAGCACTGGGCTAAAGTGGAAGGTACTTTCACACAAGCATAACTCATGATTGGCTAGTGATATGAATTCAGGAAGAGACAAACACACAGACATTAATAACAACAAAACCAGCCAATCAGGAAAGAGGTTTCTACAGCCATCATCACGAGCCACAAGGTCAGGTGTAAGTGTGAGTACTGTGGCAGTCCGTGTCTGCGCTGAAACAATCAAGGAGCATAGCAACAGCTCAGCACATAACATGAGATTTAGGACTTTACAGTTTGAATATGAAGATGCTTTCTTGCTTTGTTTACAGCTGCATTGCCAAAGAAACGGTTTACTGATATACCAGCTGTACTCAAATACAGCTGTACTAATATACCAGGTGTACTCAAATACAGGTCTACTGATATATCAGGTGTACTCAAATGCAGGCCTTCTCAAATTCCATGTTTACTCAAACACAAGTAATGATATTAAAGCATTGTAATTCAAATACTGACCGTTACAAGTGACTTATGGGAAATGCAGTCCTCCTAACCTCAACCCCCTGCGTCCAGCAAAGTGTGTAATTGGAATTATGATGGGTATATCACTATCTTTCCTCAGGCTAAAGGCATTTCCTGTGCTTAAAGGGATGAGCAGGAACAACATGGAGTGTTTCGCTGTGAGGAAAAAAAGGTTCTTTTACTTGAGCTCCCACTCTGTTTGCACTACGTGAAAGGAACACTGAAATGTAATCTCACCTTCACAACTGCATCTGTCACTCCTTTACGAGGATATTGGTTCGTACTCTCTGCTCAGTAATGCAACAGCATTTTCTCACTACTCAGTGATGGAAACAAACAACAGCTAACAGCAACTTTATGTGCGGGGTGGGGTGGGGTGGGGGGTGGGGGGGGAGTTTCCCATAACATAAACAATAGGAATATTACACTTTTCTGTGATTTCAGACCCACTCATTCAAACTACTGCTTCTTCCTACCGTGCCTGATTCCCCAACAGAAACGCCCGATCTGTTTGACATGCTATATACAAAGTCATAGCTAATAGCTAATGTTACATACAAAGTCACAGCTAATGGAGTCCAGGCACAATATAACACCTGATTACCGAGAGGTGATGGTCGCTTTGCCATTTGTCAATAAAAATACCTGCAGTAAATGAGCACAACATAGCCATTCACCCCGTAATCATCTTAAAGGACGTACCTGGTTAACTCTAATTGGCTGTTTAAGTAGCCATATGTGCACCAGTGGTGAGGAAAAAATTGCCCTTGTATGGTGGTTGCTATTTTGCAGGGTGAATTCAAGTAAAGTCAGCTGTCAGCGATCCCTTTTAAAGTCATGCCATGTTGTACAAACAGGACGGATTAAACAAACAAACCAAAAACAAACAGGTTCTTGAAGTGGAGCTTGCCAGTCTGCAACACTAGTTTGGACTGGGGTAATGAAGCCAGAGTTGCTAAGCACGAGTCAAACGTCACTGCGGGGCTTGTAGCTGTTTCACTCAGCACAACTTTACCTCGTCCATCATTTGACCCGAGCACGTCAGACTTTTTGGTCCCTTGAAACGCTTTCAGATTTCTCACTTTAATGCTTCACAGCGATACATTTTTAGACACTGATGTACTCTGAATATTCCCTGTCTTTAACCCATTCATTGTGGTACCCAGGTCATTTCCTGTTGAATTGTTCACATATTTGATATTTAGGGTCATAACATAACAAGTGGGTGTGATAATAATACTGACTAGCTGTGAATTGTCAAGCAATTCATTTGCCTATTTTCAAAAACCACAAGACTACAAAAAACTACGAAAATGTCAGATAGCATTTACTTGACAAAACAACAATCTGAAAACAAATGTATCTCATCACACCACATATTACTGTCAAATCTACCTAGTCAGCAATTAAAAAAATAAAAACGTCTGTGATCGCACACATTTTATTTGCAATAGTGTTTGCTTTCATTGTATGAATGAATGGTAAATTATTTGTAATTGCTAAATTGAATAAAAGTGTGTGTTTTATTCCCAGATTAGTTATCTACAGAGTGTAGTTGCTGGTTGTTTATGTGTTAAGGGCTTCTTAATATAACTGTACAGGACTATAATGCCAGTGGTGAAGGAGATGGTTCAGGCCTGATTAAAAAAGAGAAGAGAATGTCTGAAAATGTCTGGCCATTATTAAATATCTCATCAACTTTGCTTTCTTCATCATGTTTGCTCAGTAGTGGTGGCGGATAAGGTCAGTGTTGAACAGAGGGTCAGTAACACTGGCTTTTAATCTGAGCCTGCTGTACCAGTACAGAGGAGATATCCAGGGCTATATAGCTCATTCTTCTGGACGCATCTTCAGGGCTGCGTAGCTCACAGTCTTCTCATATGGCATTGGTTGTAAATTTCACATAATCTGCTTTGGCTTTCGAATTTAAAAGTGATTACAGAGAAGTTCGTACCATTCAGATGTAGCGCTAACAATAGAAGCAGATTACATAGCTAATGCCTTTATGAAGAAGTCAGGCTTCCAGCCAACTCCATTTAATCTGGGAACGATGAAGAGATTAGCAAAGCAAGGATGCAGTAATACTTTGATCTTGTCATGAAATTAATCAGGATCATTGTGTGGATTGCAAAAAAGATGAATTCTTGATTAATATCTAGAACGTTTTCCCCCTCATTTCAATTTACGTACCTTTCATAATCTTCATAATCTTCATATAATATTCTGTATATTTAGATTATATTAAATCATAATGTGTTATATATAGCTTTTAGGGCTACAGAAGGCTTTGGTTTATCTGAAGGCATAAACAGTGCGTGTTGTACCGCTCCGTGAATGGCCAGTTTCTGAACACACGGCTGCCTTTGGTTAGGGAAGTCCAACATAGTCCAGCAGAGACTCAGACTCGTGTACAAACTCTAATACAGCAGAGACTCAGACTCCTGTACAAACTCTAATACAGCAGAGACTCAGACTCGTGTACAAACTCTAATACAGCAGAGACTCAGACTCATGTACAAACTCTAATACAGCAGAGACTCAGACTCCTGTACAAACTCTAATACAGCAGAGACTCAGACTCCTGTACAAACTCTAATACAGCAGAGACTCAGACTCCTGCTCTACAAACTCTAATACAGCAGAGACTCAGACTCCTGCTCTACAAACTCTAATACAGCAGAGACTCAGACTCCTGTACAAACTCTAATACAGCAGAGACTCAGACTCCTGTACAAACTCTAATACAGCAGAGACTCAGACTCCTGTACAAACTCTAATACAGCAGAGACTCAGACTCCTGCTGTACAAACTCTAATACAGCAGAGACTCAGACTCCTGTACAAACTCTAATACAGCAGAGACTCAGACTCCTGCTGTACAAACTCTAATACAGCAGAGACTCAGACTCCTGTACAAACTCTAATACAGCAGAGACTCAGACTCCTGTACAAACTCTAATACAGCAGAGACTCAGACTCCTGTACAAACTCTAATACAGCAGAGACTCAGACTCCTGTACAAACTCTAATACAGCAGAAACACATGTCAAAGCCCTTACAACATGACAGTGACTCTGAAGCCTGTAAAAGTTCTGATAACACAGCATTGATTCCAATTCTTCTTAAACTCTTACAACTCTGATGCCCAGTAAAACTACAGCAACGATGCTGGATACGCTCCTGCTAGCACATCACCCGCTACCACGTCATTACCCTGTCACTACAACATCATTACCCTGTCACTACAGCATCACCACATCACTACCACATCATTACCCTGTCACTACAACATCACCACATCACTACCACATCATCACACTCACTACAACATCACCACATCACTACCTTGTCATTACCCTGTCACTATAATATCACTGCCAAGCTACTATCTTGCAACTACAACACAACACCACAACACAACACCACAACACAACCATATCACTACCACACTGCTGCTATACACTGTCAGTGCTGCTGGTGTGTTGCGGAGCTACTGTGCTCAGAAGGCTGCAGGCCACCTGTGTCCTGTTAGATCAGACCGAGCCTGTGTTTGCTGTTAGATCAGACTGAGCCTGTGTTAGCTGTTAGATCAGACCGAGCCTGTGTTAGCTGTTAGATCAGACCGAGCCTGTGTCAGCTGTTAGATCAGACTGAGCCTGTCAACCTTGTGTTGTGATCAGGATCCTTTCCAGTTGTTTTTTTCCTTCATCCTGTCTCATTCAAATCCAACTGCACCCACATACAACACAAGGGAGCATTTTTTGTGTGTACCATATACAGTTTGTATATCTCCATCAGTCTGTGGGTTGCCTTCACTCCCATTTTAAAGTCCACGGTTATCCCTCCAAACCACACAGCCAGATCCCAGTTTATCCCCCGTGGTACCCACAACTGGTGCCAGGATAACAGTAAGTCGCAAACTCCTAAATCCTCAAACTGCTTTCTCCACACAGATAATCCTGTCAGCTGTTGGAAAGGCTTCATACCAGCAGCAATGCGATACTTCATTTAACAAAGCTACACCTGTCTGTTGTGTCACAGAACCACGATTACAGAGCTTCCAGACAAAGCTAAACATGTTTACAGAGCAGATGTGGACAACACCTGCTAGAACAATATAGTCTTCCTTTACAGCTCAGCAGAGCATTATTGCCAGTGTTCAGAGGCGACTGTAGCATTCCACCTGAATGACTGATGCTTGGTGTAAACATACCGAATTCCACTTAGCTGTTACAGCTACAGGAGAAATGCATTTCAGAAGGATGCCAATGTGCAAAAGGTCGTTGATCAAACAGTGTGGCGAATACTTGATGGCGATTAACAGAGCTTTCCGAGTGGTTTGTCTTCGTCTCCTGCTGCAGGGTGTCTACTTCAGCCAACCCTTCGTAAAACCACCACCTCAACATCAAAGGCCAAAATAAGCTTCTGCTGAAGTAACAGTTGCGCAAAGAGAGAACAAGAGGAAGTGTGGCCCTGTAGAAGGGCAATGAGGGTTCATAGAGGTTAAAAGCTCCTTATTAAGCATTGGGAAAGTGCGTTTCCTTCTATCGATCCCAGGGGTGGAAATGAGAATACGACTGCAGTGCATCACTCACCCTGGTGACTGCTGTGGCTACCTGAAGATCGAGGCACAAGTCCCCCTCACTGCAGAGGGGCGTTTATGGTCCAGACCCCCTCACTGCAGAGGGGTGTTTACCTTCCACACCCCCTCACTGCAGAGGGGTGTTTATGATCCAGACCCCCTCACTGCAGAGGGGTGTTTACGGTCCAGACCCCCTCACTGCAGAGGGGTGTTTATGGTCCAGACCCCCTCACTGCAGAGGGGTGTTTACCCTCCAGACCCCCTCACTGCAGAGGGGTGTTTACAGTCCAGACCCCCTCACTGCAGAGGGGTGTTTACGGTCCAGACCTCCTCACTGCAGAGGGGTGTTTACGGTCCAGACCCCCTCACTGCAGAGGGGTGTTTACCCTCCAGACCTCCTCACTGCAGATGGGTGTTTTCGGTCCAGACCCCCTCACTGCAGAGGGGTGTTTACTGTCCAGACCCCCTCACTGCAGAGGGGTGTTTACCCTCCAGACCTCCTCACTGCAGAGGGGTGTTTATGATCCAGACCTCCTCACTGCAGAGGGGTGTTTACGGTCCAGACCCCCTCACTGCAGAGGGGTGTTTACCCTCCAGACCCCCTCACTGCAGAGGGGTGTTTACCCTCCAGACCCCCTCACTGCAGAGGGGTGTTTACGGTCCAGACCCCCTCACTGCAGAGGGGTGTTTACCCTCCAGACCCCCTCACTGCAGAAGGGTGTTTATGTTGAGGCCTAACGTTGCTGGATGCTGTGAGGCAACATTCATCTCTCCAGCTCTGATCTGCTCACAGATCCAAACTAAGATGAATGGGCCTGAATTACACACCGTTCCACTCATTAAGGTTTCATTTACAAGAGTAAAAATTGCCAAAATAATTTAAGGCTGGCGGAGAATACGTACGCCAATGCACGCGACGCACTTATCAAAGCACACAAACGACTTTGTTCCATAACTCGTAGGAAACGTGTGAGAATAAGACATGATTAAAACGTAGTGCCAGAGGAGCTAATTAAAGACGACGAGTCGCGCGTCATGATTATTGATGCCTGCTGACAGATGTGGAGGGGTTCTCTGATATCACTTACTGCACTAGTTCTATCTTCCAGCCCCTGTTCTCTCTCTCTCTCTCTCTCTCTCTCTCTTCATCTCTCCTTCCCTTCCTCCCTCACTGATACCACACAGACATAATACCTTAGGCTGTGGTATCTATTTTGCTTCATAAATTAGTCTCGTTGCTGATGATAGGCGGTGAGCTTCTGAACACATCTTGATGGGTAAGCGAGTTGAAGATGTTTTATTAGCATAACAAATAGCCAACAACCCTCCAGATAAGAGTTCTCAGAGGAAGCCGGAGTGAGAGGGAAGACGCGTTCATTACCCACATCCACTCCGCTTCTAACCATCCCTGGGCACAGCGAATGGAGTGACGTCTCTGTTTTTAGATCCTTGACCTGCTTCTGAGGAAATAGAGCTATAATCTGCCAGTGGAGGGCTTTGACTATCCTTAGATTAATTGGATTCTCTTAAATAAACCCAGTAAGGTCAATTTAATCATTCGGTGTAATTACCAAGCCGTTGTGTGTTAAAAGAAGGGGCGGTAGAGGGACAGAACAGCACGAAGCTGGTTTTGCTGCGAAAGAGAATCAAACCTACTGTCTTCCCACATGTGTTCTTGTTTTCTGTATGTAGTTTTGGTGCCGACAAACTCAGGTGTCGGCTGTGAGGGGTGTCGGCTGTGAGGGGTGTCGGATGTGAGCGATTTTTAACCATGTCAGCGGAGAGTTGACTCAGCTGAGAGGCCTCATGTGCATTAGCAGCTGCCACGACCGTAGCTGTTAGCTCTGTTAGCTCCCCGTAGGATGCGCACGAAGGACTAGAGCCGGTCGGGAAACCGCGGGACACGTATGGGTCAACCGGAGGGGACGAGAGAAAGCCGCCATCACGATGAACGCAGAGGAGCAGTCCACCATCAGGCCGATGAGGGTAGTACACACTACTTGAGATCTGTCCTTCCGTTCACTAGCTATTTCCCCTCAGATTTACCCTGTCAAGAACCGAGTGCAGCTCTCTCCTCTCCCCTCCTCTCCCCTCCTCTCCCCTCCTTTCCCCTCCTCTCCTCTCCCCTCATCTCCTCCTCTCTCTCCTCCTCTCCCCTCTCCTCCCCTCTCCTCTCCTCTCCTCTCCCCTGTCCTCCCCTCCATCCTCTCTTCTGCCTTTTGGTAGCGTTTAATCCCAGCCACTTGCCCCCGTCGGTTCGTGTCGACGCCGTTGATATGGAGTGTCCTTCACTGTCACCACACAAGCGGGGCGTCTCATATCGGCCAGATCCACCGGGATCCGGATTTATTGCCACCGAGCGGGTTTAGGTGCACGCCACTCCCCGATGATCTATGTGCTCTGATATGCCGAGGAGGGTCCTGGTCCTGAGAGCGGAGATGAGACGCGGCCAGCAATAAAGTTCGTGGCAACTGGCATACGCGGAGGGCCAACCAGGGTAATTCACTGTGGTCGGCTCAGACAAAAATAAGCCTTGTTTAAGGGTGACCTTGAGCAATTTGGAAATCCAATCATGAGTGGTATTTGTGCTGTGAATATAAGGAGGTCCTCAGTAGTATTGAAGATGTAGTCTTCTGAGATGAAAGAGTGAAGGAATTACTGCAGATATGGAGACCTGTGCAGCGTTTATCTTTGTACAGCAATCAATATGAATTACGTGAAACAACTCACACCACTTTTCTACTCTTGGATGCTTCTGAATATACTCAGAAAGATGATTCGGAAGGAAGGTTGGTTTCCTAGTCAACAGGCCCACCAGTTTTCCATCTGGTTAAGGTATTGATAGAGGGATCTGACCCAGTCCTGTGCCTATCCTACCCAGATACCCAGGCTCTCCTGCTTCGCTACAGGATCTGATCCTGACGTGCTGGCTCGTTTTTCTCTCACACAGATTGATCCTCTGAGGTCTTCTCAGTGTTGGATAAGGGCCTACACACACACACACACACACACACACACACACACACACACACACACACACACACACACACACACACACACACACACACACACACACACACAACACACACACACACACACACACACACACACACACAAACACACACACATACACACACACACACACACACACACACACACACACACACACACACACACACACACAAAGTCATACAAGACGTCCAAAACGACTTCCCAGTGGTCCGAGATGTTGGTATGTAGCATCAACTACAGCACGTCCCAGCAGTAATGTTCTAGTCTGACATGCAGGCTAGCAGTGACAAGCTAATGCCTGCACCACCGAGAGCTGGAGCTGCTGGAGACCAATAACAACCCACACAGGTGGCACCCAAGTCCACAGTCCAATGGCCGTGTGTTCCAGGGAAGCAACCGTCCAATCAGGCCTCTAGACTAGTGATAGGGCGTGTGCTTGGTGTTCTAATAAAGAGACTTTACAAATTGAACTCGTGTTTTTGACTTTGCATGTACGGTGCTACACGAGTGTGTTTCAATAGCATGACTGGGGTTTATGTGTGTCTAGCCTTGAAACCGCTAAAGGTGAAACACTTTGGTGGTGATAGCAAATTGGTATGGAATATGCAGGAAGAGGTGATGTTTAAAACATCAATGAATTGCTCAGATATTAAAACAGGATGAAGTGAAGCAGCTTTGTGAGTTTAGGCAACCTCTGTGCCTTTGTGATAAAATCCTTCCCTTGTCAATTTTGAGATGTTTACCAATAAACACACACACAGAGACACACACAGAGACACACACACACACAAACAGAGCAATGTGCCTAATGGAGATTGCATTAGAGAAATGCCAGGGCCCTGTCAGAACCGCTCAAACATGATGTATGATACCAGGAGATTAAAAAGGCAAGGAAGTGTTTCACACATCTATTATGGGAAATCTCTCACTGTCATTGCTCAACATGAAACATAAGAACATGAAGAACCTTCCATTACTGCCCCTCATAAAAAAACACTACAAAGCCATTTTTATTAAAACCCAGCCCATGTCACAGACTTCCTGGAATACATTAATCTTCAGCGGGCGTGTTATGTTCGTCCTGCGCGTGCTCGGAGCGTAGCGTGGTCCGGAGCAGAGGGGACGATCGGCAGCGCTAGATCGATCCAGGGAAGAGTCAAGGCGACAGTAATTGGTCCCGGCACCCACGGCGCTGTCACTCGGCCCTCCTAACAATATTCCTTCAGTCTGCTGCATGCTGCACTCCTGCTGTCCGCCCCGCGCCGCCTCCTCTGATAACCGCGTCCTTCCATTCACCTCTCACAACCCCCGTGATCGATTGAGGTTACTGCAGAGCAGTGCGGCAAGGTCCTACCCCCTGCCTTTCACCCCGGGTGGTGGGGGGGAACAAGAGCGTGCCATGCCACCACTGCTCGGGGGTGGGAGAGGACGGCGGTGTACCCAGCCTGCCATTCCCAGAGTCCAGGCCACTGGGCAGAGTCCACGCAGCGGTGCGGAGACGTCACCTGATCTTTGTGACCTTCCGTATTCCCTGCTTTGTTCATTTTGATTTCCCTCTCTGCTGACTGAAGAGAACGGGGTAAAATAGTATCTGGCATTTCTGAGGACGACCTATTGCTCAGCTGGCCTGTCATGCGCAATCGCATTAGTAAAGCGTTAGTTGCTGTTCTTGTTTATTTTTGTAAATGGGAAAAATGTCTTGCTAGCAACCTTCCTTGATTTCTGTTCCACAAGCAAGGAGGAATTAGAAATGTGAAAGAGAATATGTAATCAGGAGCCAAACAGCATCTGCGTCTGCCTCTGCGCCGAGGCTGACGGAGCAACGGGGAAGGGTGGGGCTCCATCCTGAAGGGTGGGGCTCCATGCTGAAGGGTGGGGCTGCTGACAGATGCAGAGCGGTGGGGAGCCTCCTGTGTTGATCACGTAGTGCAAGCACGCAGGTGTGTGTTAGCCGCTAGGACACTCTCGGAGGGTGTGTTCACCCTCAGCACACTCTGCACCTCGACACACCTGCTGATTTGTGGGAGCAGGAAGGTGTCGTCTAAGTCCCACCTCGCGTGTCCTCGTGCGAATGGGTCTGTGTGCACGCAGGGTGGAATTATCACCTCTGTGTGCCCCAGGGCAGGTCTTCCAGTGCATGCCATGCACACCGAGCACCCCAGAGCGCGAGCAGTTGGGCATTCTTAGAGTATGGACATGTACTTCATTTCTAGGGTGTGTCACCGAGGACTGTCATTTTGCTAATATAATTTGATTAGATTGGATTAGATTCAACTTTATTGTCACTGTGCAGAGCAGAGGTACAGAGCCAATGAAATGCAGTAAAAGTGGAAAAAGGTTGAGGGTAATTTAGCATTTACTTTTTTTTCCCTACAATTTCTACAGATGTATAACCTTAATCAATACATTTATAAACACTTAATTGGTTGTGAGCAATCATAAATGTATTGATGAACTCTAACCAAAAACCAAATAGCTGGACTAGCTCAAAAAGAAATGTGATCATTTATTTATTTGTTTGTTTGTTTTTACAAAATGCTTCTAGTGTAATGTGTAACCCACACTTCAAAAGCTCATTCCATAGAAGATATTCTAATATTTATTTCATGAAACTGCTACGAGCAATAATCCTCAAAGCTGCCGCATCTCTGCAAATCCTCATCTGCTGCCTTGACTTACTGGCCTCCTCCCAGCTGGTTCTGACTGGTCTTACTGGTCTGTTCCAGCATTATTAGATAAGCTTTAATGTAAGATTGTGCAAGCAGCTCAAAAATAATCACATTAGATGTTGCCACAAAAGTGCTGAACCCTTCACATGAAGTGAGACTAGTGCTTATTTGCCAGAGTGTTGCTTTGTTGCTCAGCTCACAGTTTTTATGTTCACCTTGTTCATGCACAAAAATATAAGAAAAATAAAATTCAAATTGATTCTGATTTAAAAATAAACTGAATCCTAAATAAAGCAATCTAACACCGTTGCTACAATAAATATCACCGTAAAATTTATCTTAATGTATTAGTGCAGCTTTAAAGAGTTCTGCTGGTCTGGGCGGTTGTACTAATTATGTGTCACAGAGCAGCGTATGTGGTGGAGCTGAAGAGGTGTCACAAGTCACGTCTGGTTTGAGCAACTGTGAGTCACAGTCCGACTGGGCAGACATCTTATGGAGAAATGAGAGATTGATGAAATGCTCGTCTGGTTTGGGTACTTGCTCCTATGATCTTGGGTGAAGTGTTAAGAATTGCCAAGGTTTTGAAAAACAGTAGCACACTGCAGAACAGAGCGATGTGGAAAAACACTTTATAGACACAATGAATTGCACATTTTATTTTTTAGTATTAGTAGTTGATGATTTCATCTTTCTCTGGATACTGGACATAAACTCAGTTCTGAGTGAGTGAAAGTCGTTTTATAATTTTTCTGTTTTGTTCCGTTGACGTGTTACTTCCTCAGAAGTGCACTGCGCAACCTTTGACCTGGTGCAGCCTGAAGGGTCACGGCTGGACAAGACCTCAGGGAGTTAAAACCCCACATCTCTAATCACATTTGATATGTAGCAGTTCTAATTGAAAATAAACAGATCACTAGGGACTGGCACAAGATTTTGATAGACTGGAAATTCCAGTGCCCGATATCACAGCTGTGTAATCTTGTTCAGTTCTGGATCTGCAACAAGATTAATTAACCTAATTATACTTGAGTAAAAGCATACGGGAGCCCACCACCCTTTCAGAGCTGACAATCAAGCATGGAATAATTATTCCTACTGATTAGAAATATCATGCACGAGGAGAACTGTTTGATTTCCCCTCTTCTTTCAGCATCTATCCATTGATTAGGATAGGACTGCTTTCTCAGTTATTGAGCCCGTTTAGAAAGGTGGTCGAGGGTGTAGGGTGATTGTGAGCACTGAAGCCCCCCCCCCCCCAAATGCACAGAACTCACACATAGAGAGAGCAAGACAAATATTAATTTAGCTCACTAGCTTTTTAAATATGCTTTTCTAAAAAGACTTCTATGCACTTTTTTCCCTTGAGGCTAAAGTTCGCTAATTTGCATGTGTTAGATCTTATCTAACACAGCATCTAACCCACTGGTAGCAGATACTTCTACATAAGTAAAATGAACAAACAGATAAAAAAAAAAAAGGATACACACTTTCCAGTGGAGAGAAAAGATGAATGGGTATCATACCGTTGGCTTGGCAGCCTGTGGGCTTCCTCTAGTGGCCTGTGCCTTTACGTGGGTCTGATTTCTCAGAATCAGGGCTGCAGTCAGAACGCTCAAGGCTAACACACTTCCCTCTCACAGAACCATCTAGCAGTCTGTCGCCTCTCATCTCCTCCCAGAGCCACATTACAATGCTGAATTATGCAACAGCTTGTTTAGCTTGGACATAATTTATGACCGCACGTGCGCTCACTCTCCTCTCCCATCATGTTTCTGGCACTGGTGCACGGGGCTCAGTTGCTTACCCCAAAAGTCGCAAAATCAATTAACTAATTAATGGATATCTTTATTTATTTAACTCTAAATTAATCTTAGCTAAAGGAAAGCGATATTTCTTTATTTCTTTCTTCACTTGACTGTGTAATCCATCAAAGTATCTTTTAAATATTACATTTCAATATTGTTTGGAATTCTTGGCTGAGGTTTTTTTTGCCATTTAAATACATTTTCTGAGTTATTTGAAAAAATGTGAATGTTTACAGAAATGAATGTCAAAGGTTAATCAACCCAAGCAGGCATACTTCTATCAATCAGTCAGCAGGTCACAACCTTCATATGTAACCCTCGAAGGGTTGGCATAATTTTTGATCAGTTTGGATTAATACCACAGGAATGAAATTAGCCTTCACCACTGGGTGAAAAGGTAATGTGTTGAAATGAATCATCCATTTTCCTCTAGTGAATCCAACACATCAGATGTTCTAAAAACGAGCTATTACCAGAGCACGATAAACAGTGGGCATTCCACTCGACTTTTTTCTAAACTATCTTGCGGGTTTATGAAATTATTTTATTAAACTGATCCTGTATAATCATCCCAAATGCTCCAGAGACCTGAAGTTCATATGTGAAAATGACCACTATGCAAACAGATCAATACTTTGAACCGTAATGACTGCCATTAACTGTCTATGCTGCGCATTACATTTGTCCTCACTGAGTCTGTAATGGTAAACAGCTGAGGAAGGTACACTGCACATAAGCACGTTTGTGCTCAGGTATATATATATCTGCTCTCTAATACTGCCCCATCCCCATTAGTGGAGGCTGCTGAGTGCCAATATCTTTGGACTGTATCATATCCAGTCAGACCCGATCACAATGCAACCACGTCAACCCTCAAGACTAGACAGCTGGCTCCGGCTGCATGGAACAGACGTGTGTCTATGACATCACAATGAAAACACTGGGCCAGCAGGTGCCGACGTTCTGTCCTTTCCTTTCCCCCATTCCTGCTGCTATGGTTGTGGCACTGCAGTTCTACTAGTGTGAACAGACAAACTGTGTGTGTGTGTGTGTGTGTGTGTGTGTGTGTGTGTGTGTGGGGGGGGGGGGGTTAAATGACTAGCCTGGGGACGTTGAGAAGTAAGTGATCACATCACTGAGGTAATGAATGTAAAGGATTGTGTGTCCTTCCACCTTAAGGGGAAGAAAATTAGCTCCCACTTTCTCCATTTAGAGACACACACAGAGTAATTGATAGCCCCAAGAACCTTTGCCGCATTACCATAAAGGTTTCATAAAAAGGCTGAATATTAGTGTTTGGTTATGAAATTCAAATGAGCCAATGCAATATAGATGGTAGATATTGATAAACCGAGATAATTGACCAGGGCTGGATGTCAGACGAATAAGCCCATATTCATATTGAAGCTCTGTAAATTATGCATCCTTTTTCAAAATGAGAAGACATGACTGATGAGGTTGGTGAGAGGGGTCTTGCTGGTACAGAACCACTTCTACCTTTGCTGCTTCTACCCTTTTTTTAACAAAATGCTGACACAAAAGTTATTTTAAGTTTAATCCACAACTCTCCAGGCAATAAAAAGGAGCCGTCGGTGTGGGCTAGATTCTTGTGATTCTGTATGTTTCAAAGGCACAGTGCTTACGTAATTAGTATGGTGGAGTTAACAGTGCGGAGAAGATAAGGTCTTGTCTTGATGTTACTGCAATGCTTGACATTTAGCATCAGCCAACAGCGTGCAGTAAGCGTATAGCCGAAAAAGAGCATACTGCCAAAGTTCATAATGAACTGTGTACAATGAGGGAATTAGCATAATAGTGAAGCTAATCATTAATAACCACAGGTTGCTAGGATTAGCCAAGGCCCATGACCTGCTCCATGGGTTTGCTAGGTCTGAGAGCTTCAGCATGCTTTATGCTTTTAAATTGGTTTTGTTAGCTTCATCGAATCAATGTCTGGGGGAAAAGGAAAGCCAGTCACCTGAGGCAGGCTGGTTATTCCGTGTTTCATTCTGCGGTGTAGGTAAGAGTCTGCCCCAGAAACCCTGTTCAGATGACTGTATCGGAATCAGTTCTGCTTTCCTTACAAATACTCACTATGATCAGAGTAGACAAGATGAAGTCTGATCCAACACCATCACTCTTTATCAGAGGTTCTGTGTGAATACACAACATGGTTTGTAAAATACATTATTGAGCAGCAAGTGATAGGCGTATTTGGTTAATGGTTTTGCTCTGTTCATCTAGAACAAACATGAGCACGGTTCAATAGCTCTAACCTAGGGGTAGCATTTGAACAGCAGTGCAGCTGCAGAAGGAACGTTGACATTAACGTTTTCTTTTGACACTGGAACGATGGTCATATAATCACATGGGCTCACATGGGTTATTGCGGCTGCATACACAGAGTCTGTGACCGGGTGCAACCAGCATCACTATTGGTGTAACCTACATCTCCCATGTGGTCTTTAAGGTTGTTGACCCATGTCAAATCACTAGAACAAAAGAAGGTTCATACCATTCATTACGGCACTTGCAGCCATTTCATAGGCATTTATAAAAGTGTCAAATATGACCATAGGGGGATGTGTGTGTGTGTGTGTGAGAGAGAGAGAGAGAGAGAGAGAGAGAGAGAGAGAGAGAGAGAGAGAGAGAGAGAAACATAGAGAGAAGAAACATATACATAGATGAAAAACTGAAATATAAACTTTTATCTGTGTTCAGCCACTGATTAAAATGTAAGATAAATATTTAACATCAGTCAGATACTGAAACTAAATCTCCAGGTTCCTATAGATTCAGCACTAGACCCTTATATGATGAACCCACCTTTAGAGAAAAGTTCTGCAGCTCTTATTGTGTCTAATAAATAAATAAATCTCCAGACATAGCAGATGTTGGTGTTGACAGCTGAAGTGTGTATTTGTTCCTTTCAGGAGATCATTTTCGTCTCATCTTCATCTCATGTGCCCTGAGCAGTGTTCTCAGTTGTAGTGGCATTTCTACCTGAGCACAGCTTCCCTGGAGTTCACAAAAATGCCACTTGCCGTTCATTCCATAGACAATGGAGTTGTGTCCCACATAATATACCACAATGTGTTTGCCAGTCTGTTGTCAGTCTATTAGTGAGCTCAACTGTCAAGAGTAACTCTCTCCTCCAATAATATCACTCTCCCCCTATAGTAGCACTCTGCTCCAACAGTAACACTCTCCTGCTATAGTAGCACTCTCCTCCAACAGTATCACTCTCCTCCTATAGTAACACTCTAACAATAACACTCCCTTCCAACAGTAGCACTCTCCCCCAACAGTATCACTCTCCTCCTATAGTAGCACTCTCCTGTAACAGTAACACTCCCCTCCAAAAGTAGCATTCTTCTTCAACAGTAGCACTCTCCTGCAACAGTATCAATCTCCTCCTATAGTAACACTCTAACATTAACACTCCCCTCCAACAGTATCACTCTCCTCCTATAGTAGCACTTTCCTCCAACAGTATCGCTCTCCTCCAACAGTAACACTCTCCTCCTATAGTAACACTCCTCCAAAGTTAACACTCCTCCAACAGTAGCACTCTCTTCCTATAGTAGCACTCTCCTCCAACAGTAACACTCTCCTGCTATAGTAGCACTCTCCTCCAACAGTTTCACTCTCCTCCTATAGTAACACTCTCCTCTAACAGTAACACTCCGTTCCAGTAGTAGCACTCTCCTCCAACAGTAGCACTCTCCTCCAACAGTAATACTCTGAGGGGAGAGAGAGAGAGAGAGAGAGAGGGGGAGAGGGGGAGAGTGAGACTCCTGACAATGTCTCTCAATTATTCTGTCAGGAGGGCACCATAATATTAAGAAGGTCGGTATTAAGATGAGTGTGGAAATATAATTATTTACACCAAAAACATGCCCATGAAGCAGTTCAACATGGGGCTTTTTTATTTCACATTCTCTTAGTTTGCCTTGAAAATTTTCAATAGTGTTGGGTGACATAATTTTCCCCCTGGCTGTTGGGTGGAGAAATTGAAGGTGACGCACTTGAATTGGCGCCTGGATGGGATCCTTTGTGGTAATAAACTGCAAAGCGAATTGCGTGTCCTTTCTTGTTTGAACTTTTGTCTCCCAGTGTCTTTGGTGGTGAGTGTTTGCAAGTGCGGAGAAGGGACTGGGGGTTGGGGGGCATAGCTTTCTTAATGGCCAGCAATATTATTCTTTTGCAGCCCTAATGACAAGATAGAAGAGCTATTAGCCCAGCCTTCGTGCTCCAGGCCTGGTGTCGGACCTCAGCACAGGCAAGCCAGGAGCACTATGCCAGTACAGACGCTGATTCCTGACCATAATTGGGCTCGTGTGTGTGTGATTATACATCCGGCGGGGAAGGACGAATGGTCTTTATGTGTCTGGCTCAGAGACCCAGAGAACATGCCCATGAGCACTGATATTGAGGAGCATAACCTTGCGAAAGCTTCTTCTGCTTTTGAACTCCAACGGAGGCACTTTGTGTACTCAAATGAAAGAAATTCAGCCTTGTACAACCTATATTTCACACGGCTTTTCTTATTCAGCAGTCTCTGTTTGGTGGCCTTTGTGCCTTTGACCTGTTTTTGTTGCCGTAGTCACGTTGCAGCCTTTGGAGCACACAGCAATGGCCCACTGTAATTGCATTAATATGTGTGGACCTTTGAACTTGAAACATGGCATTTAAACTGAAAAAAAAAATACCTTGCTTTGTAATTTAAATGAAAAGCAGGACCTGAACATTCAAATCACATTAATTGGAAAAGGGTATGAGGAGTTTCCCTCCAAGCCGTTGCCTCGCCCCACCAACAAACCCCTCCCCCACAATGCCGTTCACCGTGGAGGTGCAATAACAATATGCATCCCGGGGCAGAACAGTTCTATCAGCTGAATTAGACACATTTAAGTATATTGCCTTAATTCCACCTCTGGATAATGATGTAAATGCTTATTCCACAAAACTCACAGCAATCATGGCTATCTTTGGTATGCCAAAGATATATAGCACCTCTTAAGACTGTGGTTGCAGCTTGTACAATTTAATTAAAATTACAATAAAAACATTAATCTACTTCTGCATATTTTTCTATCATAAGTGGATGGCAGCACATTAAAGACAGTTTGCCACTTCTAACTACAAGGATGAGACGCATGCGAAGTTCAATTCAATTCAATTCAATTTTATTTATATAGCGCTTTTTACAACACATGTTGTCACAAAGCAGCTTTACAAATTGCGTGGGTCCAGATCCCTAATGAGCAAGCCAAAGGCGACAGTGGCAAGGAAAAACTCCCTAAGATGGCAGGAATTTAGGAAGAAACCTTGGGAGGACCAAGACTCAACAGGGAACCCATCCTCCATTGGGCGGCCCGCTAGCAATGTCCACATTCACAGGTCATGTATAGTCCAGATATATTCCAGGCCGAGTAGTCACAGTCCCTTCAGAGTCGATGAGCCTCAGGTGGGGGTTGGCATCAGCGCGTCCTCTTGCGATAATGGCACATCCGACCACGGCATCGGCACATCCACTGGCAAGCCAGACCATCTCCTAGATGCTTGTATGGGGTGGGTAACGGGAAAAGGCTCGTCTTTCCTTGTCCCGGTATTTCTCGGGCAGCCATTGGGAAGAAGAGGGGCAATTAGTTCTATATGGAATATGTTAGACAAAGTAAATGTAAACATTTCTTGAGTGTGGCAGCGACTCCGGCAATTAAATTATTACAGCCTAGCTAAAGGGCAGAACCAGAAGGTAACACAGACTTGGGAGCATCCTGAGACACTGGCATCCATCCACTACACCGTCGACAAACTTGAGTGACCGCGTGCAGTGATAGGATGACAGCACCAGCGCCCCAGTTTGCCATAAAAACCCTTTGCCCATGAACCCCTGGATCTGTTACCTTATCTAAAGGGGCACATTAATTACCAAATGCTAGATCAAACAAGTAAGTTTTCAACCTAGACTTAAAGATTGAGACTGTGCCAGAGTCCCGGACACATTCTGGAAGACTATTCCATAGTTGGGGGCCTTATAAGAAAAGGCTCTTCCCCTGCTGTTACTTTATTAATTGATGGAACTAATAAGAGGCCAGCACCTTGGGATCGTAGTGGTCGCTGGGGTTCATAATAAGAGATAAGCTCTTGGAGGTAGTCAGGAGCAAGTCCATGCAGTGCTTTATAAGTCAATAGAATAATTTTAAAATCAATACGAAATTTTACTGGGAGCCAGTGCAGGGCCGATAAGACTGGGCTGATATGTTCAAATTTCCTAGTTCTAGTTAGAACTCTGGCTGCGGCATTTTGAACTACTTGAAGTTTATTTATATTCCTATTTGAGCATCCTGACAGTAACGAGTTACAATAATCTAATCTGGAGCTAACAAAGGCGTGTACTAGTTTTTCTGCATCATGCTGGGATAATGCATTTCTTAACTTGGCAATGTTACGGAGATGTAGAAAAGCTATCCTGGTAGTATTATCTATGTATTTATCAAATGATAGGTCAGAGTCGAATAAGACGCCGAGATTTTTGGCTACCGAGCCAGGAGTAATGGGGTAATCTGCAAGATTTAACATTAGATCTGGTATTTTCTGTCTTGTGGCCTTTGGGCCCAGAAGGAGAACCTCCGTTTTGTCACCATTAAGGTGGAGGAAGTTTAGCGACATCCAACATTTAATATCACTTACGCAGGCCTCGATTTTTCCTAATCTGGATTTGTCATCAGGTTTGGCTGATATATAAAGTTGGGTGTCATCTGCATAGCAGTGAAAGTTGACACCATGTTTATTTATAACTATTCCTAATGGTAACATATATAATGTAAATAATAGTGGTCCTAGGATGGAGCCTTGCGGGACTCCATATTTCACTTCTGAGTGTTTGGAGGAATATTATTATCGAGCTCTACAAACTGATAGCGATTGGTTAAGTAAGAATTAAACCATGACAGGGCTGTACCGAGATTCCAACCCAGTTTTCTAACCTTTCTAGCAGGATCTTGTGATCTATTGTGTCGAAGGCTGCACTAAGATCAAGAAGCACTAATAGAGATACATAACCTTGATCAGAGGCAAGAAGGAGATCATTTGTTACTTTAACTAGTGCTGTTTCAGTGCTGTGGTGGGGCCTAAATCCAGATTGGAATTTTTCAAATATGTGGTTCCTGTGCAGATATAAGCATAACTGTTTTGCCACAGCTTTTTCTATGATCTTAGATATAAATGATAGGTTCGAGATGGGTCTGTAGCTAGATAGTACATTAGGATCAAGATTTGGTTTCTTGATCAGGGGTTTAATGACTGCTAGTTTACAGGATCTGGGCATGTGACCCATTGTGATGGATGAGTTAACTATATTTAAAAGAGGTTCGATTACAACTGGTGAAGTGAAAGCATTCTTCTCTATTATCTCATTAATGGCCCCAAATACATTTGGGCACATGTCTGTGTTGGAAGACTGAGAACAATTCTAACCATAGATATCACTGTGCTCTAAGTGATTCTAACCATAGATATCAATGTGCTGTAAGTGATTCTAACCATAGATATCACAGTGCTGTGATTCTAAGAACTCTCTCTTTCTCTCTTTTTCTCTCTCTTTTTCTCTCTCTCTCTCTCTCTCTCTCTCTCTCTTTCTCTCCCTCTCTCTCTCTAATGTGTTTACCTACACGTGAAATGACATGTCAAATAAACACTATATCAAATTTATTCATTAAACTGGAAATTGACCATTTTTCTTTAATCCCATTTCCCAGACAATGCTCTGCTGGACGAAACCCAAAGCAATTATTAGACTGCCCAGTTGGGTCTTTTGTGAAGATACATTACAGATTATCAGCAGTGCATAAAATATAAGCCTAAAAAGGTAATCTCAGTAGATAGGGATTACAGCCTTTATTCATCTGGCTCTCCAATGATTCACAAAATTGTCACACTCAAAGTGGAACTGATTATCCACGGTGCACAGCAATGGGTAAAAATAATGTTGACCACAGCCAACCAGCATCAGGTCCCTCTGTGCACCAATGCACCTGCAGTGGTTCTCAGTGTGCATGTGAGTCACAGATTCAGTGTACTGATTTATTCCCCATGCATTAGATCCAGTGCCCAGGCTTCCTTACGTATTCTGATGGTGCCCTCTGATTAGGACACGCACCCATGTGTTTGCTCCTGTCTCCTGCTCAAAGGTGAGATACAGTCTTTATAAACAGATCATTAGGGTTTCGTGGAAATAACACAGCACCATGAGTTAAAATAATGGTGGATGTGATCAGCCTGAATCAAGCACACACGTAGATGAGAGAGATACTGCAGCATTTACCAGCCAATCTGTTTTATGCTTCAAAAGACCGACAGGCTAGGGAATATCACGTGTGCAGCCCTAAAACTCTAGAGAATCACACATGAAATCATGTGGAAACCATGCGAAATCTTTCTTTAAAGATTAGAAAGAAGTGTGTTTGCTTCATTTGTAATCCCAGAACAGTGTTATGCACTGAGATTTTCAATCTGGAGTTGAAAGTGTTTTCCTGATGCATCTTCCTCTTTTCTTGGAATGCACTGCCATGGTAACAACTACAAAGTAATAGAATGAGCTGTTTAAATGTAAACCCATTTAAATGTAAGCCCATTTAAATATAAGACCATTTAAATGTAAGCATTAAATACTTTTGCTCTCTACCTCTGTGCTCTATGGGGCCACTCAGGGAAATGGAGATTGATGGAAATGAATTCATGGAGTTTCATGGAAATGCTCTTGGTTGTTGAGAGTGTGTAGTCCAACACAACTTATGTGAGTGTGTGTGTGTGTGTGTGTGTGTGTGTGTGTGTGCTTTTGAGAGTTGAGAATCCTGCTGAAGAGCTTCCGAGGTAAAGAGTCTAAGTGAGGGGAGACTTCAGTATTTGCTGTGAGATTTCACACCAACCCTCTTGGCCCCTCATTAGCATATTAAAGGGACAGATCTCTGCTTCCATGTGTTCAGGAATGGAATGCTCCATCTCATCTCACTGCTTTAAAGAGCTACGAAAACATGCATGGTATCCACCAAACTACAGGAGGTGTGTGTGTGTGTGCGTGTATGTGTGTGTTATTGTGTGTCTGCGTGCATGTGTGTGCGTGTGTTTGTGTGTGTGTGTGTGTGTGTGTGTGTGTGTGTGTGTGTGTGTGTGTGTGTGCGTGCGTGTGTGTGTGTGTATGTGTGTGTGTGTGTGTGTGTGTGTGTGTGTGTGTGTGTGTGTTTACACACACTTCTGCCATGGAAATGTCCTGCTTCACCTCCTCATCTTTCTCAACTTCAATCAAACAGACGTGGCTGTAAGAATCTACATTATTTATCAACATGACCTCTTGGTCCTCAGAGACACTATTATTCTTTAAGCCTCTAGGAGGTAGCAAGAAATGTTGCAAGTGTGTGTGTGTTATGAGAGCCCATCATATTTTTTTTGCTTTTGTGTTATAACAATCAGTTTTTGTCCTTCTATTTAAGATCTTTATTGATTGGCTGCAATTGTTTAAAATGGCATTGAATTAAATTATATGAATTGCATTAAATTATATGAATATATTGAATTTAATTATTTGAACGAACACATATGATATATGAAGCCTGCACATTTCGAGTGCTAAAAAATCATTATATACAGTTGCCAAAAACATTTACCATGAAAATGAAACTGATTACTTGTTTGCCACAGAAGCCAAATCTGGCACCAGTACCACCTTCATTACATTCCCCACATAATGCAGAACAGATGAATAAGAAGCAAGTGAAGGAGGTGGAGAGTGTGAACAGGGGGGTAGGGAGGGGGTGGGAGTCATGGAGACGGGGAGAGCCAGGTATTTATTAGAGAGGAGAAATAGAGGAGGAGAGAGAGAAAGAGAGAGAATGGAAGGAAGGGTGGGAAGGAGAGAGAAAGAGAGCAGAAATAGAGGAGTGGAGAGGGATAGAAATAAAGAAGAGCGTGAGTAACCCAGGGAGTAAAGGAGTAGTATGGGGATGGGGGGCGCGGGGACGGCAGGGACATGGGGACAGGGGGATGCGGGGAAGGCAGGGATGGGGACAGGGGGATGCAGGGACGCGGGGACGGCAGGGACATGGGGACTGGGGGACGTGGGGACAGCGGGGACGTGGGGATCATCTGCTCCTGCTCAACAACCGCAGCTCTGATGTGAGGCTAGTTGTGCTTTGAAGTGTGCAGTGCCACTGCTGATACACCTTCCCAGAAGAGAGAAAAACTGAGAAATCTATGACTCGCATACAAATACCTAGAACCTAATCGGTATGAACAGACTGACAGAAACTTTATACAGGTCACGGCAGTTCAGACAGGCCAAACGGAGAACAGAAATCTATTAGGCCTTATCTCACTTCGTCTCCCGGTGGTAATGAAATCCCATCCTTATATGACTCTTCCTTATTGCGATACTTGCTGCCATCTGGGAACAATAAGAACTCCTGTAGAGGATAGCACGCTCTCGAGGAAGACCAGTCAACCGCTGCGTCCGGTGGAACTGTAGTGCTCACGAGCTTGTGGGCCCGCCGTGTTTGTAGCACTGACTGTCAAGGAGCAGATGCCTCCAGTCAAGGGTCACTCAGGGGTCACTCAGGGGTCACACAGGGGTCACACAGGGGTCATGCAGGGGTCACTCAGCCCACTGGTCTCTAGTGAGCTGCCTATAGATGCAAAGAGGATGTTGTAGAACAGCATGTCCCTGTTCTCCCGCACTGCACAGTTTACTGTTTCCTCCTACAAACGGCACCCACGCTCTGATGCACTTATGAGGACACATCTGGCATGTTATGCCAGGGGAGGAATTCAACTCTGCAGGCTAGGGCTCCCAGTTTCTCCTGGGTCATGGGGGTCACAGGGGTCACGGGGTCGACTCCACCTGCCCAGAGTACTGCCTAAGCAGAGTTTCATAAGCTCTGAAAATCATCGTCTAATGGCACTTTGTGAAGTAGGTGCTACACAGGAGAACGTTTAACATGAAGCATTTCGGTGTATTGAGTGGCATGTGTATATTTAGGTTATACAAGATGCAGAACTGTGATTGGTGTAGGTCATTATGCAGAAATGCAACATTCATCCACAGCAAGAGTCCAAGGGTGTTCAATGAACCAGGGCATACACAACATTTCACACACACAAGCGCACACACACACAGACACACACATGCGCACACATGTACACACACTTCATATATATGCTGCCATAGCAGTCAGCTGGAAGCAGTCAACTCCGTCACAAACAGCACAGGGAGAGGAGGAGCTCAGTGATAGGGGAGACGTGATGGCGCAGCACCTCCTGGGCCAGGAGAGGAGCCTCACTTTACCGTCTCTCAGCATCTGCTCCTCGTGTGTGAGGATGATGATGGTGCGGTGGAAATGCAGAGCAAGCTCTCTCTGCCGGGGTTCACATGTGGGTAGTGACTTCTCTGACTCGCTGTGAGTAATCGAACACTTACAATGAAAAACCATGCATATCCATAAACTGTTCTTCCACATTCTACAAAATGAATACAATAACATGAAGCATAATTGCATTATTCTTTAATAAATCTAAATAAAGCATTTTAAATGCATTTAAAAAGCATTTAAAAAAAAGAAAAAAAATTAAAACTAAAATAACTGAGAAAAAATTGATATATGGATTTTTGTCACTGAGGCTCAACTGAGAAACTTTATAGACTGCAGGCTCAACATAACTGAATAGGTTTTTGATAAAGAAAACTTGTATGTATATAAAAAAAAGTTTCACGCAATATATAGATGTAAAAATCCTCAGAATAAGGCTGACATTCTCAACTAAATCTCACTGTTATTGTTTCATTTTACATCCTATGTGCTAGTGTACTGAGCCAAAATGACAAAATCTGTGGAACTGTCCAATTAGGTACAGACTGCATGCTACCTCGAAATGAGTAGCTGAGTGGGAGTGAGCATATAAAAATGAAAGTGTGTAAAAATGTGAAGTGGTTTCCTCAGAGCGTTACACCAGTAGGGTGACTCGGGTGCAGTGCAGCAGTGAGTACTTTGATTCAGTTGTCAGAAACTTGTTTACTACTGTATCTGATGGAGGGAAAAACCAAACAAATAAAGCAGAATGCCGCAGTAGGCAGAGGAGATGAAGAGGAGAGGGAGAGAGAGAAGAAGAGAAAGAAAGAGAAGGTGAGGAAGAGGAGAGAGAGAAGAAGAAGAAGAAGAGAAAGAAACAAAGCAGGTGAGAAATAAAATGAGTGGGAGAGCGAGGAAGATGAAGAGAAGCCCAGGACCTTCATCCTGTTTACCTGCTCCTGCTAGTCTTTAAAATCCAAAGAACAAACCTCCATGCAGAAAGCAAGCATGAAAAAATCCGATATTGATATTAAACAGTAAAATAAAAAGTGATTTAAGCAGCTATTTTATCGGGCTTGATTTCTTACGCAGGCACTCTGAGATATCCGAGTTTTTCCTGGACTGATAGAACAGGCATTACTTCAGTCGATCTGAAAAGGTGGGAATTCTAGCCGAGGGATACGAAAGCAATAAGCAAAAAAGGCCCCTTTTGAGATGCCTGTACTTCACCCAGCCAAAGACCGAGCATCAGCATGTGTGAGAACACACAAACCAAGCTTGCCGTCGGTTTGTCTGCAAACACTCACAAAATTCGATCCTGAATTTTGCTCTGGGCGGTTGGGGGGGATTCTGGTTGCTGGTTGCTGTGGGGATGAAGTGGCACCAAGAGAATGTTTACAGAGTTTTTGACCAGTATTTGAGCAGCATCTTCACTGTTGTCATGTTCAGATGTAGCTGGCCATGGAGCATGAGGTGACGCCACAACATGGTTTGAAGGCAATATAGTATTAAACCGAGGACCAAGCCGCATTCTAATGAGGACCTGCATTCTAATGAGGACCTGCATTCTATTGAGGACCTGCATTCTATTGAGGACCTTTTTTAAAGTCAGTGCATGATTTAATCCTTAAAACATATTAAAAACATTTAGAACTTAATTTTTCTCATTAGTGAATGTGTAGCAGTTGTACGTGTGATCATGTAAGCACAAACAGCACGGGCTGATTTCCTTTGTTTTGAAACAACTGAAAAGGAAAGTTTATTGAGATAAAGTCAATGTCAGAAGCTGTAATGAAACATAATGGAGTCTGTGTTTTGACTGCGCTAGATGACAGAAATGTGTCAAGCTTTAGCCTATTGGATGCCATGAAAGACAAACATTTTTAACTTGAAGTGCTCAAACATGTTCAGCTTCTGGAGTATGGAGAACAACATCTTAAATCCACTCATCTATATTTTTAGAAGGATTTGTGTTAGCCACGTGCTACTCTGTAATGTGGTTTTCCGTTACGCATAGAACTACAGAAATGACTCAACTTCCCAGAATCCTTAAGAGACCCCGCACCAAATCAGCAGATGCTCCTTCCTGGAATATTAATTCTAATCACCTTTTACTTAATTCCTCAGCCCATATAAACTCACAAGTCCTGTTTATCTTTTGTGATGGATGGCCACAGTTTCCTCTTGTGCATAATAAGCATTCTGTCTCTGTAAGGTTTCACTGGTTATGACGTTCTGCGTTGGATTTTTGCAGTTCTGCTTTGCTCTTTGGCTTTGTTCAATCGTGTATTCCGCATTACTGGTTTTTGATATATTTTTACATTTACCTACTACAACTCCAGTAGCCCTCTGGCACAGTGTGGATTGTTATCTGGCGACGACCCGGCACTGTATTCTTCCCTACGCCAGTCCTCGGCTTATTAAAGACTCTAAAGTGATCCCGCAAGCGTTTGGCTGTTCACCAAGCGTAACACACACAGAACACTGTAGCATCTATGAATGCAGGAATTGCAGACTTGTTTCTTTCAGAATGAATTTTTTGGGGGGTACATATAAAAAATCTTTTCAATATCTCTTGTTTATGGACATGCCTCTGAATCCCAGAAACGACCGCAAGGCAGATAATCCGTCCTGGACAGAACCAACACTACTGTTCTTACACATCAACACAGGTCTTTAATGACTAGATTATGGAGGTCACTACACTTCTGCTCTCTGGCCATATTACCTCATAATAATCTACAGCACGTATAATTAAATCATTTTGAAATACGTTGTGATGCCATTTTGAAATGACTAGCAAAGGTCCTGCTTTGCTAAGCGCTGTGAAATGTGTTTGAGATATGCACTAGACAAACTATCAATAGTCTTACAGCAGTATAGCGTGGTTTACTTGACATTTAGACATGTATACAATATGGATTTGCAGTTCAATATTACTGCTCCAAACCATTTTCTAGTATAAGTGCTCACCTGCCAGATCGATCGTTATTTTAGAGGTATAAACACCTGGGCACAAAAAGACATTTATCTCACTTTTTGTGACTCCATCTAACAATAATACATTTAATTTCCCCAAGTCGTGCTGAAAACAAACGACTTGCACTTTCTTATTGAAGTAATTTTCTATCAAATGTCATCTTAAAGTTTTTTGAAGTAATTATTAAACAGTAGATAAAACTGTCACTGTTGCAGTAGTCTGTGGTATGTGCAAACATCAATACTTTATCACCATGGTTCCTTTTCTACATCAAGAAATTGATTGATTCTGTCAGGCAGACTGAGGACCTAAATAAACAGTTCAACAGCTGACTAATAAAGAGAGTTAGTCTTGAACTTTCACACACACACACACACACACTATGACACACACACACACACACACACACACACGAGCGTCTGCATGTGACAAAAAACACATTTATATATATATATATATATATATATATATATATATATATATATATATATATATCATAAATAACTCTATTTTAGATTTTGATGGTGCCAGGATCAGAATCAGTGACATAAGGCGTAAAGCAATGTTGGTCTGGTCCTTCTAGTAGGTCAATTTCATTACTTAATTTGCAGTAGTTTCTACACTATTGAACTACAGTGCTCTCACTTCTAAGGGTACAAGGATAACACCACTATGCATAATTACCACCATCTGGTTTGACTCTGTTTGCCATTCCTTGCAAACTGGGACTTTTTTCACATTTAAAAAAATATTGTGTTAGCCTATCACAGCTGGTCACCATACCATCAACAATAAAACATAGCCTTCTGCCTCGAACACAGCCTCCTCCCTCTAACACAGCCTTCTGTCTTCACCATTTAAAAAAAATGATGAGATGATGCGCATTTGACAGAACATAGCTGGGAAACTATTACATTGCCTTCTTTGGTGAGGACTTTAGTGAAGCCTGTCTCTTCTCCAGCCTGTGACTCCCTTACACCATGGTTCTCTGGGGCGTATCCATGACAGCTCCCCCAACCACCTCTCACAGAATGAACGACACACAGTAACCGGACATGCCATAAACAACATAAACAGTATAAATATTTAATACACTCAACACTCCATCCGACTGTTGAGTTTGAATGTCTGACTAATTCTGTCTGTTCTTTGTCTTGTGTCCTGCACCAGTGCCAAGTGTGTAAATGTGTGTAGTGTTGTGTAAATGTGTTAATGTGCGTAATGTGAAAGAGTGTCGTGTTTGTTTATTGTCTGTATATAATGTCACTGTTGCCCAAAACTGTAACACCTCAGTCTCTCCCCCTGAGGAATAAATACACTCCATCCTTCCATCCATAACTGTACATGATTTCATATACATGTATGTAGTTGTCTTCATATTCACACATTCAGTCCTATCTCCAGGAAAAAGGTATGATGCACATATCGAAGTGAATACTCAGAAGCCTTGAGAAAAACAACCTAAGAACATTATTCATATTCTGTGTCCTCAAGACACAATATAATATTTTGGATCTAAATCCAAAAGTGATGATGAGAAAAGGGAAGAACTTCACACCTGATCAGTCAAGAGTAATCTTGTTTGGCAGAAGTTATAATGTGTTTTCGTATTATTCCATGTGCTGTGAAGGATTGGAGAGCATTTAAAAAGACACAAATTTTTATTCAGTAGCGAGTCCCAGCCATACCGCGTTTCAAATGTGTCTTCCAATTGTAGAAACTCAGAACTATAAAACATTCAGATTAGAAAAAAAATAATGAAATAAAATGCAGTTTCTGTTGCTATTAAAGCTGGCCAAGCAGTGGCCTGGAGATTCTGTGAAGGTTTCCGTGTCTCCCCAACGTCCCCATAGCCCCCCCAGCCGTGTTTGTTATGTTAGCGAGGGCATATTTATTTCAGCCGAGATTGCTCATAAGCTGAGGTGGACTCACAGGACTGAAGGTGAAGAAGACAGAGCGCACACAACTCATCTCGGTACCTGTCTCTTCAGCCTCAGGGTTACTTCCTGATAGAGGGAGAGAGGGAGAGGGAGAGAGGTTAGGGAGAGAGAGAAACCGAGAGAGAGAGAGAGAGAGAGAGAGAGAGAGATAGGGAGGATATGAGACAAAGGGAGAGAGAGAGAGAGGGGGAGGAAGGTTATGGAGGGGGAGAGAGAGAGAGTGGGAGGGAGGTTATAGAGGGGGAGAGGAAGAGAGACAGAGTGGGAGGAAGAGAGGGAGAGAGAGAAACCAAGAGAGAGTGAGGGAGGATATGAGAGGAAAGGAGAGAGAGAGGGAGGAAGGTTATGGAGGGGGAGAGGAAGAGAGAGTGGGAGGAAGAGATGGAGTGAGAAAGGAAGAGAGGGAGAGATAGAAGGAGAGGGAGGTTACGAAGAGGGAGAAACTGTGAGGAAGAGAGAGCAAAAAGTAGGTAGGGAAAGATGGAAGGAGAGCAAGAAACAGAAAAAGAGAGCGAGGGAGAGGGACAGAAATGAAGAGGAAGAATTACTGTGGGACAGAAACTGGCTAAACTTGCTCAAAATGGAGCGGTTCTCAGTGTGAGGTTAGGATGCGAAAAGCCAAAGATCCTGAGAGTGAGAAAACGTACCTCCCAGTCCAAGATGGAGGGATCCAAGCTGACTACACTAGAAGATCACAGAGATTATAATCAAATGCTTCTAATCAGAGCACATAAACTGTTGAAAGTTGAAAGTGATCTCAGAAATTTGCTTCATTGGGTTTAGCATCCAACAAAAGGTTTTCACAACAAACATGACATTGTCTGGTGTGACGTCAGGAGACGTTTCTCTGCTCACAGTGTAATTTATAAAAAATGTGTCTTGCATCTGGATTTTAAAGACGATTGATTTGTCTGTATTTTTCATGGTTGTTTTGCACAATTAGGGGACTTTTTCTCCTCTGAATGTGCTTGAAAGCTGTTTCTGTGCACGAAAATATTTTTATGCGTCATCTCAAAATGATGGTAATTAAACAAGTATGAAGCTTCTAAATGAAAGCATAAAAACACTCCATCAAAGGAGTACTCTCACTAAAAACACTTGAAGAGACATATTTAGTAAAATAAACATCAAATGGCTTTTTTTCCAGGGCGATTGCCTGCCTCATTCTCATCTTCCCAAGGCACCTTTTAATGTCTGTCACCTGGATGCTCTGTGTATTCCTGGACTGAAACAGCTAAACGCTTTCAAGGATCTAAGAGAGCAAACGGTGTTCAGGTGAGAGAGAGTCAGTGGCAGATCTATACCCCTACCAACTCCTTCATTTCACCATCTCTGGCACTCACCTCCACACACACACACACACACACACACACACACTCATATGCACTCCCACACACATTTTCATTCCCACACACACTTACACACACTCATACACATTCATTCACATGCATGTACAATCACACACACACACACACACACACACACACACACAATTTGCCAGTTCATCCTTTGGCATGCGGTTAATACACAAGTCACAGCCATTACGCAAGTGTGTAAAGAACTTCAAAGTTGTCCAAGTAAACAAAGACCTTGGTTGCTGTTTCTTATTAACATCTATTTAAGATGGAAATAATTCTGCGATGGTTGGGATGCACCTGCAGCTTCCTGGGTATTAATGCAGATACTGGAGCAGACACCACACAGCACGGCCCAGACCCAACTGTTTGAGCCAAGAAAAGTCAGACCCAAAGTCCCGGGTGGCTGAGCGAATTTGGATGGGATCTATGGGAGGTGGCAAACACAAAAACACGGCAATCGTATTGCCTTCGTCTCTGAACAAATTTACCCAGTTTTAGCATCGCTCGTCTTCCTCCTCAGTGGCCATAATGGGTCTTCTGAGTGTTCGTCAGAGTGTGTAGCGAGCAGCTTTTTTCCCCTTGCGGAAATCTCCTCCAATCGCCACTGAATCAACAAAATGCGAGAGGTAATTCTGCTAATCGCCCGGCTTTGGCAAAGAGAGGGAAAACCTGTCAGGAGCGGATCAGTGTGACACGACATCGGCAGGCGTGTGTGTGCGTGTGTGTGTGTGAGAGTGTGTGGCAGCGTTGGCTCTATAGCTCGGTCTTTGGCGTCTGTGCTGGAGAGAGGCAGAGGAGCATTCTCCATCCAGACGAGTCCTGCCAAGGTGCTGTTGGTGTGGCCAGAGAGGCCCAGGGAGGATTCACCATGTCTGGCCACACGCGTCACTGAGACCTCTCCAGCCATCCGGGCTTTTACTGCACTGCCTGCGCCAACATGGGCCTCTGACGTGAGACTGTTTGGAAGCCAGTACTCAGGCAAAAGCCACTAAACAACCATCATGTAAACAAGGACAATTTTTTTTTTTTTATTTTTTTTTTACTCCATTCCTACTAACCAATCCTGAGTGTGGGGGGAGGGGCCAAATGACTGGTTAGGGGCATGTCTCTGAATTTACCATCCAAAGAGAGAAGTCACTCGCTTCAAACAGGCTGAGATGTGCAGGTGAAGGAAATGGGTCCGGGCTTCAAACGTGGGACTCAGGAGTAATAAAGAGACGCAGGGGTCATTGTTTCACCCTCCGCTGTAATTATACTGACATTTACATCAAAGCCATTCTGGAGCCAGCTACCGTTTTCATGGCAACTGATGTGCATCACCGGGTGAGCAGTGAAAAGCATCTCTTTCTTCTGGACACAACTGATCATTATGTTTCTGGCTTTGCACAAGCATGCGCATACATATCATATAAAAGAAGACAATTAACAGTCCAAGGCAAAAGCGACGATGGCGTCACAACTCACACGTGAGGAGAGCAGTGGCAGCACTGTCGCTATGACACCACAGGTCTTTGGAGAACCAGACGAACTGACTCAAAACCTGCACAAAGTCAATTTTCCAGCTGTTTGCCTCCATAGACTTGAACCGCTGATGTTTTTATTATTGCCGCTGAGAATGATTTGAAAGAGATGCCTGCTAATAAACTCTGACGTGGATTAGACACAGCAGATTTGCCATTATCACAGGGCTCCTTCTTAAATAATGAAAACGTACAGTCTTACGAAAGGAAGTATCAGCAGACAAATTGACTTTTCACATTTCTCCTCCAGTGCCCCCTAAAGCCCGCCCGTCTTCAGTGCTACGGTGGAACCAATTTTCGCCGCCCGAGCACGACTCTCGGGTCCGTGACGAACGCGGAACAGCAGTCATCGTGTAAGCCAGCCTGATGGCATTGTCATAATGGATTGATGAGCCAGTTATCGGGATATAACAGAGGAGAAACTGCTCAATCTCGCTGGAACATTCTATTTAGGTTATCAGACAGGATCGCTATCTAGCTTGGGGAATATCTTAGGTAAAATGTGCTTTGCTTATAAATATGAGAAACTATGTCCTTGCAATCTGAGATGTTCTAGCGCTGTGTAATGTTTTTTTTTTTTTTTAAATATAGTATACCGCTCTCAAGTAGAATTCCGCAGTGAGCCACCTGTTTCCTTCACAGTGTCCAGTTCAAACGTAAATACTTTCCATTCACTGAGATAATAATTAATGTTCAAGTGAAATATTGAGGCTTTATTAGTAAATGTGAAGATGTGAATCATGCACATGATTTAGGCATTCCTCTCAACAGCCCCAATGCTGCTGTGTGCTCTAATCTGAGCTGATGGCAGAAGAATGAAGATTAATGATGTAGAACACAATACAGATTACATTCACCTGAGCTGCCAGCTACTCCCACTCCAGCCTGCCTACTGTATTAGTAATGAGGAGTGTGCACCTTCGCATGAGAAAGAGGCTCTCGCTTAGAAAAGCCATGAGTAAAGAGTTTGCAACATTGAAAGATGTAAAGTGTTTGCCTAGTTTGCCTGTGTGTAAAGAGAGCACAGGTTGTCTGTGTGTAAAGTGTTTGCCTACTTTGCCTGTGTGTAAAGAGAGCACAGGTTGCCTGTGTGTAAAGTGTTTGCCCAGGTTGCCTGTGTCTAAAGAGAGCACAGGTTGCCTGTGTGTAAAGAGTGCACATGTTGCCTGTGTGTAAAGTGTTTGCCCAGGTTGCCTGTGTGTAAAGAGTGCACAGGTTGCCTGTGTGTAAAGTGTTTGCCCAGGTTGCCTGTGTGTAAAGAGAGCATAGGTTGCTTGTGTGTAAAGAGTGCACATGTTGCTTGTGTGTAAAGAGTGCACAGGTAGCTTGTGTGTAAAGTGTTTGCCCAGGTTGCCTGTGTGTAAAGTGTTTGCCCAGGTTGCCTGTGTGTAAAGAGAGCACAGGTTGCTTGTGTGTAAAGAGTGCACAGGTTCCCTGTGTGTAAAGTGTTTGCCCAGGTTGCCTGTGTGTAAAGAGAGCACAGGTTCCCTGTGTTCTGGTCTCAGTAGCACAGCTGACTGCAGACTTTTCTGTCAGCTGTGTTTCTATACACAAAACAAACCACCGACTCAGAAACACAGGCCGTCCAATGTTCTCAGTGGCAAAACTGCTTGTCATGCACTCAGTCTAATCATGATTAATAACCAAGCACATATGGTTCAAACTATAGAATCAATAGCTTCACACACCATTCAGACTGGAGTTTATAAACCATACAGTACCAGTGGACCACGACCCCTTCACAGTTCCAGTGGTATCAGTGAAATTGCCCCAGTGAAATGAATTGTTTTCAATAGAAAACATAATAGACTTTGGACTTAATATACTGGTCAAATCCTATGAGTTTTGCTCCGTTCTACCCGTGGGAAGACTGAAACTCTGTATAGCCCACAAATACAGTCGTATTCCACTAAAGGCAAAGGTCCTGTTATTGGGTTCGAATCAGTTTAAGCCGTTTTGCCAAGCGCTGTGATTGGACAGTGTTTACATATCAGTTTGGCACAGTTCCCGCACACTCTTGATGGAAATACACTGAAGATGATGGGGTCATGTGAAGAAAAGCATGGATGTGCCTGGCATTTAGTTCTGATGTGTTGAAAGCAGTGCACAGTGAAATGCAATGTCGTGGCAGAGATTGCTTCTCAAGGCGGATTACATTCACTTCTGACACAGTTTCAGCATTTAATCCGTCGTAAGGGAGTGTGATGTCATCTTTGTATTTCACTGTGTTTTCTCTGCCACAAACCCTCCGAGACGTGCCGTAGAACCCACTCCATAGCTCAGTTCTCCTGCCAGAGCCATGGACGGAGGCTGGACTCTGATATGCAGCGTTGTTTACAGAAGACGTTAGTCCTCCACCTGGAGCTAAAAAAGGCCAGAAACAAAGCTATAAGCACACGAAAGAACTGTCAATGTCTGCATTACAGACCAGGCAGCCTGGAACTAGGGAAGATTAGAGGTAATCCGAGGTAATGCAGATTTTAGTTAATCCTGGATTATATTACTGGATTATATTACTAATCTTGCCAAGTTTTTTTTTTTGTGCAGTTGTTTCAGGTCCTGCATAATAGGACCCGAAGGACGGAAACAGTGATTGACTCAATATAGATGTGAAGTTCCAGGTGAAATTACAGTGGAGATGAAAGGTGACCTTCCTCACTATAACCTCACAGTACTGTTTCCCTTTCAAATTCTGCGTGCTGGAGTCCAGAGTCAAACAACCAGCAGCCGTGTCGCTGTTCAGATGCCTTCGGACAGCAGAGTGGGTTTGAACTGACTGGGCATCAAAGAAAAACAAAAACACAAACAAACAACAAAAAACCCAGATCCACTAAATGGTGGACTTTTATGTTGGTAGGACGTCTCGGTAAAGCACAGACCCTGTAGCAAAGAGGAGCACTCCTCGCTATTCAGCAGCAGGACGTCAGACAAAAGGGAGGCACGCTGTGTGGGCCCACACCCGGTCTGGAGGAGCTCTGGAGCACATGCTGTTCTGCCTCTTGTTCCTCTGCAAGTTCAGGAAGCTCTTCCTCAGCTCTTCCTCCATCTCTGCCTCGCTGTGGTGCGCGGCACCGCGTGGACCTCTGAGGGGGGCGGGTCTTGTTCCACTTCAGCGGCCCCGGGTCGGACTCCAGGTTGGTTTCGCAGCCAGCCCTGTGTCGGAGGTACCGGTTTCAAATCCAAACATTTAGTGGCACCTCTTAAGACAGACCCGCATGTCTTGCCAACAGTCCTGCCGTGGGGACCTCGCGGGACATAGTAAAATGAACCCACTCAAGCAGAATGCTGAGTGTAGGCTGTGGAGACATGATGTGTCACTTCAGCCCAGGAGGGTCTTTGTGCATTCTGATTAAGCTGCTAGTCGCGCTGGTGCGTCGGCTGGTCGAACTCCACTGCACAGAGGGCTGAGAGCCTGGTATGGTATGGAGCTAACGGTGTAAGTGTCTCCTACACCTCATTCTGCTTGGGTAGGCCAGGGACAACGCTGCATTAATGTGCAGTCCTGGTAGAGGACACATACGTCATGATGAGTCATAGTTCATATGGACATTGAGGACATCTGAGTCATGCTGAGTCATAATTTATATGGACGCAGAGGGCATCTGAGTCGTGCTGAGTCATCGTTCACGTGGACACAGAGGACAGCTGAGTCATAGTTTACGTGGACACAGAGGACATCTGAGTCATGCTGAGTCATAGTCCACATGGAGACAAATGCTTCTGTCTATTAAATAACTGACATCTGTTCTGTATTTACAGAGCAACCTATACTAAGTATAATTATGCTTCTGTGTTGTTAATTAGCTGCATAATGGTGAAGAATTATTATATGCTGAAAAAGATGTCATGTTTCAGTGTTTTGCGAAAGCAGGTTACAAGCTAACACACTGTTGTTCTGCGGTAGAAATACCAGCAGGTGTGCTTTTGTGCTTTCTACTGCAGGCTTAGCTTCTGCTGGACGGGGCCTGGTATCGTTGTAAAATGCCGGTAAATGAGTGATACACACTTAGCATCCATAAACTCCCTTTAAGAATGGAAGGAGGAGGTAGACAGTGTGTGGTGCTAACATCAGCACTCAGCACTCTCTCACACAGCACTCACACTCTCTCTCAGTCTCACTCTCATACTCACTCTTTCTCTCACTCTCTTACTCTTTCTCTTCCCCCTCTTCTCCTCATCTCTCCATTCTACTCATTGTATCTCAGTCTCTGATGTTATCTCTCTCTCTCTCTCCCTCTGTTCCTGCTGTTACGTCACAGCTGACTCATCTCAGTATCTGTCTCAGTGTTCTCTTGTTGGCCAGTGTAGGGTGCAGCATATGGCCCTTACCAGTAGCCGTGGCAATATGACCCCTGGCGTGAGAGTGGGATAAATATAGTCCCCTGTCAGCGTGAATCACACGAGCCCACCGCGTGCTGGCCTGGAATCTCCACCCCGGCGTCCTGTTCTGTTGAACTATGTAAACAAGGCGTCTGTATCTGCCGCCCAGAATAGACCTGCAGAAAGCTGATAATCCCCACTGACCCAGCATTCCAGGGCGGATGAGCCGCACGCGTGCCGGGCGACTTCACAGAGCGCTGCGTTTAGTCTTACAGAAGCCACGCGATCCACACGCACCTTGCGTGTGTGTGTGTGTGTGTGTGTGTGTTGAGATGGAGGAGTGTCTAGGTCTTTCAGTGCGAGTCTGCCATATGCCTTAAAGTATATGGAGTGCCTTCATAAAAACAGTACAGAGCGGAAAAATGCTTTGACTAGGTCTGTATTAGGCCTGAAGAATATGTATTACATATAAGTAGTTACTTATGTACTTATGTATTCCCCAGTGCTCAGAAAATTCACATAAACAAATGTGTGTGTGTAGGTGGGGCACAAAGCTAAAGCCATTGCTAGCATTAGCCTCTATCAGCTTTAGCAGATGTCCAGGGACATCATTAGCTCATCTGATGTGCCCATTCTTCACCCCACGCCTGGCCTTCCTTATACAGCCTCTGCCCTCTGCCCATTACTGCCGCTGTTATTGACCTGAGCAGACCCAGCTATGCTGGAGAGAAGTGACCGGTCAGCAGTGTGTGTGTGTGTGTGCGTGTGTGTGTGTGTGTGTGTGTGGGAGAGGATGAGTATGTGTGTCTGTGTATGTTTGTGGACACATCTGTTACATAAATGTGAAATGGATTTTTGTCGTTCATGTGCAATTGCTATCTGTCGTTCTCTCTCCTCTCTCCTTGCTGTTTCTTCCTCTCTGTGTCTGTCTCTCTTTCTCTTTCATCTCTTTTTGCCCTCTCCCTCTCTCTGTTTTTCCCTCTTGCTCCCTCTCTTGCTCTCTCTGTCTCTCTCTCTCTGTCTGTGTCTCCCTGTCTTTCATTCTTTTTTCTCTCTCTCCCTCTCTCTCCCTCTCTCTCCCTCCCTCTCTGCTCTCTCTACGACCCCCTCTTCCAGTAATTAGGACTGGGCCTTCAGAGGGACTGAGGGTGAGCTCTCTTGACCGCCTCTCCATATGGCTGCCAGTGTGGTTGAGCTGACCTGCAATATGTCCAGTCTAAATAAGGCCTCCGACCAGAGGGCGTGGCCTTCCCAGTGCCCGCCTCACTATGCATTTCTCACGAATACGGGGGGCTAATTAATTTAGCCCATCCTACTGTGACTGAGACGTGAATCACTGTCCTACGTCCTGTCAACATGTGTTCCCCGTTCATACAGAGACGCATCTGTGACGCTAACATTCGGAGACATTAGTTATGTGACATTAGCCGCAATGATGCAGTGCACGACGTGCTGGGTACACGCCAAAGAGCGGTGAAGCAGTCACTCAGCCAGTTGGGTGGGTGTCGGACGTTAATTTGAGCCAGGCACAATCCATGGTGTAGCTGACCAAAGTACTCGGGTGCACTGACATGTGGCAGCATCTGAGCACATTGTGCCTGAAGAGAGCAGAGCGACCGACTGACCGCCTGAGCATCTGAGCATGTGACCGCCTGAGCGCCTGAGCACGTGGCCGCCTGAGCGCCTGAGCACGTGGCCGCCTGAGCACCTGAGCACGTGACCGCCTGAGCATGTGACCGCCTGAGCATGTGACCGCCTGAGCATCTGAGCATGTGACCGCCTGAGCATGTGACCGCCTGAGCATCTGAGCATGTGACCGCCTGAGCATGTGACCGCCTGAGCGCCTGAGCATGTGACCGCCTGAGCATGTGACCGCCTGAGCATGTGACCGCCTGAGCATCTGAGCATGTGACCGCCTGAGCACATGACCGCCTGAGCGCATGACCGCCTGAGCATCTGAGCATGTGACCGCCTGAGGGCCTGAGCACGTGAGCGCCTGAGCACCTGAGCGCGTGACTGCCTGAGCACATGACCGCCTGAGCGTCTGAGCATGTGCCCGCCTGACTGCCTGAGTGCGTGACCGCCTGAGCACGTGACCCCCTGACCGCGTGACCGCCTGAGCATCTGAGCATGTGACCGCCTGAGCGCCTGAGCACGTGGCCGCCTGAGCGTGGCCCTGAGCGCCTGAGCATGTGACCGCCTGAGCATGTGACCGCCTGAGCATCTGAGCATGTGACCGCCTGAGCACATGACCGCCTGAGCGCATGACCGCCTGAGCATCTGAGCATCTGACCGCCTGAGCGCCTGAGCACGTGATCTGAGCATGTGACCGCCTGAGGGCCTGAGCACGTGCGCCTGAGCACCTGAGCGTGACTGCCTGAGCACATGACCGCCTGAGCGTCTGAGCATGTGCCCGCCTGACTGCCTGAGTGCGTGACCGCCTGAGCACGTGACTGCCTGAGCGCGTGACCGCCCAAGCGCGTGACTGCCTGAGCACGTGACCGCCGCCTGAGCGCGTGACCGCCTGAGCGCCGTGGCCAGCGGGTCCCGTTCTGCTGCTATCACATGTTCACGTATGTCAGGAAAAAACAGGGACAGAAAAAGACACTTGCAGCTGTTTGATGGAAGTCTGGCTTGGAGGCCAGCGTCCAACGCGTCCGACGCATCCAACGCGTCCAGCGTGAGCAATGCGTCCAACACGTCCAACACGTCCACACGCTCACTCCATGTCCTTCTCCTCAATCATCGTAAGTGACAAGCAACCCCAGAAATGCTCCTCACGCCAGACGCATCTGCCTGGCTGCTCACGAGACCGTCAGGCAGAGCACATGCTGCAGCAGGGAGAGGAGGAAGCAGATGGACAAGACGGTGACCGCGGCAACGGCAACTGAGGCAATGGCGACCGCGGCCGTGTGTCGTTCTCTTACTGCAAGCGTGAGGAGCGTGAGGAAGAGGAGCAGAAGGAGGGCAGGGGAGTTTAATTCTCCAACAGAAGGAAGCCCTCCGTTCTCCTGCTACACCCGCAGGAATCACAGACTCAGTCCTCCGCACGCCTGGTGCACAAGAACAGCTGCTACCATGGCCTTCTCATGGACACACACACACACACACACACATATATACATATACACACACACACACACACACACACACATAAATACACACACACACACACACACATACACACACACACACACACACACACACACACATACATATACACACACACACACACACACACACATAAATACATATACACACACACACACACACACATATACATACACACACACACACACACACACAAATACATATACACACACACACACACACACATATACACACACACACACACACATAAATACATATACACACACACACACACATAAATACACACACACACACACACACACACACACACACACACACACACACACACACACACACACACATACACACACACACACACACACACACACACACACACACACACACACACACACACACACACACACACACACACACACACACACACACACACACACACACACACACACACACACACATACACACACACATATATATACATAAACACATGCACATATATACATATATATACATATACACTTATGCATATATAAACACATATACAAATACATACACTTAGACACAGATATACACACATATCACTGCACAAACACACAGAGACGCACAAATGCACATGCACACACAGACATATTCAAATGTTACAGACAATTTTAGCTCATTTCATTTCATCCACGGTTAGTGTTGTCGTCATCTGTTCATATAATGTCATTTGTGCTGTCTTCAAATGAATATCAGAATTAATTAGGGATGCATTTTTTTAGCAATTTGATATTATGATTCAGGTAAAATTATTTAAAACATCATTTTAAAATCTCATCTTTCCGACTGCTACGGCACTCTCTCCAGCAGCCGCAGGCCTCCATGTGCATTTAGCATGCTGGAGCATTTGGGGGCGTGGCATCAGGGTGGGCGTGGTGGAGGGATAATAAGGTGGGTGTTGTGCATGCGGAGGGGGGCGTGGCACCGGAGCTGCATAAATGACATGGCAACAAAAAAAAGGAGGAGCTTGAGAATGACACACCCCCACTTTTGCCCCCGCCCCAAATGCATAGCTCCCAGGGGGTGGCAGTTCATTTAACACAAGCTAATTACTCAGTTTCGCCCATCAATGACGGTCAGAAGTAATTTGTCAATACCCATTAATAATATGCCGGTGTTTGCAAATGTTGACATGCAATTTTCACAAATATAAGGTAGCGGGAATAACATATTTTATACATCATGTACACCCACTGCATTAAAGTGCCATCATATGTGTGTGCATATATATACACACACACACAAACAGGAAATCCATTTTCAAGAATGATTCTTACATGAACACTTGTGGATGAAGGCGCTTTGCAAAAACAAAATCCAAATGTAGCTGTCAGCACCCAGTGTGGAAAGCAAAGTGCACTGTTGCCCCGTGTATGTTTTCCTTTATTCTCAGGGAGGTGCTGAACACATCTGAACACAGCTGAACATCATGTCCTGGAGTGGGGCGGCCTGAACGTGTGTCACACACCCCTCCGTGTGTCCCCTGCAGTCCTGTACGTACGAGCAGATGTAGTGTGTAGATGTAGTTGTAGTGGCCAGGAGCCAGGAGAGTCCCTCTGATTCACACCCACTGGGTGTTCTGTGGTACAGTCTCCAAGGTGACCCATGCTGGGGTTCTGTGGTACAGTCTCCAGGGTGACCCATGCTGGGTTTCTGTAGTACAGTCTCCAGGGTGACCCATGCTGGGGTTCTGTAGTACAGTCTCCAAGGTGACCCATGCTGGGGTTCTGTGGTACAGTCTCCAATGTGACCCATGCTGGGTTTCTGTAGTACAGTCTCCAAGGTGACCCATGCTGGGGTTCTGTGGTACAGTCTCCAATGTGACCCATGCTGGGGTTCTGTGGTACAGTCTCCAGGGTGACCCATGCTGGGGTTCTGTAGTACAGTCTCCAAGTTGACCCATGCTGGGGTTCTGTAGTACAGTCTCCAATGTGACCCATGCTGGGTTTCTGTAGTACAGTCTCCAGGGTGACCCATGCTGGGGTTCTGTAGTACAGTCTCCAAGGTGACCCATGCTGGGGTTCTGTAGTACAGTCTCCAATGTGACCCATGCTGGGTTTCTGTAGTACAGTCTCCAAGGTGACCCATGCTGGGTTTCTGTAGTACAGTCTCCAGGGTGACCCATGCTGGGGTTCTGTAGTACAGTCTCCAGGGTGACCCATGCTGGGGTTCTATCGCCAGACAGCAAAGCGACATTTCTGTCATAGTGCCTCCCGCTGTTCATTATGATCTAGCTTAAGCAGGTTTTTCTGGGGTTTTAAGTGTTCTGTTTTCCTGGATCCCTTCCAATTGGAAACTATTCTGTTGCTGCTCTGCTGCTAAGCACTGTGCAGTGATCAATGCAAAAGGCTTTCATGAATATGTTTAGACACAATAAGAATGGTCTAATAATGATATCTGCGGGGATATCTCTGTTCTTTGTGAAAATGACAGCTTTTTGTGATTTGTAATAAGTTGAAAAATGACACAGCGTGATTATCGCACGGTGTGATTATGATCAGTGAGGGCTCAGGGAGGAGAGGGGAAGCCATTTTCACAGTGACTCAAACTCCCTCGACTCAACTGTTAATTTTCCTCCCTGTTAATGGAATGCATTAAATATCTCACCCAGATTTTACAGCCCCGTAGAACTGTGGGAAGGAGGCCAGAGGGAGAGAGAGAGAGAGAGGGAGGGAGACAGAGAGAGGGAGGGAGAGGTAGAAGGAGATGGGGAGAGAGGGATCACCACCTCTTAAGAGACTGTAAACGCTTGTTAAGGTCAGCGACAGGGGCAGCTGCCGTAAATTGTGCCGTTGCCCCCACAGAGAGGGGCCAGAAGCCTATGGCAATGCATTAGCCATTATGATGTCACGTCTGGCCAATGCAAATGCGGTTCCGGACCAAAACCAGGAATCTGAGTGCAGTGGGGACAGAATTTAACAGCAGCCTTTGTTTGGTCTGACACCATCTGATGAAACCTTATATGTTTCCATCTGGAAATCTCATGCACTGTTATACTGTGGTGGGATCACATACTTGTCTTTTGTCATGACTAGGTAGATAGCAAACAAATCAATTTTAATAATAATATTAGACCTTTACAACAGTTCTAGCTTACCTTTTTTAATGCTATGCTGAGGGGACTGTAAACCTAGTGTGAGTTTGAACTGTGGGCTGTAGGGGAATAATAGCAGAATCTATAGTCAGTGAAGATGTTGCATCTATGATTCACCCAGCACTATCAGTTAGGATCACACCTTAACAAATGCTTTTTATTCTAATAAATATACCCATACATTGCAAAGACAACATAAATATCCATAGGTTCTGAAGGAGATAGAGATACGTTATAGATTGCCGTCGAAATGGTTGCACTGTTGCACTGTGGTCACAGAGAATAAAAACAAATAAAGTAGAACTTTGTACTCAGTCTGATAAAATAAAAAATAATATGTCTTTCAGCAACTAAGACAAAATCTTGCTAAAATGTTGCTCGGAGCCTGTGTTGTCTGAGAAGCTCCTTTAATGCACGTGAGCCTTAGCTAATGAAGAGCACGTTGCATTGGTCTACTCTTCTTTAAGCACTGGGATTGTTCATTTGAATGCACATGAGCCTTTCGTAAGGAAGAGCACGTTGCATTGGTCTTGCGCTACTCTTCTTTAATGCACGTGAGCCGTACGTAATGGAGAGCAAGTTGACTTGGTCTTGCGCTACTCTTCTTTAATGCACGTGAGCCTTACGTAATGGAGAGCAAGTTGACTTGGTCTAGTGCTACTCTTCTTTAATGGACGTGATCCTTACGTAATGAAGAGCACGTTGCATTGGTCTACTCTTCTTTAAGCACTGGGATGGATTGTTCATTTGAATGCACATGAGCCTTTCGTAAGGAAGAGCACGTTGCATTGGTCTTGCACTACTCTTCTTTAATGCACATGAGCCTTAAGTAAGGAAGAGCACGTTGCAGTGGTCTAGCGCTACTCTTTTTTAATGCACGTGAGCCTTACGTAATGAAGAGCACGTTGCATTGGTCTACTCTTCTTTAAGCACTGGGATGGATTGTTCATTTGAAAGGCTATTTCATTTTTCATCCAAGGTTTGAAACTGTACTTGCTAGGTACTTTTACTGGAAACTTCCATTTTTAGAGTACACAGTTATTTATCAGGGGAATTGTGATCGCTGTCAGGGATTGGCTTATTTTTCTATGAAACGCATCACACAAATATCCCCTAGCAACCAGATGCTGAGAGGGACACAACTCACACACACCCTCATCGACTCCTCTCTCTCTCTCTCATGCTCCCTCTCTTTCTCCCCTCCCTCTCACTCCTTCCATTTCCCTCTCTCTCTGTTTCTCTCTCTCTGCTTCCTCAAGGGGCAGCCTGATTGTTTGACTTTTTGAGTCTGTCACGGGGAAAACACAGCAGATACATCTTCCCAGTTCAATTAGGCTAGGTCAGGCAGCATCAACTCCTCTTCATAAAGCAGTTCATCTATCCCGCTGACAGTCTAGAGGTGCAGTGTTGGGGCAAGGGGTACTAATGAGGCAGCCAGGGGGGATTCTGGGATTGACAGAGAGAGTGTGAGTCCTCCAGAGTCAAGGTGGGGTTTGGTGAAGATATTAAAAATGAGCAAAAGAGATCAGAGGATTTTTTTATGTGTGTGTGTGTGTGTGTGTGAGGGTGAAAGGACTCATCTGTGTCTGGGTGAAATTATGACTGTAATATCCGTTGGCCTGAAATATGGCACAGACAGTTTTTATTTCACTGATTGCCAACAGTAAATCTCCTCTTGTTAAAAAGCAGATACGACACTAAAAAAGTCATTTGAAACTGTAAGAAACTAAATGTTTCTTACATGAAGGGCATATGATGGAATAACCCAACTGACTGTTACCACTGCTAGCTCTGATTTGTAGGCTATGGGTGTCCAGAGTGGTAATTCAAGCCATCGGGTGAATGAGATCAGCAAATATACCGGTTGCCCCTAGAAATAGGTTGAGCACTTTCAAGCTGTAGATGTTGCCTGTACATCTAAAAGTTAAGGAGGATTAAGTCCAAAAAAAATGTTTGTATGAAAAAGTTTGTACTCAACTGCCTCAGAGACAATGTAAGATAATTTAGTGATGACCTTTTAAATTAATCAGTGCCATATAACCTGAAGAGCAGTGCAAGGTTCTGACAGGGCCTTGTAACTATAACTGAAGAATACACACACACACACACACACACACACAAATGAGTGAGAATGAGTCACATAATTAAAACCAGTTCCCAACATTATTTGTGTCAGCATAAACTCCATGAACCGTGGGTGGGCATCTTGCACAGACGCTACAGCCCCGGCCCTGTCCTGTCTGCAGGGTGGACTGGCGTGCTGCTCCCAGAGCAAGGTCAACTCAGAGTCATCCAGTGTGACACAAGGCTCTAGGGGGCTTCACACATCTGGTGTGCCCTCTCCTCTGCCTCTCCTCTGCTTCTCCTCCGGCCTCCTCCTCTGGTTCTGTGGACCCCACTATGACAACAACAGCTGCGACTGAAACCCTCAGGGCTCCAGCAGTCCCTCTGCCCTGGACGAGGTCACTGAGTAAGAGCATCTCAGCTCCCTGACCCGGACACCCCCCATCTCACTCATGACCACACACAGCACAAGCACGACAGTGTGGAAATCACCATAAAGCCTGCAAAAGCAAGGGTAACACTGATAGAATCTCACAATAATTCCTCAGACCATGTCGCAGGGCTACAGGTATTTTGTCAGGGATGAGTGAGAGATGGAACTTGGATCCGACGTGGGGACAGGACCTCCTAAGAACAGCGAGGCAGAGGGTGTGACGGTTTTTATGTCTGGGAGTGGCACGCATTAAGATGTCATTCGTTGGTTGCTTGTGTCAAAACTGTCTAAAGGTTTTACCACAGTTATGAAAGGTGGCCAAGGCTGGGGAAAAAAATCGCGTTGTGCATTTGTGACCTGTGCGTTTTCAGCAGATGACTCGTCCCCAAAGGAACCTAGCAGCTGATAGAGTAGATAAGTATCCTCATGGGTCCTCCCCAACACTCTGCTAAGTCCCTGGTCCATTTCACTGCCATCACAGAAGCCATTTGAGCTGTCAGATGAACACAGGAGTAGCTTAACCCTGCTGAGTGACATATTCAATTTGGAGTGCAGTCCAGTTTCTCGCCATGTGTATTCTTTAAAGAGTCGTTGTCAAGTGCATTCAGCTGAGTTCTTGAGCCCAAATCTTTAAAAAACAAACAAAAAGAAAACTAAAAATGAACAATTGGTGGCTATGGATGAAGCAGATTCACCATGGCAACAATAATGACACATGCCGCACGCTTCATTTTACCGGCGGCCCAACTTCTCATGTGCTGTGATGGTGAGCAGCTTTAGTGCAGGAGTCATGGGGAACAGACTTAAACCCACACACTCCATTCTCTTATGACAAACCAAGTAATAATCATGACTCAGCAAAATCACTCCCCCCCCCTTGAATGTACATTTCCTTTTCCTTGATGTTCCTCTCGCCTCTACATATCACATATCACACAATGGGGATCACAGATATGCACTGGAGACTGATAAGATAATGACACCATTTGGGCCGGGTTAAATTCCACCGGTTCAGCGTCATCCTTCCTTAGGCCTCAAGGGAGGAGAAGCGTAAATGGTCAGGATCCAATTATGTCCACCTCATTTCGTACACATAAATCAGCTGGGTCTCGCCACGAGGATTTTGATTTCATTTTGTTCTGTGGGGGTGAGATGAAAGCTGACAGCCGTCTGGCCACACCGCTTCATGTGCGTGGAAAGACTTAATGAGAAGCGATGCTAACGCTCACGCTGGAACATATGTCTCCTTAGCGCAGGCCTCTGTGATGGAGAGTTAGTAAAGGTTGGCTATTCCAGGCAAACACACCCCATTCCCCACTGAGCTAAAGCACATTTCCTCAACCCTTTTACATCCATTTTTAGAGGCTGACACGGTTATTTATCATGCTCAGGCTGTGGAGGGGGGAGCGGTTTGTATTTCTGAGGATTTTGGAGAGTCATTACATCACAGGCCAGCTTGTCGCCGTGGATTCTGCTGCCTCAGAGCTCCGAGCTCCAGAGTTTTTCGCCCCTTCGCTGCAGATCTCCACCCGCGGCTAATGTAGCCGATGCAGCAAAGCTGACCTTTCACCTTGACCACACTTACACAGCTCAGATGCCACTGCAACAATATGAAGGTTAAACAGATCAATGCACTTATAAAAGACGGATAGTCTTGGGGCGGGGGCAGAGGTCTGGATGATGCTAGCTTTATTACAGCAGCGTTTGAGCTCCGAAAATGTTTTGTTGACACCGATCAGCGCCCTGTGTGCAGTGAATGCACAGGACTAGATTATTTCCTGTTCTCTGGGTTTTTTTTAAAAACAGCCTGTACTGTCTTGGTGCACATAACACAGAGTGGCACGGCTGAATTGCCAGGTGTTTAAAGACACGCCACAGCAAAAGCAACGTTAACCTTTAAAGACACGCCCTTGATATTTCTTTGCTCTGGTTTAACTGGAGGGGTTTTTTTAAATACCCAAATGCTTCAGAGTCGACTCTTTCAGTCCCTCTCCTGAATAACATGAATGATATCACTGACAAAGTTTCTAGGGTAGTTGGACAGATATAAATAAGGACATTAGGTCGCAGAATAATTTGCAGATAGCTTGCTGCAGGGGAAGAATGGAATGGTGTCACTCAGAGAGAACAAAAGGAAATTAATTAAATTTGTCACAGTGACAATTCAGTGACTTTGATTAGATGACTCCACGGCAACAAAGCAGAGACTAATTTGAATTCTTTGAATGTAAACCCTGAGCACAGATAAAGCTTGTCAACACTCTTAGCAAATATTATTTTTCGCCTTTGGCAAGGATCCTGCTGAGATGGATATGAGGACTATGAACAAGGAATATGTATTTAAACTGTCTCACTTTCTGTCTCTTGCATGGACACACACACACACACACATACACAGACACACACATTATCAGCCACACATATTATCTGAATCTCAATAGTAATGTTGGCGGCATGCTTTCCTTTGTCCTCTTGCTTGAGTGACAGGTGTTACATTCAGATGCTGTGACCTTTTGCACAAAACCATAATAAGCAAATGCCATTCTCACTGCCAGGCAGTGTGGATCTGCAGGGCACAGGTGGACCTGAAGTGCACAGGTGGATCTGCAGTACACGGGTGGATCTGCAGGGCACAGGTGGATCTGCAGGGCACAGGTGGATCTGCAGGGCACAGTTGGGTCTGCAGGGCACGGGTGGATCTGCAGGGCACGGGTGGATCTGCAGGGCAATGGTTGATCTGTGCGCCCAGGCTCCTGGTTTCCCTCTGTAGCTCGTCAATAGCCGGATTGTGATATTACCCTCCAGGGCTCTCAGTACCTTGGCTTCACCTTCCTCTAAAACAATGCTTCACAATCATTTAAAATAATATCTCCCCTGAGAATGGGGCAATATGACGATGCAGTATTTTCTAAAAGAAGGAGATATAAAATAAAAGCACCAATAGTAAAGTGTAGAGACTGAGCCATGTCCCTGGGTGCAGAAGGTCTCCTCAATGCATCACGGAGTGGTGCCGGGGCCAAAACATGCTGACTGCCGCCCCTGCTGCCTCACTCCTGCCCCCTAGAGACACTTCATAAAACACGGCATGTTGTAAATCTGCACAATATAACCATAAACAACGGGCAAGTAGGATGACTTGAGAGAGTTCAAAAGTGGCTGATGGTAGTTTAGCTTGGCTCACCTCACAGTGAAGCAAAGGGAAAACACCGCAAAGAGGTGACCGTGCACACACACACACACACACACACACCGAAGCTATGCGAGCCGCGGAAACGCTTTGCCAATATTAGATTGCGCTCAGCGTGGAGCTGGCCTGCACGTCCACGGTGCCCCACGTGCAACGTGACAGAGACGGATGCTCGCAACTTGCTGTTTGAAGTTATTTTCACATTGCTGCATGAGCAGCAGGATCAGACTGTGATGAGGCTGCTCAGAGCCCCACTGTATCAGCTCTGCACTGACAAAGAGAATTCCTGCTGGTCCAGCCCATATGATGATGGATGTGGGGCGGTGATCGTGGGGGGGGGGGGTTATGGGAAGGCATGAGCAGTCCAGGGCACTCACAGAGCAGTGGGCGAAGGGTGCGCGTGGCACATGGGATTGCGGGCGGTGACGATATCAGGGGCTTATCGGTGAGTGCGTGCTTACGGTGCATGGTGATGGTTAGACCAGCGGTGCATGCAGAGTAAAATCTCACACTGAAGGTGAGATATATCCCGGGTGGAGTAACATTTAAACATACATGGGTATACGCACACAAACACACAAACACACACGTGCTGTGACCCCTTTCATAATCAGGCCAATACATCACAAATACAACAACATACACACAGAATGAACCTGTGTCATCAATGAATTTCTGTTACATTCAATCTAAAATCTGCACCTTTTTGTCACTTTCTCTCTTGTTCTCTCTCTCTCTCTTTCTCTCTCCTCATTTTCTCTTTATCTCTCACATCTCTCTACCTCTGTCTTCATCTTCATCTCCTGCTGTTCCTCTTTCAGACACATACACACACACACATGCATATATACACCTATCCACACAGTCACCTCCTCTTGCAGTCTCTGTCCCTCCTGTTTCAGCTTCACACATGCGCTGTAAGTTGCAGAGCAGGTATGCTAGCTTAAGGGCGGTGCTAGCAGAAGGCTTCAGGGAGCCCAGGATCTTCACGCTACGTTATCCCTTCCTGCTGAAAGGAAAACCGTAACTCAGCGCTCGTAGTCAACTCCCCAGTGGCCTGTCTGGTCTGGGCTGTGTGACTGTAAGCAAATGCCTCACTAATGGCGCAGCCGGCGTATGATCACAGACGCCAGGGAAAGAGCCTCTGTCTCATCTGCACAGGATCCTACAGACATCGTAGGTATAATGTAGCAGAACAGCGTAAAGTTAGTTATATGGATAAGGTGGTCGGGGTTTTAAACAAACTTAAAGGATATATTTGAAAGCGTATATCTTTTGAAAGAGCACAGATGAATGAGATCTGCATGAGTGCAATAATTAATTAGAGTTTATGAACATGAAAACATGTGCACAAAAGCTCACGCATACATGTGAGATAAAAAATAACACTATAGACACTGATGAGACAAAGGCGAGATGTGTATTCGCAGACAGTACTACAGGGCTACAAAGGCCCGGCCATCCAGCCCTGGCTTTCTTTGAACACAGGAAATGTGTAGCTTTGCTGATACCTGACTGCAATCTCAAATATGTATGTGATCATGTGCTTGCTGTTGATTTGAATGGAAGGCGAAGGCAGAGATGCCACTGTGACTGTAGCAGCAGAGCAGTTGGTCAGTGGCTCCAAACCTCGGAAATAAACAGAAAAGGAAAACACACCTGACCAACATAGATGCATAGTTCTTTTCCTTATTTATAATTCTTCAGAATGATAAAGGTAAAAGATTAATTATTAATATATGTTAATATATATTAATATATGCTAATAATATTTTCTTGGTGGAAAATATTTGACTGGTGCTACTGATGAGCTGGTATCCCTTGCAATAAGGTAGGATCTCTCAAGAGATAGCTATCGATTTCATATAAAATCAACATAAACACAATACACTGAGGATAAATGTGGTCTTCAGCGTTAACTGCAGACACCTAAATTGTAGCTTTTCCATCAGGGTGGAAAATAGCAGCTATGTGCCAATGATCAGGTTGATTTGAATATAACTCTAGGTCTGAATTCAATATAAGTGACCCAGAATTGTTTCAGCACTTTTCCAATAAAGTAGAATGTGATTGTGTGCACATCAGATTGAGGAGTTGCCTACAGCCATCAGTCAGGAGAGGGCTATTTCTCATTGTCCCATCTGAATCAGTGCCCCCTTATCACAGTGTTCCATAAATCTGAAATGAACAGCTGATTAATATTGGCAGACAAATACAGTGATTGAAATGCAACAGGGTACAATTGTCACAGAGTTCATTTGAAATTACTCATCACTTCTAGTCTGTGTATCAGCACACTGGTAATATGCAAAGGGAACTTGGGAGGAGAATGTGAATTGTGAACTGGGTCATAAAACTGATAAGACTAACTTAGTTGCCACAAGTGAAAGGCATGTTATGAATGATGACCTGAGCCACTCTGAAAAGGGTTCACATTCAACCACAGAGCCAGGAAACCCAGCTCTGTTGAACATGGCACTGAGGAAACAGCTATTGTTTTCTCCCGGTCATTGTGATGTGGATCCTGAAGTCAAACAAAGTGCAGGCTGTAATGTGTGAACCACAGATTTACAGGACTGGATTCAACCTATAAGTCTGTCATTTTGGAATTGTGAAATGAATTACATCATGTTGGCGTATTCCAACTCCAGGATTCCATATGTTGCCTGTGTCTGGATTAGGAATGCTACCTCATCTGCAGAATTCTGCAGGTTATCTTCCTTTGTTAGCCCTGGGTCAGTCCGTCACTATCACAATCTTGGAAGCCTCTCAAACTCATCGATCCATCAACACACTAAGTAGAAGTTACAGAGGTTTTGTGAAATTCTCAATCCAAAACTCCCAAGTGGTGCAGCCAGATAGAAAAGATTGTTTTCCAACACTAAAACTAAGTCCTGATCCTGATGATCTTACACTCATTTGTGGCCAGGAGAACTGGTTTGCTCTGCTCTCTGAGACAGGGCCAGCCCAAGTCTTCATGGGGCCCTCACCAGAATTTCATTTGCAGCCCCCCATACTACACCTCAGCAATAAAGATTGACAGTGGTACTGGCCAATCCTATGCCAGCCCGACATGGTGCTTCCTGGCTTCACAGGTCCTCAAAGAAATCAAATGTTTGCCACTGGCTAGCAGTACTTTATGATAGAGGAGTTTCAGACAGAGCTTGTGGGAATCAGCATCAGGGAGATATTTATACGAACGTCAATGAAAGAATTAAATTATGAAATAGTGTGAAGTCACTGCTCTTTGCCATCCTTTCAAGCATGAACCATATATTCTACCTCCCTTCCCACATAAATCCAAACACAAGGAAACACATTTTTACTTCAATAACATTATGAGAAGTCAGAGTGAGATTACCATGACCAAAAAAAAAAGAAAAAAAAACACAAAAATATTTCTACTAAAAATACAGAAATTCCTATATCAGACGCCCTAACCAATTAAAGTAAATGTAATTAATTACAAAACAGAAGTAGTAACTAAACGTGAATGAATGGACTAGATAAAATGTAGATTATTTATGAAGAGTAAAATGTAGAGTAAGTAATGGTATTACTGGGAAGAGTAACAGGTTGCAACTCATCTCTGGCGAAAGCGTGCACGTGCAGACGGTGCACCTTTGTTATGTTTTCAAGACTATTGGAACAAATGAAACGTGTGTTGATTGCACATTATGGCCTCTGTATTGGTGGAACCTGCGCAAGCGTAGAAATGAGGCATACAAACCCGAGATGCAGTCACGTGTGGCCAAGGCTCAAATGTTGTTTGCTATTTCCCTGACCTGTGCAGACACACTAATCTGGCGGAGAGCGGTTCAATTACAAAAAGAGGTTGGGTTAGATTGAATACATGATCAGCAAGTATGGGTCCGCGTGCTGCAGCAATATCCAATCAAATTAACTTCTCTCATTCCCTTTAAGAACCTAACGCGAGCCGGCGACACAGTGCATTGACAATTTCGTCATGCCAGCGAACGTTCAGGAACGAGCTCGCAAACAAAAATTCACAGATGAGAGCTAAACGTACTTAACGGAGAAGCACAGGGTCTCCACGACAAAATATATGGTACTGGGAACATATCGTCCTAGCACTGATGAGATTAAACTGACCTGGGAAGGAGTGAGTCAGAAATGAAACCTCCAGTAACACGGAGAGCTGCCGTTATTTTTGTATTTTTGTAAATATTTGTATTTAGTTAGTAATTGTGAGATATTTTTAGTGGATATATTCTTATGGTCATTTTGACACATCTTTATGTACCTTCTTGATGCGCAGAAACTACCGTTTGCGCTAAGAGTAGGTCAGAGGAGGCGATAACGCGAGCGCGGTTAAACCAAAGCACTTAAAAAATACCGACGCACGAGCGCATTTGCCGCGTCAAACACACTGCTGCAGTCACGTTAATTTACACCAAATTAACAAACTGAGACGGATGTGCGTCCATACTAGTATATTAGTAAAATGCGGCGTTCGGCGACTTTACCGCCCCAGCGCAGATATAAAATTAGAGCTCCATAATCCTGCTTAATTAAATCTCTTCACAAGTCACTGCTGATATCCAGTGGTCAGGTGTCTCTAGAACTTTTAAAAATCACTCTGGTTATGTGGTTATGTGATTCAGCTTTTCTGTTGAAAGCCCAACTTCCCCCATGTAGATCAAGATACTGAAATAATTTTATTATGTAACTTCCCCCAGCATGACTATTATGGACTCATTTTTTTTTATCAGAGTCCAGTTATTGTTGTCAGTTCTATAGTATCAGTCCACCGGGACCTCCCAGTCTGCCAGTCAGTTGTATCCACTCTTTTCTATGTGTCAGCAAATGCAGGAAGCTCTCCAGCCTGGTTTGGCTAAAGGAAGCAGATAAATGACACAAACAGTTTGGGCCAGCTGCTCCAGCCGAGCCCACTACGCCAAAATAAAGAATTAAATAAATAAAAAGTCTCTGGGTGAAATAAAGTCCTGTCTGCAGGCTCTGTGATAGATGACGAGTCTATCGGGGAAAAAAAGGACCTGCAGCTTTTTCTCTTGGTCAGAGAGAGAGAGTTTTTATTTTGGAAAGTGATTCTGTTTTGAATGACCTACAGTGAGATGATATGTGTTCTTCGGAGGACGTTGTCTGGACATTCTCTTCAAATATATTCTAGCAGAGGGGTTGTCACATCAGCCATAAGTCAAATGGTTGCATTGGAAAACAACTGCAGCTTTGTAAATATATTTGGTTTCTACACACACACACACACACACACACAGAAATCACAGTTTAGCCTTCTTTGATCAAGGCTGCAATAGTACCTAGGTGCAAGGTTAGAGTGAGTGTTGATGACTTTTGTATAATGAAACAAAATGGAGGTCAGAAACAGCCAGACCCTCAGGTTAACATTACCCTTCTCCCCTTCTAGATGGACCACATGCCCACCAGCATGCTCCTCTGAGGGGTCACTGTAATGTGTAAACGTATGAGGGAAAGACGGAGTGAGTGACACAGAGACAGAGAGCGACAATACGGTAGATTAACCCTGTTAGTGCAGCCATAGCTCAGCATGGTGTGCAATCAAATAGAACTGTTGAAGAACAAAAGAGTCTGAATCAGGTCCGGAGGTTTAATAACTATCGCAGCATACTGTCTGACCTGTGAACATGAAATACAACTGTTCATCATTTTTTATTCATAATTTAATTTAATTTAGTCATATCTAACTTGCGGCACTTTCTGTTAGTGACTTAGCATATTTTTTCACTTAATTTATACACTTTATGAGTAAGAGAAAACCTCAAAACCTCATAGTCATATCTGATTTATCCATTACATTCATTTAATTTTGTTTCATTAACTTGTGTTGTCTAAATCTGAATTACAATGGTAGTTCCTCTTTTCCTGTGCACCCACACTGCCACTGGGTCCTAAAAGATCATGTATGCACATCCACACACCAACTGCAAAGATTCCACGCTCTGCACCCACACACACACACACACACACACACACACCTGCCAGGCCTTCTTCCGCCAAACCAGCCTCGTCACAGAGCAGCGCCGTCAGTCTAATGAAAGCGGGAGGGCGGCGAAGGTCAGCCGTATCGCAGCGAGGAGAATGGAGAGGTTCCTGATGAGAGCACTGATAAGTGCAGAGTGGTTGGGGCTGGTAGAAAAGGGGAAGCACTTAATATTCCGAAGGATAATAAACGTGTAATTGTGGCGGAAGCTGGCAGGGAGGGGTGTTAAAGAGAGGAGCCGGAAGTGGGCGTGAAAGGAGGAATGTGTTATTGGTGAGTGCATATGATTCATGTCTGAAAGGGAATATTCTGGCGAAGGAGTACGGGAATCACAACAGCTCATGACAAAGAGTGTGAAGCTTTAGAGACCACGAGCAGATCTGTTTGTGAGGATTTGGACTGAGCTTCTGGCACTGTTCACCTCTGTGATCTGGATACGACATCAAACTACTACAAGGAGTGTAGAGTGGTAACTTTAAATGGAGGCTAATCACCATAATTAAATAAAGCTGTTATGTTTAGTGCTTGGTTGTAAAATCTTTATGTAGTCGGTGACAGCAGCACTTTTTGAGTTCGTCTTGTTTCAGGGGCTTTTGGACTTCAGTCAGTCAGTAGGTGATAGGTGATCTCAGTGGGGTTCAGCTCAGATGAGCATTTCACTTTTTGGCCCTGTAAAAGCGCCCTGAAGTTGTGTCTGCGGGTGCGTTTGGGTGCACCTGGCACTGCGAGGAGAAGCTCGATGCGGTCATCATGCAGGCAGCAGGTTGGCTCTGAGCGGGGGGAGGTGTAGTGGTGCAGCTCTGAGTCCATCCCACAGGAACACTTCAGCTGCGCGTGCTCTCCTGCCAGTCGTGGGTCCCTCTGCTCGCTCTGTGCACGACATGATGAGCAGGTCTGATTTCGTATGCATGGTCCCTTTGGTCTGATGGTTAGTGTTCTTGCCTCCACACATTTGCCTTGGAATGAACAACATCGTCAGAGGGGGATGCGCATGAACCAAGAGACGGTAATAAGATCATCAAACACACACTCGCATTCTTAGAAAGTACATGCCTTGCACATAAGCTTTGGCTTTATTGGGTGCTCTCGTGTACTGATACTCGTGTATCAGTAGCTTCTTGCATCTTGCTGTGAACTCTCTCTCTCTCTCTCACACACACACACACACACACACACAAACACACACATATGTGGACATGTGTGCCTATATACACACACAGTTGATGGAACACAATTGCCCTATAGTCAGAAGATGATAAGGCACCTTTTGTGGTGATTTATCATGGCAGGATTGTGTTGAGTCACATGGTTACAGCATGTGTTACAGTGTTACAGCAGGGAGTGTTTTTAATGAGTAACTGAACTGTGATGAATAAGCTAAATATTCACTAGATAAGAAATCCATAGTAAGGCAGGACCTCCATGTCCTCTGTGATAGCTATGGCTATACTTTGTTCAACAGCTGAGCTTTGTTTTTTTTCATCCCGTTTGACAGTAGTCTTTAGTCATTCCCTACTGTCGTCTTCTCAGGTCACTAGTTCGTTTCCTGTTTCTTGTCAGCGCTGATGTTCACATGGCCTGCTTGTTTGGCATGTTTGTCCTTAATGCCAAATCTAGAATCAAATCGTGAATCAAATCTAGACTTTTTTTCTCCCTGGCTCCATTGTTCATGAACGAACATTTGTGCAAGGACACATAGCTGGCCAAAAGAAATATGAGCAGCCGATTGTACAGTTTGTTTTGGTCCCTTCAGACAAGAGAACTAGGGATAAAAGCGGCTGTGTTTCCTACACAGTATCCGAGCACTGCTCCCTTAATTGAAGCTGCCATTCTGCATTTTAAGCTCAGTTTTCTTTCACTATCTTTTCTTCTGACTACAAACACAAAAAAAGAACTGGTGCCACTGTCCAAATGTGCACTGTCCAAATGTGCACTGTCCAAATGCTTCCAGGCTGAGCTGAAGATTATGGGCCTGAATACACAATGTACCTTCATCATTATTATACCAAATAGATTTGGTGAAAACATACTACTCTTGTAAAATTATGCTCATACATCTAATAATACATCTGGGGTTTAAATCAGAGGTTTTGTAAAAAATAAGCAATGGAAAGGAACATGGATAGTAACAGAGGGAGATTCAGCCTAGGTGATATTTTGTCATTACTTACAATTCGCCTCGTAATCATTAATGTACAACCAGACTTAATTTTATACTTAAAAAGTCTAAGCAATGCGTAGGTGGACATACCAAAGCAGAACAACATCGTGGTAGTGTGTGTACGGCTGTCCAAAGCAGGGCGGAGGTTTCCGGAAGGACACAGCATCTGAGGCGAGAATGGCAATTTACAGCTGTCAAATCCAGCAAAGATTACTCTTTCTGCCCCCACCAAATCTGTGACTACACCAGACCAGAGTGACCTTTCAGAATGGTCTCAAAACATGGCACAAGGCGACTCAATAATGAATTGAGAGTCCTAAACCCTGGAAAAAATCAAATCAAATAAAAAAAAAACGTAAGAGTGCAGAAGAATGAGTGTGGGTCCTGATGTCCTATATCACTTACAGCGGACTTATCGCTGAGGGCTGAGCAAAAGGTGAAGGAGGATGTCCGTTTCATCTAGTGGACCCTTGTGGAGACAAGACATTCATCAAAGTTTGTCATTGGCTTTGAGGTTACCTTCCTTCCAGTGGAATGGGCTTGGAAAGAGGAGGGCGAGCTTGTCATTTGTGGTCTGTTTATGAAGCATCTATCATGGATGTGACATCGCGTGCCATCAACCCAGGATAAACATCGCAACATGATCTAGGTCCAGTAGTGAATCGCCATCGTCACTTCCCCGAAGTTAACTGAGCAGAAACTTCCACCAAGGCCCGGCAAACTCAGAGCCAGCGGTGTCAAGCGTCAGTACGGCTGTTTCAAAACCGCAGCAGTAGAATGAGCAGTGACACGAGGGGAGTCAGACACGTCCCACCCTCTCCTCTGTCCAACGAGGAAAGGGCATGCTCTCTGGAACGGCTGATCAGAGATCAGTGGTGAGAGCTGTCTAAGAGCTTCTTCGCCCCGCGCACTGCTCCCAGGACAGCGGGGCCTGTGGGATGGTGAGAGTGGTTACTGCTGTACCTGCCACTCTGCAACCAGTGCTCAGGCCTTCAGTGGCGGCATGACTGCGCGGACCCTAAACACCTTTGGCGTGTCTCGTTCCCTCTGTCGAGCCGACAACCCTCTGGTTGCATTTATTTGATTTCCATCAAACTACCGTCGGTTAAAGAGAAGAGACAGCTCCCATACACAGTTATTGTGCCCCAGTGAACACCCACTTATGGCTGTCTCTCTGTGAAATTGCTCATTGTCTTAATATCGCATCGACGGAGTGACTCTTTTTTGATAGAATTTCATGCATTAATCCGTGCACAGTATTTGTCCAAATGCCACATTCTTCTAACCTTATGTATTTGCCCACCTCCTATCTACATATTTGTCAACACAGTTTAATCACGGGCTAACAGAGGTGACATAGAAGGTGAAATATCTGTTAAATTAATTTCCTCAGATTACCCACAATGCTCGCATGCAACATTATCCAAATGCCAGCTCTTACAGTGCTTGTATCCAGGCCCATGGACATGCCTGTTCGTGTTTGAAATAATGGCCATCCATTTCTGCCGGCGCCGGTCTAGGACGTCTCCCGCTGTAATCTGTCTTGTTGACGTGCGTGGCAGTGCGCATGGCTGAGCTTAAGGTCTCCAGGGGGAAAATGAACATCTCACACGAAAACACTGACAGCCTTTAAACATGAAGAGATCAGCGGTGTTTATTATTACCATCATTTAGGTATTTACTCTGCAGTGCGCGGGTCATATCAACAGAGGCTATGCTGCATGGTTTGGATATTAATCTTTACTGTGAATGTTTTTGTAATGGTTTCCTATGGGCTGTGCCGCTTGGGCAGTACAGCAGGAGTCGAACGGCTGGACAGGACGTTTGAGCTGAACCGAATAAAGCCGTTCCACCCTTACACAGCGTCTCTCTCTCTCTATCCTTAGAAATGCTATAAGCAGGCTGAATGTAAACAGGACTCCTTTCACCTGTCCAGAACGTTCCCCGTCAGATCCCATCACACCCTTCAAAGGTGGTTATTGCCGAGAGGGACTCACCCGGCGAGGACGGTACATGTGGTCCTTTTCCTTCCAGTCCTGTACGTTCGAGATGGCCGCAGACGCTGTTTCAGGCCGTGTCTCCGTGGTGGTGTCCTCACGCTTGCCTTTGGGCTGGAGAGGAGTGCTGCAGGCGGGTCTCTGTGGCTTTGCGCCGCGCAACATCTCGTCCTCGCGCAGGAAACCCCATCATCCGCAGCACACGGGAGCTGTTGCCTCTCGGGGTGCAAAGGGAAAGGTAAAGTCCACAAGTGTCAGGAATGGCCTGAGCTGGTGGCTGTTTGTGTCGGTGTGTTTTATATGCCGCCACTGAGTTACGTGTTTGACAGCGAGTCTGAGATCGTCGTGGGAAGCGTCACTCACCTGAACAACATTGCAAAGGCCTGGATTTGCAGCTTAGCTGGTTACTTTCAGCCAAAACCAAGACTGTCCAATAGGAGCAGAGATAAGGAACGTTTCTTATTGGACAGTCTCTACTTTTGACAAGTCATCAGGTTGACTAAGGAATCCCGCTTTGTGAAATGTGGCCCTGTCAGTTGTAGCATCTTTTTTTGGTATACTACTATATCTCTCCAAAAAAGAAAGAAAAAAGAGGTGGACAGAGCGTGGGGGGAGGGCTGGGAGGGGGAGGCAGTCTTGCTATGCAGTATCATTCAGCAAGGTGACATCTTGTTAGCTACATATTGTCAAGCATCGTTATACACATCAGCTCAGGACTGCTGAAGAATACGATACACAATGCCTTCAAGCTGCCAGACTTTGTGTGTGTATTTTTCTATAAAGAATGCACCTAAACAGCCTATTGTAGTGTGATTAATATATTAACCTATCCTAATGTGATTCCAGACCAGACACTGCATGGGGAGAAGAGAGCTGGGCTTGGGAGGGGTGTGGGGAGGGGCAGGAGGGGGTGGTATAAAACACCTTGCAAAGCACAGTGTTCATGAAGTACTGAAGCATAATTCAACATTGTCCCATGCTCCCCTGTTATATGAATGTTTATGAGGACCGGCCTCATCATAGCTGGAGACAGAATAATATAAAAATGACCTTGGTTTAGCCACAGCGGTGCTTTGGCATCGACTCGGCCTACACACAGGAGCAGAATTACTGCTGTGAGGTAAGCCAGGCAGCTGGAGCAGGAGCCCTGGCCTCTCCACCGGCCTTCAGACTAGCAGTCTCCACCGCAACCTGAAATATAAAACACTCAAACATTAATAGAAATATTTAAACGCATAGTTATTTCAAAATAAAGATGAAGAATGTCAGTTTGAACCGAAGCGTAGTGCAATTTAATTTTTATTTTCTTGGTAATAGGGTAGCATCAGGTTATATTTTTAAGTCGGCAGTGGGGTCATGAAATCTTGGCGTGTGTTAAGTGCACAGTTACAAGCCAAATTAATAACGGAGCAAAGCGTGGTCCAGTGGCCAGAAGCAGGCTGATCTGTCTGCTTACATGAAGAGAGGTTAGGAACTTCTGGTCACAAGCAAAGTGGAAATGAGCTACAGCAGTTTTGAAACTGGCCTTCCAGTCCAGAGGTACTAGTGTGTGTTCATATCTCACCCACTGTAAGGCTAGTGAACTGCAAAATCAATATCAGTTATAAATCTGTTTGTTTTGTAAACAACTTTTGGGATTATTTCTTACATCCTACTAACTTTTGTAATGCTGAATTTGTGAATTTGTAACTGATATATACTAATATATATATATACACACACAAACAGACACACCACACACATATATAGGGCTATCATATTTAACACTTTAACCTGGAAGAAATATTTACTGTACAGAAAGCCAGTAAGAAGAAGAAAATTGCCCAAGGATACAATAACTTGCTGCTTAAATTTAAAGTGAAAAAAATATCAGAGGGCATTTGTTTTTTTTAATAAATGAGCAGAGAAAACTTCTCATGTTCTACTTGATATTCAGATTTCATCTCAGGCTTGCAGGGGTGAAATAAAGTTCATAAGCATTAATATTAATTCAGAAATTCAGACGTTTAATTTTTGTTTATCATCTTGAGCATCATGCATAAACTTCCTTCAAGTAATCTAAATGAAAAACAGACTGAGGGCGTCCTGGAACTTTGCCCGTGTAGAAATCATGATGGCCCTCTCAGTCATTAGAGGTAGCAGGTGCATTCTTTCTGAGTATCAGCTGACAGTAGAAATATGATGCTTGGCCTTGTCTCATGACTTTCAAGCAATTAACTTGTGATGCGATATTTTGTATATTTCTTTCTTCCTCAGTGATTACTATAATGATTATGGAAATGTAATTGGCATAACCCTCTTGATGATGCTGTGAACTTTACAGATTATTAATTAACAGTGACATCTATTCATAAAAGCAGGATAAAATACATGAATACAAAATGCATAATGGGAAAACAGAAACACACAGGAAAAGATTTCATTTGTGTTATGACATATAGCAATTTTTACATCAGTGTTTTATATCAAATACACATTTAACTTCTGAGACAATTGCTGTCCTCAGTTAAATCCACCTCAGATAAATACTGTGACTGTTGTCAGATATATGCAGTTTGTAATGGTGGATTATTTTGATGAATCTGCTTTTTAAAATAACTGTGACAACAAGGCATTTTTGAGACAAATTCCAGGACAAAAAATTGGAAGAAAAAACAAAGCTGAAATTAATGTTCAGAACATCGGTTCTCATGTTTATTCAAGTGAACTCATATCAATAGTGGGTGAAGTAGATAAAATTTGGCATATAATTCTTTAAAAAACTTTCCCTGTATACTGTACATTAAATCCTCTGTGGTCAATGGTAGCTTGAAGTCTGGTTGCCAGGTTGTCCTGTGATGAAGGTCTGGTGGGCCAATGGTGCCACACTTTCCAGGCACCATTTGTCTCCGGGGGCTTTTTTGCCAATAGTCTAGTCTTTGGGTTACTGGCTTGGCCAGTCAAGATCGCCGAAGTCCTGAGCACCTCCATAGTTCTCTAAGCAGTGTGATTTGGGTCACTGTCCAACCGCAAGGTGCAGCGACATGAACTGAATTCTGAGGCACTGGGTTGGATCGGAGTCGTTCAGTTCCAGCCCCGTAGCTCATGTGGTTGAGCAGACAGCATAAGGTGCTAATAACACCAAGGTCATGTGCTCAGCTCTGCTCTCAGGGAACAGACACACTTTGTCATACTGATAAATACACTATACTGCCCAAAGTATTCGCTCACCCATCCAAATGATCGGAATCAGGTGATCCAATCACTTCCATGGCCACAGGTGTATAACATTAAGCACCTAGGCATGCAGACTGTTTATACAAACATTTGTGAAAGAATGGGCTCTCAGGAGCTTAGTGAATTCCCGCGTGGAACTGTGGTAGGATGCCACCTGTGCAACAAATCCAGTCGTGAAATTTCCTCGCTCCTAAATATTCCACAAACTGTCAGATGTATTATAAGAATATGGAAGTGTTTGGGAACGACAGCAACTCAGCCACGAAGTGGTAGGCCACGTAAACTGACGGAGCGGTGCATAGTGCGAAGTGGTCGGCAACTTTCTGCAGTGTCAATCACTACAGACATCCAAACTTCACGTGGCCTTCAGATTAAAGCAAGAACAGTGCACAGAGAGCTTCATGGAATGGGTTTACATGATCGAGCAGTTGTATCCAAGCCATACATCGCCAAGTGCAATGCAAAGCATTGGATGCAGTGGTGTAAAGCACAGCACCACTGGACTCTAGAGCAGTGGAGGCACGTTCTCAGGAGTGACGAATCACACTTCTCCATCTGGCAATCTGATAGACAAGACTGGGTTTGGCGGTTGCCGGGAGAACGGTACTTGTCCGACTGCATTGTGCCAAGTGTAAAGTTTGGTGGAGGGTGGATTATGGTGTGGGCTTGTTGTTCAGGAACTGGGCTTGGCCCCCTAGTTCCAGTGAAAGGAACTCTGAATGCTTCAGCATACCAAGACATTTTGGACAATTTCCCAACTTTGTGGGAACAGTTTGGAGCTGGCCCCTTCCTCTTCCAACATGACTGCACCAGTGCACAAAGCAAGGTCCATTAAGACATAGATGGCAGAGTCTGGTGTGGATGAACTTGACTGACCTGCACAGAGTCCTGACCTCAACCCAATAGAACACCTTTGGGATGAATTAGAGCAGAGACTGAGAGCCAGGCCTTCTTGTCCAGCATCACACAAATGCGCTTCTGGAAGAATGGTCAAAAATCCCCAAACACACACTCCTAAACCTTGTGGACAGCTTTCCAAGAAGAGTTGAAGCTGTTCTAGCTGCAAAGGGTGGACCAACGTCATATTGAACCCTATGGATTAGGAATAGGATGTCACTTAAGATCATATGTGAGTCAAGGAAGGTGAGCAAATACTTTTGGCAATATAGTGTATGTAAGTCACTCTTGGGATATGAGTGTCTACTAAATGTTGTAAATGTAAAGATGCCACTATGTACAGAATTCATCCCATTGCCAGAGTGGTCACATCTCAGGGCTACTCAGCTCGCTGGAGTGTCTGAGATCGGGTGCTTGATCCTCAACTTTTTTTTTCTTTCACACTTTTATTATTCCATTTTTCTGGAATAGTTTAGTCTTTGTCTGATCTGTCTTAAAACATCATGCCAAAATGCTTTTCTAATTGTTTGGCATGTGTTGGGGTAAACAGTATTAGAGGTGAAATTACCTTCAGTAATGGTGGTGTGCTCCTGTATTTAGTGTAGTCTCTGATATATCTATGATACCTCCTGCATAATGTGTTTTGCTCAACAGCTCATCTTCATAATCATATTTTTTCATAACGTATTTTTGTGCCATTATGCTCTACATGCCTCATTTTCACACAGGTATGCTGCTGCTGGTTAGCTTACTGTTGCATTCTCGCTTCTTGGCAATGTACCAAAGTTAATGTCAAAATTAATGATGTTTCTGCTGCAAATCTAATTCATAAGCCTGAATAGACAACTACAAAAGACACCACATGCAGAAGCCACATGTAGAATAAACTCTAGACCTTTACACCTCCAAAAAAATTATGGACCTTTATTTCAAGTATAAATTCTAGACCTTTACATCAGGAATAAACTCATTACACCTACAATAAACTATGGACCTTTATATCAGGTATAAATTCTAGACCTTTACATCAGGAATAAAACTCTATACCTTTACATCTAGAAATAACTCTAGTCCTTTACATTGGGAATAAACATCAGGCCTTGAAATCTAAAATAAACTCTAGACCTTTATATCTAGAAAAGACTCTAGACCTTTCCATGTGTCTCTTATGCATGAACTAATGATGCAATGACACACTAGTGGCTCATATAAACATCATCAACCTACTGTTCAGTTACTCCAGATGACTTGAAATAGGGGATTTTATGAAAACTTTATAAAAATGTAAACCATAAACAATGAATGTAAGTTCCCGTTCCCCATTTAATCTCTGTGATAGTTTTAGTTCTAATTTAACATGTTGAAATACAGAGGCACAAAAAGTCTCACCGTCCTTGTAGTGAATTACTGTGTCATCGTGCTCCAGACCATAATTAAGGAACCAGTCAGCGCAACATTTCATTAATAATTTCCGTGAGAACTAAGATGAGATGGCTGACTTGGCCTGGGACACCGTGCAGTGTCTAACCTTCAGAAATGTCATCCTGCCACTCAGTGTGACAGAAAACACTGTCACGCCAATGACAAGGCTGTCGATAATCAGATCACAACCCACACTCCTTCTCCCCTCAACGCTTTCCCATCAACGCTTTACAGAATCCTCATTTTGGCGCCTAATCAATGCGTGCTTCACGCCATCTACACAAATGTTTTTAGTCATCAATAACAATAACAGCGTTAGCATCAGTAATTGCCATATTTTAACTCTGGTCATTCTAGACACTTGACCTTGCACTGTTTTGCATATTTGCATAATTCATGTCTCTCCATGTGTGTGAGGAAAAGTGCAATGCCTCCGCTTGAACTAAGTGGTGCTACGTTGAACTTTGACCCCCAAGCCTTGTGTTGCTGAGACGCTGGGTTTTAGTTCGGCAGAAGGTACAATGAGACCGTAGTTGCATTCTAATTGTCCTGCTGTTTGTCCCAGGAAGGGGTGCGTGCGTGTGTGTGTGTGTGTGTGAGTGTGAGTGAGTTTGTGGGTGTGGGTGGGGGGAAAGGGGGGATATTAACAAGCTTGGCACGGGAGCCAGAATTAATTAACAAGGCCAGACGTTAAAACATTGCCAAGGACTGACTTGCATTTGCACGCGGAGCAGGTTTTGAACTTCATGAGGTTGAGACATCTCCAAAAACTAAATATGGCCATTAAAACCACAGGCTAGAGGTGAGGGAACAGTGATACATTTCATGTCTGTTGTGAAGTTCCCGATGCTGCAAGAATGGGCCTACTGCCTTTAAATATCAACAAAACGCTGAAGAGGGACTTGTAAAATTCTTTTTAACTGCACAACGACTAGATAATTCCTATTTGAAAAGGTATGTTGAAGGTAATTATACCTAAGCCCTAAAGCCTTTCAGCATATGGAGACAGTGAACTTCATCACCTCACAATGATGATAAAGGTAAGAGGGCGATTGCCCTACAGTATACTACGGGAATGTGTTAGACAACAATTGCTTCATTAAGGAAATAAACAAAACTCAAAGGACTTGAGCCAGATAACAGATGAAACAGTCCATATGTTACTAATTGCGCTAGTACATAGAACAGTAGGTCAGTCTGGCTGAGAAGAACTTTAATTTGAGTCCACCGAGACTGCAGCGCGCAAAGCAGGAGCAGCAGCACCGTGAGCAGGAGGGAGTGAACCAGGGGGGAGGATCAGTTTGCCTCATGAAAGCGAGTGTGTTGCAGCGCACACGCCGCTCCCGCGCACAGCCCTACCGATGCGGCAGCAGGCAGTGTGGCAGCTGTGTGTGGGGCGCCGGAGGCTGTGGGTCGCCTTCTCGCTGTCTGCTCTGTGTAGGGCTGAGCTCAGATCACCAGGGTGGATGAAGGATCGCCAGCGCCGGCCCAGGCAGACCAGGCAGGGGACGGCTGCTTCCTGCCCGGCGTCCGGTGCTACTTCCTGTGTGCACAGGAACAGAGCTTTGAAACATTATTCCACACACACACACACACACACACACACACACACACACACACACACACACATATATATATATATATATATATATATATATATATAAACACTACTTATTTGTATGACAATATGACAATCATGTACTTGTTTCCTAAGAGAAACAGAGACAGCATTTTCCCAGTGTGACCAGACAGCATTTTCCCAGTGTGCTACTGTCCAGTTTTGATAAGCCTGTGCCCACTGTAGCATCAGACTCCTGTTCTGCGTGGACGGGAGTGGAAACTGATGTGATCGTCTGATGCTGTAACCCATCCCCTCAAGGGCTGATGTATTGTAGGCTCTGAGATCCCTCTTTGCTCTCCACTGTTGTATGGAGTGGTTATTTGAGTTACTGTAACCTTCCTGTCAGCTCAAATCAGTCTGGCCGTTCTCCTCTGACCTCCCTCGTCAACGAGGCATTGCCACCCACAGGACTGCCACTCACTAGATGATTCTGTTCTCTTTCTGCACCATCGTACTGGGAAATCACTAGAGTTTGTAAAACAGCTAAACTGGCCACAATCTGACCACAACGATGACTTAATACAAATTGGTTAGTCTCTACAGTATATATATATATATATATATAGAGAGAGAGAAACAGAGGGAGGAGCTTTGCTGTTCTCCTCCACCTTCGGGGGAGTATCCCTCTTTGACATTTGAACTTCCAGCCCGTTCCATGTAAGCTCTGCCTGCAAGCATCTTGCATCCTGCTGTCATGTGCTAGATTGTCTAAGGGGCATCGTTGCACATCCTGCATCTGGGGTCCTGTCTGCTGTGGTAGATCCCAGCTTCTTGCCTTTAGAGCGTGTTCTGTGCTGCCATGATTAATGCCTCTGTGCTGTCTTTCAGTCCAGCCTTTTCCAGCCATTGGAGGGATTTCTACATATCATTATTTGCTGATGGTACATACTGTGTAATGCTGGGGTTTATCCTCCCATGATGGTTCCAGCTCCTCATTCCCATCCTCCTCAGGTTTCTGCGGTCTGAGGACCTTACTAAGCACTTAATCTCTTGGGGCTGTCTTCCTGGTGTACTCCTGGATAGAAGCTTCATCCTGGATAGAGTCCTCAGCACCCCCCCCCCCCCCTTCCTCTTAGTGTACAGCCTCAGAGTGCTGGATTTGGGATGAAACCCTCTGGGCATTGGGAGGAGTTTCGTGGTTGTGATGTCAGTGGCTTCAGTTTCATCCGTTGTCCAGGTTATTACACCAGCAGGTTTTCCCACACAGTTGATTTCTCAGGTCTCACTCTTTGTAGGTATTTGGCTGTAGCTGCTTTCCTTGTGGGCTCGTCATGATTCACATTTGTCTGTGGGATTTAAATGTACTTGTACCTGCCCTCAACATCTGGGATACTACCTTATGGTCGCCTGATCAACACAATCTAACTACCCCTCCCCCTCTTTGTAACCATCCGACCACAGCATAAACACACATACATGCCATTCGACCATGGCACACACACACACACACACACACACACACACATATGTTCTAAAATGTTTAAAATTATGCACAACAAGTCGAATTACATTATTCATGAAAAATAAAATCAGCTATTAAAAAAAATCGGCTATTGACTGTGGCACAACAAAAAACACTTCCTCCTTCCACATCCTCTTCTCTCTCTCGCTGGAGAAGGACTCTTCTGGCTCTTCTAGTCTCTACTTCATAAAGTGTTCTTATCACAGCAGAGGTAACACTGGCCCCATGCCATGTTCCCAATAAGAGCCTCAGATCCCTGAAGCGGTCTAAAGTCAGTCTCCATTACATCCCAGCTGCTCACAGTGACCTCTCTTCTCCTTTCATCCAGACCAGAGTATATGAAAGAAAAACCCTCATCGCTCATCTCATTTCTTATTTATACTCAATAGAGCTTCAAATTTAGACAACGTTAGGACCTTTCTCGCCCATAAATCGCTACAGTCATGAGACTGAAAATGGCAACTAATTTTAAGGAGATGTCATTTTAGATTTGTTCACTGTTTGAGAAAGTGTGTGCAACTCCAAAATTCTCAGCGGGTTTATATTTCGTATCAGCATATCCATCTCACTCAGTGTGAGGGATGCAGCAAGGAGGACATTAAGAGATTCGGTACTCATCTTAAGGAAGAAAATATTGTTTTTATTTTGTTTTATTTATTAAGTCTGGTAAGAGAAATCATCCAAAAATAATTATCAATATGTGTTTTAGTTGGGTAAAACATTATTTAATAAATTAAGTAAAGTGATCATAAGAATAATAAAAAGGGATCATAGGGCTACAATGGATGCCATACTGTTACCTCTGAGGGTGTAGCTTCAACACTGCTCTGAGACACCTGACTCTGCTAGGTAGAGCTTCCTGACTCTGCTAGGTAGAGCTTCCTGACTCTGCTGGGTAGAGCTTCCTGACTCTGCTGGGTAGAGCTTCCTGACTCTGCTAGGTAGAGCTTCCTGACTCTGCTGGGTAGAGCTTCCTGACTCTGCTAGGTAGAGCTTCCTGACTCTGCTAGGTAGAGCTTCCTGACTCTGCTAGGAGGAGGTTCCTGACTCTGCTAGGTAGAGCTTCCTGACTCTGCTAGGAGGAGGTTCCTGACTCTGCTAGGTAGAGCTTCCTGACTCTGCTAGGTAGAGCTTCCTGACTCTGCTAGGTAGAGCTTCCTGACTCTGCTAGGAGGAGGTTCCTGACTCTGCTAGGTAGAGCTTCCTGACTCTGCTAGGAGGAGGTTCCTGACTCTGCTAGGTAGAGCTTCCTGACTCTGCTAGGAGGAGGTTCCTGACTCTGCTAGGTAGAGCTTCCTGACTCTGCTAGGAGGAGGTTCCTGAGTCTGCTAGGTAGAGCTTCCTGACTCTGCTAGGTAGAGCTTCCTGACTCTGCTAGGTAGAGCTTCCTGACTCTGCTAGGAGGAGGTTCCTGACTCTGCTAGGTAGAGCTTCCTGACTCTGCTAGGTAGAGCTTCCTGACTCTGCTAGGTAGAGCTTCCTGACTCTGCTAGGAGGAGGTTCCTGACTCTGCTAGGTAGAGCTTCCTGACTCTGCTAGGTAGAGCTTCCTGACTCTGCTAGGAGGAGGTTCCTGACTCTGCTAGGTAGAGCTTCCTGACTCTGCTAGGTAGAGCTTCCTGACTCTGCTGGGTAGAGCTTCCTGACTCTGCTAGGTACAGCTTCCTTACTGCTGGGTGGATGTTGCAGCCTGATTTGCCCAGTGAGGTGTGGTTTTGCATCACCAAATCCAGCACCTACATATCCACCAGCTCCGCAGGGGGACGGATTAGCTGCTGTCAGAGCGACTGTATCTAAATCCAGCATGTTAATATTGTGCAAAGCTACTGAATCTGTGGTAGTTCACAACTAGTGATTCGTCATATTCTGCCAAAAAAGGCATCACGAAAATCCCTTAGTGACAGTTGTTTTTTCTCATATGTCCACTTCTAAATAAAAGCATTTTTTCGAAGTATAATCCAAATATAATGATGCCAAGATTCATAAAGTTACCCATTAATACCTATTAAAAATGACCCATTAATAACTATTAATTGCTCATTTTGGCGAGCTCTAGTTGAGATTTAATGCAGCGGTCCAGTAGTAAGGGGGGTGAGGAGGTGTGTGATCTAACACACCAGGCATTACTCTACAGCCCCTCATGTTTAAAGGCAGAGTCTGGTGTACGTGCCCTGTACTAGCTCTGGTCCTCTCAGCCTGCTGCAGTATCATGTCCCTGAGGTCTGCTCCGGATCCACTAAAAGGGACGGCTGAGTACTGAGAAGCTAAGATTGTGTATTTTCTCAGCCTTCACTTAAAACAGATTTATTTTAACAATCTCTCCTCCAGCAGGACCAGAAGAGTCGTTGGTGCTCCCGTAGCCGCACTCCCTTCTTCCCCTGCTCTTCTACTGCAGCCCAGCTCTCATTTAGCGTGTGTGTAACGCCGACCCACAAGCCCCTGAAGGAAACGTGGAGCTTTAATGTCCCGAGTCGTTCTGCTGCTTCCTCATTCCGCTTCTGTTTTTCCTGCCCTCTGTAGTGTGCAGTGGACGGTGGGAGACCTGCCCTCCTATATCTCTGTGCAGGTATCACTCCTCATACTCCACACGCCACACCCCAGACCTTTCCACTCCACTAGCTCCGCCTCCAAGACCAGGCGCTTTAGCTCGGCCGAGGACCAGTCCTTATTTTACGGCTATGCTGGACCGCAATGATAACTTAATTTACTCCCATATATCCAGCTAGCAGATTGTTTCAGCCACTTGGAAGAGAGCTGCATCCCGCCGGCTCAGCCGCACGGCCCGTGCCCCAGGATCCGCGCCGAGGCGCAGAGTTATTAACCCCCTCTCTCGCTGCGAAATAGTTTTTGAAGCAGCGTCTGGGATAGGAGGGGGGAGGGGAGCACGGCGATGTGTGAGTGCTCCATCCGCCTCGCCTCGCACATCAAAGAATATGCAGCTGTTTAAAGAGCGGGCGAGAGATGCTCTCCACAGGAATTTGAAACGTAAATGCACACTAGAACCTTTTTCTTCTTCTGTTTTGCCTGCAGAAGAAAATGTCGTGGTGAGTGGACAGCGGCAGACTGGAGAACTAGTGTATGCACGAGGGTTCTAACATTAATTCCGTTTTGGATCTAAAACCCCAGTTAAAATGATTTTTACATTTGACTCTTTCGGTGTTGTAACTCACTGGGGCAGCCGAGGGCGGGTGCTGATATTTCAGCATGTACAGTACAAAAGCAACTCATACATACGATCTGCTACAGTGTCTCACCGCTGACTAGAGCGGCTGAGCGAATATGGGAGGGTGTGTACTGGCCCAACTGTGTTGGTAACACTCTTTCAGGCTGTGTTAATACGAACGTCCGAGTTCCCACTGGTGAGCACATCTCCCTTCACTCAGATCACACCAACAGGCTTATCACCTTTCTTTAATATTGTATAATAAGCAGTGCACGGTCATTGGTACAATATATTAAAAATGCGTCAGTTTGGTGTCCATTTTAATAAGCCAGGGAACTGTTTCACAGGTTAATCAGGTATACTTTCAGACCACTAATTAAGAAGAGTGATTATTAACGCCCATCTCCCCCAAGGACTGGACTCAGGAGTTCATATTTTACAGTAACATTAATTATGCACCCTGTAAGTAATTGATGGCGTTTTTTAAGTCAAGGGTAGCATGACAAAGGAAATAATTGTGCGGATCTGCATCACTGCATTCATCTATCACCCGAGAAGTCTCTCTCTCTTTCCCTCTCTCTTCCTCTGACTACACACACACACACACACACACACACCTAGCCTTGATAATCATCCAGAACACATTTCAGCTGATACAACAGTTTAAACGTTGATAGACTTGAGTAGTCCCCTTCCGCCATGCACCCACATTCATAGCTTCCTTTCCGTTACAATGTGTTTCCAGAAACCCCCGTGGAGTACTGCAGTCTTTCCCCATCGAGCGCCCAGGAGGACTCAGAGGTCTAATGGAAGGTCCCAGAGTGGCTGCTATTGGTCAGATGCCTGTGGAGATGAGCCACAAGCCCCCTCTGAGACAGCAGGAGACCTAGGACCCTCACAGGACCCAGTGACATGGGAGCAGCGAGAATGAAAAAGGGATGAACAGACTCCAGCCAGAAAAGGAGTGCAGTTTCTGACCACATTAACTCTGAACAAGTACAATACAATACAAATGCCCCATCAAAATGCAATCAAAATTCAATGCTAAAATCCAGCTCAATTAAAAGTTGGGAAAAAAACAGTAAACATTATGGTAGTGCAAGGAAGTGTAACAGTCCCCAGTCTGTTGTCTGTAACACAGTCTGTAACGGTCCCCAGTCTGTTGTCTGTAACACAGTCTGTAACAGTCCACAGTCTTGTTATCACATTAGACTCCACCTCCAACCTTCACTCTCACCACGTTTCCCTTGTCTCTCCCTTGTAATGCGGATGACCATCCTACCATCTTAAAGACGAGAACTGTTGCCCTGAGCCTCCTCACTTGAAGGGTTTTAAGCATAGGCTTGTGTTTGGAGTCGTGCACGAGGAGATTAGAAGTCTAAGAGACGAGGGTGGTTTGCATGAGAAGCCATTTGGAAATAGCATGAAGGCTGTCAGAAGTGCGTTCACCTTTGCTTCCCTGTCATGTGCTGCTGCTCCCTCTCTGACGCCCAGATTTATTCGCCGTTGTGGCTCTTAGCATGTGGCACGGGCAGCATTAATGAATTTTGGCAATTGGTGGATTATAATGTCAGCAATAGGTCATGAATAGGTCACAGATGATTGATTCATCTCTGAACAAGGAAGCGTTCATAAGGGGCATGCGAGAGGAGGCACACACGATGTTTATTAACTTTGCCTGAAGTGCACAGTCATTTCAGAGCATTAAAATGCTGGATGGAGGCTAAAGCCTCTAAAAACAAACAGTAGTTTGTTACAAGCTACTGCTGACCTCTTGGCAAAGAGTGTTTCTATTGTTCATAGCACCACTGGCACAATGAACCACAGCAGCAAACACCATGAACCACAGCAGCAAACACCATGAACCACAGCAACAAACATGATGAACAACAGCAGCAAACACCATGAACCACAGCAACAAACACGATGAACCACAGCGACAGACACAATGAACTACAGCAACACAATGAACCACAACAACAAACATGATGAACCGCAGCAACAGACACAATGACCACAGCAAAACAATGAACCACAGCAACAAACATGATGAACCACAGCAACAAACATGATGAACCGCAGCAACAGACACAATGAACCACAGCAAAACAATGAACCACAACAACAAACACGATGAACCACAGCAACAAACACAACGAACCACAGCAATAAACACAATGATCCACAGCAGCAAACACAATGAACCACAGCAACAAACACGATGATCCACAGCTGCACACACTACTTGAGGAGCAGGCTGTTATCAGGCCTTTTTACTACAGTAGTTTACACCACAAGAACCATGTGCTGTATGTAGGACACAGTAAGTTTTACGTCAACACGCTACTATTTTACGTTTTACTTTATAGTAGCTATAGGAAGCCATATGGAGAGGGCAGAAGTGAACACACACATGGGACACGTGCAGGACACACTCAGGACACTGTCAGAACACACTCAGGACACTGAGGACACTGTGAGGACACACTCAGGACACTGCTGGTGTCTGACTATGGGCATTCTTAAAAAAAAACAGCCAGGCTGGACTTAGCAGGAGAGGCCAGGCGAGGACTCTCTGCTGCTCCCGCTAGCTTCCTGCCCTCTGGAGAAGGGGGCTTTATCACTAAGAGGCCTGCATCTCACGGCCTCTCACTCTCTCCTCACCTCCCCCCTCTCCATTCCAAGAGGCCCCGAGGTTTATCTGCTGTCTGGCCGATAGACATCAGCAGGTTGGAGCATGGACGCTGTAGGAACAAGCTGCTCCTCCTCTTGAATGGCTTTCTGTGGACTGCCTGTTTGTTACCAGCTAGTGCAGTCGATAGTACTGAAGACATTAGGGAAGGTCTTAATCTGATCAAACATGCAAAAAATAAAAAAAAGCAATCATATTCCAGTTCACTTTTTGACTAATTGGACTGTCACAAGCATTAATCATCTGCGCGTAACATTCTGTCAAGTCGGGATATTAAATACAGGAGAGAACTCTCACATGCATTGTCGAGATTTTACTGCTGGCTATTGTTGATTATGAATGTGTCCCTCTTTAAATAATCTAATAACACTTGCGTTGATATGGGAGGACGGGTGGGGTGTGCGTGTGTGTGTGTATGCGTGTGTGTGTGTTTGAAGATTCTTCATCTCATGCACAGTTCCCAAGAGTGTGTTACACATGCTGATATATGGCTTTACAGAGGGAACTGAATAATCAAAACTGTCACATAGGGGAGATGCAGTGGTTCTTTTCATGGGTCTGGATTATTACTGGTCCAAAATAATCCAAACAGAATCCTGAAGTATGAGAGCAGAAAGTTAATACCTAACTCAGCCATGACCTTCAGCATACTACATTTATGACCCTGCTTACCTCATCACTCTGCTCTAAAATATGTGAACTATTACTTAAGTGTTAAGTTGCATCATAGTGTTGAAAAATTCCACATCTTCATCCACTACTTTCAAAGCCAAGACCCCTGAAACTACTGCTAGCCTTAATGAATGCGCTGAGGTTCAGTAACTGTTTTCATAAGGCAGTAACAGAGACAGTATTCATTCTGGAAGAGTTAACCAAACTGATCCATGAGATGCAAATGTGTTGCCAACAAGGACACTGGAGGTTGGCAAAATAAGAGTGCAGCTTTATGTCTGGGCTGCACTGCTAAATTACTAATTAAATATATCAAAGGCTTTCAGTGGCAGAGACAGCACACACACACAGCCAGTTAAGTCATAATAAGCATTCAGAGAAGCTAATAAATGCAAAAAAGAAGAAAAAAAATCATATTCAGAAAACATCTTCAGTTTTGTCAGTATAGAGTACAAAAGTAAAATAAAAATGTTCTCGCTGATTCTCGCTGTAGCCTGATTAAAAAATCAGTTGTTTCTTCCCAGGAGGCAAACAAGTTAATATTTATGGATGTAAGGAGATAATCGTCATCCCCATAATTGTGCAATTGTGAACTATTTAATTCTGCAAACTCTCCACTCAGCTGCATAGACTCCACAAACATGGTCCATTTAATTCATTTTCATAAAAATCAATACAGTCCTTCAGGGGAACAAAGGTATGTGACTCCATTAAAAACCTGCCTCTAATCAATGCATAATGAATATGTGATGTCATGGGGGAAGGTCAGAAGAGGTCATGTGCACCTGCACATGCCTTATACTAGTCTCCACAGGTCTGAATAAACTCTGATATTGCCCTTTTGGTCTGGTTTGAATAAAACAGCAGTAAATATAACCATTAAAGTCCTAACTCAAATCAGTGTCCACTTGCGGTACCCGAGCACAGCTATTTGCCACTACACTTGTCAATTCCAGATGGGCATGACGTTCATCTGACAAAGACCGGTGGCATTTCTGGGTTGTTTGGAATGCAGTTAGCATGAATGCTGCAGTTATTATCGGTGTTGGGAGCAAAGATCAGAATCAGTCAGGCTGGTGCATACAGAGCTCCAATCATCTCCACCCTTCCGTGGTTGACCTTGCCTGCTACAGTAGCATCGCACTGGTCAATTATCTTGTAAATCAATACCGATTTGGAAGATATGAATGTGAACACATGTGTTGTAAATTGTATGAAATAAAAATGAAAGGGTATGATTTTGGTGTGTGTGCTTAACGGAAGAGGAGACAGAGAGAGAGAGAGAGAGACAGAGGGAGAGAGACAAACACAGACAAGAGAGAGACAGAGTGAGAGAGACAGACAGAAAGAGACAGAGAGAGAGAGAACACAGAAGGTGGTTTTATGAGGTGATGTTGTAATGTCCTCTGTTGTGATGACACAGTGTAGTGCTGTGGTATGACATGTTTGGGGTACGACAATATGAGACCCCAGTGGACTTTACCTAACCCCACTGAGAATGCACTAACAAATAAAAGCTCTGGCCGCAAACGGGCCTGTTCATATCTTCCTGCTTACATATGAAGCCACAGTGAGTCTGGACAACCCAAACCCAGATAAAACCTGCACACCATTCACCGATACATTCGCGTTATTCATGCTGTGACATGTGAAAGCACAAAACAAAGACGTGGACACATCCCAGGCCACAAACATGGACAAGACGTCCCTGACAAAAACGTGATGTCCCTGACAAAGATAACGATGCTGATCTGCATCAGCCCTAAGCAACAAGTAAGCAACAACCCTAAAGAGAGATCCTCACAGTTCATAAAGTAAAACCCAAGCAACGGGTGATATGTCTTTATAATGATCAATTCCTATGCCAATTGCACAATATTCAACATCACAGTTTGTGCTCTCTCTCTCTCTCTCCCTCTCTCTCTCCTTCCATTTGCTCACTTGCTAAAATAGAATGACAGTCCTATATTTACAGTCAGGCTGACCCCCCATCAAAGAAATTGGAGTAATTAAAGTTTGGCAACAGCTGTCACAAGAGCTATTAGATCTAACGAGACATTAAACTTCTCACTTTCAGAGACATTACCTTGCCTTGTCTTATTACAGCTGTTATATAACCATGGTCGGGATGCCAGAATAGGTAGATCAGATTTCATTTATAGTTATCCATAGTCATAATCTACAATATAATATAGAAGTGGTGGCCATATTCCAGCAGAGAGAGAACTTGGCTGTGACCCACAAACCAAGACAGGTCATGAATTCAGCCTTGGCTAAAGACACCCTGCTATTGCCCCGGTGTCCTGGAGCAAGTCTTGTGGCCTTCAGCCACTGAAGAGTAACTCTGGCTGGGTTCATGCAAGGGGCTTTGGAAAGAAGCATCAGAATAGAAGAAGAATCTCGGAGATACTAACCCACCAATTATCATGCGAATTCTTCACGGCTCAATCAAATTCAGTTCAGAACTTGAGGTCAGCTTCAATTCCACAATGAATTTTTACATCCACTCGTGAGAGGAATCCATTTCCATCTTAATTCACTAAAAGGCTGTGTAAAGACCTGATCTGGTATCATATTAATCTGATTCCAACCCTGTTGGGACACAGTTTAATATGATCCACTTATAAAGGGACAGTGACCACTGTGCCCCTCATGTTATGGACTAATGGCTCCTGCACATTACAATATACAGGACACAGTGTGAACGAGGGAGCTTTTCCACTACAGTGAGAGCTGATGGGTTGAGTGTAATTAAACGAAGGGCACAAAGTCAAATATTAGCCCAGATTCCTTCAGACTTTGAAAGGTGTCTTCAAAATAAACTCACTTTGGTGTTTCTCTCAGATAAAAAGACTTTGTTTCTGAAACACTAAAGTTTTTAACCATTTACCCACATCCCCACAAACACACCTACACAATACATTATAAATAAAGCCGTATGTTCCAATCATGTCATGAATGTGGGCTCCTGTTAATACAATTTCAGGACAAACTTGTAATCATGTCTGGAAAATCTCCCACCAGTGCTTTGAACCTGTCTGTGATGAGAATATTTGCATTGCTTTGCTTATCTGGAGACCAACGTCCTCTGTGTCTGCGCAGTGACGAGTGGAGGCTCCAGGACACAGGACGGTGCTGAGGTCAGAGGTCAAAGGTCAGAAACAGTGCCTGCACCCAGCTGCTTTGCGTTCACCACATCTCGCTCACCATCTTGAATGATGAATTAAATATGTTTTTGAGACACTTCCACACAAAACCAATTACGGCTTTGCGAATAAATATTTAATCTGTGTTTCCAGAGGCAATTTATCATCCCCTCAGCAGCCAACCTTGACCAGCGTAACAGTACGAAGGTTTCATTTCCTCTCATGTCTCTGGAAAATGTTGCAGATTTGGACTATACGTTTTTTTTTTCCTGCCTGCTTTTGCTCTTTCACCCAAATCCCCGGCCGCTGTTCTTGGGGTTTTGACATGGACCATCACCACTAACTGCAGGCGTTTTTTCATCTGTAGTCCTGAGGACATATCAGTGCTGGTGCACACCTAACCAAGAATTCAGCTGTTTTATTCCACATTGTAGATTGTTGTATAAACATAGCAACATGATTTGTTGCTCTTTTTCTTCCCCTGAGGCTGGTTGATATGTTATTGAGTGTTTGAAATCCAACACGTTTCATTTTAAAATTATGACAGATTTCTTGCTGTGAAAATGATTGCCCCCAAATCCAATGACAGCACCTGTCCTTTCTCCAGTGCCCCCTTGTGGACAATTGTTACAATGCAATGATCATTCTTAAGGTCCAGTAAAGGAGAAGTTCAATTATTTAAAGTTCAAAGATGATTGTTCATAGTCGTCTTACAGGAACAAAATACACACTGTGAAAGCCCAGCTAGAGTAGCTGATCTGAAAAGCCATGAACACGTTATGTTCATTGTGTATACTTTATGGTAAGGTTAAGAGGCCTTGTTATATTATTAATTAATAATATATACTTTACATATTCTGAGTTGCATATTTAATAGGATGCACGGTTAACTGAAAATGTGAGTGGTAATGGTGGAAGTGAAGGTGATGATGGTGAGTGGTGGTGATGGTGATGGTAGTGGTAATGATGGTGAGTGGTGGTGATGGTGATGGTAGTGGTAAATGATGGTGAGTGATGATGATGATTGTAGTGGTGATGATGGTGATGTAGTAGTGATGATGGTGGTAGTGGTGGTGATGGTGGTAATGATGATGATGATGATGATGATGGTAGTGGTGATGATGGTTGTAGTAGTGATGATGGTGGTAGTGGTGGTGATGGTGGTAGTGATGATGATGATGATGATGATGGTAGTGGTGATGATGGTGATGGTGGTAATGAGGATGATGATGATGATGGTAGTGGTGATGATGGTTGTAGTAGTGATGATGGTGGTAGTGGTGGTGATGGTGGTAGTGATGATGATGATGATGATGATGGTAGTGATGATGGTGGTAGTGGTGGTGATGGTGGTAGTGATGATGATGATGATGATGATGGTAGTGGTGATGATGGTTGTAGTAGTGATGATGGTGGTAGTGGTGAGTGATGGTGTTAATGGTGGTAGTGGTGATTATGGTGGTAGTGGTGATGATGATGGTGGTAGTGATGATGGTAGAGATTGTAATGATGGTGGTAGTGGTGACGATGGTGGTAGTGATGATGATGATGGTAGTGGTGATGATGATGGTGGTAGTGATGATGGTAGAGGTTGTAATGATGGTGGTAGTGGTGATGATGGTGGTAGTTGTGAGGTGTAAACATGTCTTTCTAATACACTCACTGCTAGTCACATGTTATCCGGCAGCAACTTTTGATGCATAAATGTCAAATGCTGTTATTTGACATTTTGACATTTTCATTTATGAATTTTTCATAGCTGAATAGCGGACATGGTCTAAAGAGGATGGCCTGTTCAAAGTGAAGATAACACAAGGTTCATTGGAAGTGAGACCAGTCTAAGATGGGCTCAAACCTCCTCCAAGCTCATTGCCTTGTTGTCCCTGTGGACACTTTCCCTTGTTTTGTCTTGCTGGGGTTAAATCTCAGCCTGCTGTATGCTGACCTCCACTGGCATCTCAGTGAGGTTGCTGAAAAATGAAAAGCATGAACATCCAATAATGTTTCACAAGCCCATCACTTCAAGTTCCATCTCCTCCCCTCTCCCAGTAGCCACGCCCCCTGCCTGCGTCCACCCTCTGCTAATAAACCTGGAACAGAGGGCGTCCATTGGCTGCCATGTCTGGAGTCTAATGACAATGTACAGGCTTCTTTTTGTGGTGTGCAGGAGGTGGCAGATGAGAAAGTGAAAATCAATAGACTTGCTGAAGAATACGTTGTGTGGCTAAATACAGTCGATATGTACATTTTCCGTGGTCGGTGTGTCCAGGCTGTGCACACAGATGAGTGAGACATATCGGTAGTGTGTTTCTGGCCTCTCCCACGAGCTTCCCGCCGGACTCATTTGCATTTCCTGGCCTTTCAGAACAGTGGTTTGTCTTCATGTTTCTGCACTGCTGTTTGTTTTGGTTTTCCTTTGTTTATTTTCTGTCTTCTTCTGTGCTTTGAGATAGAGCATATCTCATTTAGCTGGATCTGTGGAAGACTCTGGCTTCAGTCTAATGCTTCCCTCTGCACTCTGCCCTGCTTTGAAGAGGGAATAATTTATGTGCATCTCAACTGATAGAGTTCACATATTTCATGTTTTATACATGAAGCTAGATGTGTAAATCACAGTGTCCACCTCTAAACAAATAATAGTTTTAGTTGAAATTCATAATAGATCAGTGTATGTAGTGTAATTCAGTTATTTGATGCAATCATTTGTGAAATGTGGAAGTGGGCATACAATGAGAACTCAGTCAGCAGGGTTAAGAGAACAGAACTCAAGAATCGTTAATATAAAATCTATAAGTTCAATTCTTATGCTAAGCAGGCTAATTTATCTAGTGTGGGATTGCTGACATGCACGCAATGAATAAATTACCAGTGTATCCAGCATGCAAAAAACTGGTGTCCGTTATTCATAAAGACACCATTCTATCCCTCTGTGTCAAAAGAGAAAAGCACACGATAACAGACTAAAGCAGCGTAAAGCACACAGTGCTTTAGGCACAGCACACGACTGCAGTGGGACAAGTGTGTGACTTCATGTGTGCAGCTGTGATATGCTGAAGACCACAGGATGACTGCTCATTTAACACATGCTAGGTTCACAGTGCCCTGTGCTGCAGCAGCCCATCAGGAGAAAGAGGAATGGCAACAATGGTGTGTGATTTGGGAACGTTGATGTGTGATTTGGGAACGTTAGTGTGAGTTTTGGTAATGTTGGTGTGATGTTTGGGAATGTTGGTGTGAGGTTTGGGAATGTTGATGTGTGGTTTGGGAACGTTGATGTGAGGTTTGGGAACGTTGTTGTGTGGTTTGGGAACGTCGATGTGAGGTTTTGGGAAGTCAATGTGTGGTTTGGGAGTGGTGTGAGGTTTGGGGACGTTGGTGTGTGGTTTGGGGACGTTGGTGTGCGGTTTGCTGCTGTTCTTTACAGTGGTACATAGATAAGCACTAGTACATTAGCCTGTGCTTTCCAAAAGAATAATAAAAAACCATGGTAGTGTGAATTCACAGATGCACAAGTGAAGGCAGGTACAACATGTTGAGGTAAAGAGGTGTGCATTTTTTTTTCTTCTTTTCTTCTTCTCCTCCTTTTTTTACATTGAGTGACTCAATTTCATGCTCCATTGCCATATCTGGGCCAATGCTGCATGAAATCATTTCAGTTCGGGGATTTCAAGGTAACTGAGTGTTTCAAAAACTCCCCAGATAAAGGCTTGCATTACTCCAGCCCAATCCTGCACATTATGCACGCACACACTCACTCATACACACAATTTGCAAAGACGACACAGCAGACATGGATAGGAACCATCCAACCCCCTTGCAATCCTAAGAAGTCACTGAATAATATTCTCATGAAGGAATTTGAATTAGTAATCATAGTATATGCTGAATTTATGGTTATAGTGCACTGTGTAAGGACAGGAATGACATTTAATAATTGTATAAACTTCAGCAAGATTTCACAAACAAACAAAGGTTGTTCTCTAAAGCCTGGGAAAATAGCTTCAGAATGTGTCTCTGTGTTACTGAGCATGTGCATGTGTACCTGTATCAACAGATGTCCAATTCCTAAAATAGTGAGTTATAAATCCATTCAGTATGCATGTACATCAGAGGAGGTAAATGGGCTTTGAGCAGGTGTGCAGAGTAGCTTGTGCTTCCGAGGCGCCTGCATGTCGTCTCCCTGTAGCAGACGAGAGGACTCCGTGCCAGCACTCTCCAGCCTGCATGGTGTTTCACAGCCTACGCCACTCAGATCTGCTTGGAGCCAATGATATCATGGATCATGGCTGTGTCATAAGACACGCACAGCGATGAACCTAGACGCATTCTCCTTACCCAAAGAGACCTTCTCACGATCTCCCTCATGCTTTCTGTTTATCCATGTTCTCTGTCTCTGCTGAGGAACCAGTTCAGTAGAACTCACCAGAACACAAGGTATGTAATGTGGTATGTGACTCAAGACAGTGCTCATGTCTTTTTTTTTAAACTCTTGAACTCTGGAACAACCAAAGCAGTCAACCAAGGAATAGCTCTGACCTCACGATACTGCTAATGCTAAAGCACGACATAGCAGGAGCTTAGCTGTTATGGTGGCCTGCAATATTCCTGATTATTGGAATAGGCCTGCTGGACACCCCATAAACACAGCTGCCATAATGGAGCTATGGAGAGATACTTTATGAATTATTATCAGAAAGTACTTCATGAAAATAAAAGGCATGGCCCAGTGTTAACCTAAGTTCTAGAATACAACAACGCTACTTGTTGCATACACCTTGTACTTGAAGGATTCTTTTATGTTGTGTGTGTGTGTGTGTGTGCGTGTATAAACACAAATCATTAATTAATCTCTTGATGCACCATGATGATCTCCTCTCTGCTCTGGGATTACATATTGGTGTCTGTAGGCTAATTCTTCAGTCTGCTGACAGCATATTTTTCTATAGTGATGTGTTTCTATAGTGATATGTAATATTTAGAAGGACACTTTCTGCAATGCCCTTCAACTCTTCCTGCAGTTTTAATGCAGTCTTAATGGGAGAAAAGTCTTTAAGCAGACTTCTGATGGAGCTAGATATTTTAATGTTCAGCTGGATAACTGCAATTTCCACGTTTAGTCATAGTGGACTTTATTGCATTTTTAATAAGGCATGGGCTAGCATTAATTGTTTAGCATGCACAGGAGTTCATTATGTGCTTTTATTTGATACACTGGGGCTGTAACATGTGTTTTAGTGTTCCTGGGTCATACATCTGTGCCTTCACACACCTTTTTAGGAGTGTGTGTGTGTGTGTGCTCACTAAAAGCGACAGGGTCTTTTACTTCTTATGCCATTACATCCACCCTATCTTGTTAAAACGTTACTTTCACTGCAAATCTCGGGCACTATAAATGTTCCCTTTATTTTCATAAAGCATGTCACCAACCTTAATTGGATCTTCACATTGTTATCTTTTGTAATGTTTTATTGTTTACGCAGTGTCGAGATTTATCAGTCCAATATTGAGGAAGTTTAGTTCTGCCAACACAATGAAGAATTCTGGGGGGGGGGGGTGAGAAGTTGTGAGCTGACTCCGGATCAGCCCGGTACGCAGCTCCTTAGCCTAGAAACAGAGACTCTTGGCAGGAAGAGATGCCACAGCTATACAGTGGGTCACTGTTCCAGTACTGTGTAGGCTGCAATTTCCATACAGTGTTGATGTTGACCCTAGATGGGAGCCTGTGAGTGTGTAACTCTGAGGGTGCATGTATGACCAAAAAGGCCAGAGCTTTCTTGACATTCTCCCATTGGAATATTGCATAACAGACTTTATAAAAAAGGAAAAAAAGGAGTATGGTGAAAGAAAAGAAGCATATGTGACTGAGCCGGCGCTTTCAGGCTGAAGCGCACGTTGCTATGGAGTTTGGAGATGAAGCGAAGGTCCTCAGACCTGTACAGCATGGATTAGTCAAAAGAGCAACTGTTGTGTGTGTGTGTGTGTGTCTCTGTGTGTGCGCGCATTTGTTTTCCTTTCTTTATGGGGACAAATTAATAAAGGCATGCATTAATGTTTTGTGGACATTTTGATAGTCCACATAGCCCCCTGATTAATCTCAAAAAACAGCTTTTATTTGAAAATAAAAAGATAAAAAATAAAATAAAAACATAAACAGTTCCCTGGGGATTCAGAATTTAAGGTTCCTAACTGCATTATATGCAAGCATAGCAGCAAGATGCACATTTAGTGGGTCTCTCTCAGTCTACAAATAAGAGACTGCAGAAGTTTGCACATGGGTCTGTTTGGGCATGTGTGTGTATGTGGGGGGGGGTGGGGGGCACAAAACCCTTAATACCCTGTAAGTCCTTATTCTTGTTTTCTTCTCCCGAGCAGATAACAGAGAAGAGTGGGGTGAAGTCACGTCCTAGCAATCTCACCACAGATCAGGCCTGCACTTCCTTACCCATGATCTGCCAGGCCTGCCAAGAAGCATACAGAAGACCCCATGCTTTTATTCTCAAGGTTGCAGTGATTTTATCTGCTTATCATGCTTTCTCAGTGGATATGCTGAGGTCAGGATTAAACAGAATAATACAGTTATGAAGGAAAGCTTATTGCCAAGGACACATGATACAGAAGCTTTCTGCAACATTTGATCAAGCGTAATAATCAAACATGCCCTGTAGTGGCGGAGACAAGAAACATCTAAACAATAAACAACAAGCAAACATGCACGAATAACAGCAAGCCTATATCAGTTCTATGTAGAAAAAAAGAAAATATTATTGCAAACTCAGGTCAGAACATGGGATTACAAAAATAGCTGGTCAAAAACAGCAAAGGAACAACTTTTATCGCTTAATATAGGAAAATCTTTCAGCGTGTCCAGTGGGAGAAATCTCGTTTGTCTCCCGAAGCTGCCGGTGACTGTGCTGTCCAAGGAAACATCAAAAACAGAAAAACGTAAGGAGGGGGGTTTGTTTCTCTTGCCTTCGCTTCTCCAGAGTGTCCGTTAGGTAGTGGGAGACTTGGAGAAGAGAGGGGCAACAAGTGTTTCTTCACACTGGGAACCTGCCAAGAGTGGCTGATAAACCCCGCCCTCCCACTGCGAATGATCAAATCAGAACTGCAGAAACCTGACGGATGTGACTTCAGCACCATGGAGAGTGCCCAGAGTTTCAGGAGCAACATGTTTTCACTTCCATCTGCCATCATAAAAATCTATATCAGCGAGAAGGTCAGGAATGTAGCTGTGTGGGGCCCTGTTCCAACAGCAGCATGACCGGCCAGGTTTTCCAATGTTTTTTTCTCAAGGTCCAAGCTTAAATTCAAATTTGACCTGACATGCAAAAGCAAATATCATCCGCCTGAGTGGTCATGGCAGACAAGCAATTACGCCCCTGCCGACAGAAAGGGTAGCCATGTCCCCTCCTCTGCGAGGAGGAAATGCTTCACACACACACTCAAGGTCCTGGGAGTCAGCCGTCCTGCGTGACGAGAACCAGAGCTGAATGTTCTGATCAACAACAGCACGGAACTACAGCAGCTAAAACAGCAAGATTAAAACCAGGCAGAGCATGAAACATAACCTGATAAGGGGGAAATTAGAAGAGCTGTTTTGGAATGAATGGGACAATAAATCCAACTCTGTCTCATGCAACATAACCCAAGGGTGAAAACAAACTCTGCAGCCAGTAAACAAAGGAAGTGTGTCCAACAGAAACAGTGGAAATAGTGAAATGACTAACGCTCTGCAAAAATATGCAAAGTTTGAACACTTACCAAACTGGGAACATGCATCATTAGATACACTACTGAGGTTTCCCATATATGTCTTATTCTTTTTTTTAAAGATTACGAAAAAACCATTGCATGCATTAAGAGTCACTATTGACATTTGATGTAAGGAGAAACAAAAATGATAATGAGAAGTGAAGATCAGATCAATGTCGGCGAAGAAATTAAACTCTGCAGAAGCTCAAATTGTTTCAGGTGTCCTTAAAGCTCTTCGAGCTGTTCCTGAGTCCTTAAGCGTCTGTAATACTTTATCTTGCAACACTTTAGAGGACATGCTAACACTTAGCCTCCTGCTATTAATTCCGCAAATGGACTTAAGCTAATTGGGGGCCATTATTCTGCGTATGATACATTAGTACAGTGGTCACCTTCAAACCTGCGCTGATACGGCTTCTCATTTGAGCCACTCTGCTTCCGGGCCTGTGCTGAGGGGCTGGCCCATTGAGCATGTCTCCGAGCACACACAGAGAGGAAAATCTCCTAATAGGCCTGATAGAGGACCTCTCCCTCCTTCTCTTCACTAATGCCTTCTGACGTACTTATCCTTCAAAGATCAAAGCGCCTCTGATGTACTGTACTTTCCTTTGAAGATCCCCCACTTTACAGTGTTTAATAGATGTGTTCCTGGCATAAGTACATTAGCTGCCGTAGTCAACCCATGTCATCTGTTATAATTAAATATATTATCGGACATGATTTTGATCCTGTAAGTGTTAGCGTGAGTGGTGGCGAAGCCTGGGAGAACCTCAGGACTCTCACTCGGATGACACAGCAGGATGGAATTTGGTTTGGGTGGTCAAGATTTAACAAATGAGACACAATAAACAGGATGAGTTCTCAGCAGACAAGACTTAGCATGGACTAAATGAAACCATTAAATGAGGATTAACAGCTTAATGCAAATGTGTGTGTGTGTGTGTGCATGTGGGTGCAGGTGTGGGTGCATGGCAGGTCTTGGATTCAGAATACGATGACATAAGTCTGCATTGAGACAGTCACTTGCTTTAAATATGCTCTCTCCAACACTGGCCACTCACCCTCCATTTCTCCAACCTTTGCTGACAACAGGAACCGCTGACCATAAATACTCTTTGTGCAGAACTGAGCAATATATATCCTGGATCAAATATACAAATGTGTTTTATGGAGGTCAGTGTGCAACTGTCCATGGCTCGGAAGGAACATAACTTTAACTCAAGGTTATTCCCCCTCCCTGTTCTGTTAAAAAGAACAGAGATTTTGCTTCGTTTATCTTTTTCTTCCTTTTTGGAGGTAGGGAAGTGTGTCCATTCTCAACACAAAGTTCATACCAGCTGACAAATATAAGTACATATGATGAACATGTACAAGAATTTTGGAATACTCCAATACTTTTTGGTGAAAAACTTCTGAGAAGGTTTATAACCTTATAACCTTAATTAAGGTCAGTGTTTTGTGTCAAAAGACCTATGTGATTGTCATGGTAAAACTGGAATGTGTGTACAAATACCTTCAAATGAGAGACAGTAGAATATTTGGTTTTGGAATATACTTGGAATATTCCAATTAAATGCTGTTGAAAACCCTTCCATAAAGGTAAAGCTGTATCCTTATGTATCATCAAAATGTATTGCTGTTTTAAAGCATGAACACACATTGAATAAATTTTTGGGAATATACCTGCCATGGAATTCACTTTGGAATATTTGGGTTTGTATTGAATATATTTGTCAATGCATTTGTTGGAGAAAACCTCATGTGAAGGTAAGGTTATACACGTATGAATTGTCTAATTAAGCATTGTTCAATATTTTTAATTTTGTAAAATTTAAACAAATAATATTTGAAATATTTCGAATCATTCTATGCACGCATGATTTTAGTTTTTTTTTTTTTTCATATTATGTTTTGTGATGTCTTGTTTATGTATTATCCCTTGCACCTTGTAACTTGTACAGCACTTTGGTTGATGGAGTCGTTTTAAGTGTGCTTTATAAATAAAACATTGAGACTGGCACTACTGCTAACATTAGCGCCATCACTGGTCAACAAGCTAATGCTAGCATTAGCCATCAAGCTAGCACAGCATGAGAGATGTTCAGTACTGCAGCAGGAGTGAATGATCTGCCACTTGGTACTGGAAATGTCCTCAAAAGGGTGTGTATAAGAAAGTCTGTCGGCCTAAACTCTAAACACAGTGTGTTCAGGAACGGGGCTGTGCAGTTAGCTCCTATGTTCATGGTCCTCAACATGTCCTCCATTCTGTCTGCTGTCCCAACATGCATGGTGAGTATCATCCAAAGAGATCATCTTCATTACACCTTACTATCTCGTCTGGACAGGAGACGAGGATTATCTCAGAACCCACTTCATTGGCTACTGTTAGACTTTTATCAGTACAAGCCCCCACATGCACACCACAAAAGTACTAGAGTTATGACTGAGCAAAAACGTCTGGGCAGGTGGCTCTATAGCGTCCTGGCAGGTTGGCCACAGGCAGTGTGAGTAGGATGCCACGTCTAAACACTGGTGCCCCATGGAGCTGTCCTGAGTCTGGAACTCTACTCTCTCTACACACACAACTCAGTGCCCACACACAACTGTTGCAGAATCATCAGGTTTTGTGATTGGACCGACCACCAACAATAATGGCTAGGCCTACATCGATGAGGCGAGGGGTGATGGAACTGACCGTTACTTACTGTAATGTAAGCTAGTGGTGGCAGACTTTGGAAAGAAGCTGCTCAAGAGTGATTCAACCCTCAGCATCAGCATGACCACAGAAGAGAGGACAGTAGTCTCTCTCTAACTTTTCCAATGACCTGACCTTCTTCCATGTATCGTCATCATTTTGGGACAAAAATGCTATGTCATTTTAAATGTTAAATTGCAATGATTTTTCTTATCATTTTAATGTTACAAGCAGAAATAAACTTTTCAGAGCAGATCAATTTTTCAAAGCATATTTTTTTCCAAAATCTTCTCTGAATGTAAGACTACTGCATTACGTTTGGTGATGTTTTCGGACAAATATACAATGTGATGGTGAATGTTAAATTACAATACATGTTCTTTAGTAATGCATGGATGAACATTTTTAATGTCTAAAAACGTAAATAAATAATTTAATTTAATATTTTTATCAAGGCATATTTTATGGAAAGACCTTCACTGAAGGTAGCTTTACATTTGATCATAGTTGTGGGAGAAAAATGCAATGTGATTTTTCTTCTTAAATTAGACTGAATTTTCTTTATGCATGGATCAAGTTGTATTTTGTTAAAACATCGTCTGTGAATGTAAAGGCTAAACCTTTACATATGGAACAATTTTAGGGTCAAAAATGTTATGCTCCTTAGAATAATTTTTCAAAGCATATTATTCCTCAAAATCTTCTCTTAAGGTAAGGCATTTGCATTAAGGCCTTGCATTTGGTCATAGTTTTGGGACAAAAATGCAATTTTATTTTTCCTCTTGAATTGGGATGAATGTTCTGTATTTATGCATGGCTGAACATTTTTAATGTCTAAGATCTATAAAAATTTTAATTGAATATATGTATCAAGGTGCATTTTGTTGAAACATCTTCTGTGAAGGTAAGGCCTTAGTTTTACATACAGGGAATGTTTTGAGTCAAATCTGATATGTGATATCCATTGTAACACTGTAGTATTTTTGTTTTAGCAAAGTATGGAGAGATAATTTCAAATTAGTAAAAATAGAAATAACCATTTTTTTTAATATTCTTATCAAGGCTTATTTTGCAAAAAGGTCTTTCTTGAAGGAAGGACTATAGCTATACGTCTGGTCATAGTTTTGGAACAAAAATGCAATGCAATTTTTCTTCTTGAATCGAAATGAATTTTCTTTTGGATTTTTTATGTCTAAAATCTATTAAACATTTAATTGAATACATTTATCAAGGTGTATTTTGTTAAAACATCTTTTGTGAATGTACATCTGGACCAATATTATGATCAGAAATGGTATGCCCATTGTAAAACTAAACTGGAGTGCAATAAAATATGATTTTCATTATAATACAGGAAATGCTATCGCTTTATTAAAAATGTGCAATCATTTTCAGCTGAGAGAAAGTAGAACTAAACTAAAAAATGTTATCATGTATGTATGTAACTGGTAAGTTTATTATCCAATAAAAAGATACATAAACACACACCTTATACATCAATGCACAATCACAACATGCCGACATCTTAAAAATGGCAGAAAGCAGGAAATATGCTAATCAAAGTATGTTGGTGATAAAATCTCATGCAAAGTTTTGCTTTAGGTAGTCCTTCAAAAAGTTGAATGTGATTTTCATTGTAAAACTGACATGTTCATGCTTCATAAAACCATGTACAAACATTCAAATGAGACAAAGTAAAAATATACCAGTTTTGGAATATTCTTAATCAATGCATATGTTTCTGGTCAAAAGTGCAATATATTTTCTGTAAAATTGGAATGATTTTACTTTATTACCCCACATTAAAACAAAGAGAAAGACGCAGCCCACCTTTTAGCAGTAGGCTTTATACTTGTTTACCAAAGGTTTGTGAAAGGAATTCACTCTGACAGAGTAAGCGTCTCATTAGGCCTCTGGTATACATTTGAGACAATATTTATTGAGATGGATGGGTGCAATTCACCTCAGTGCAATTTTCATCTCCTGTTTATCTTGTAAGTAGGAGCGGAACAGGAATCAGTTGCATGCGCTTGTAAAAGTCATCAGTTTTTCATTTGCACCTGCTTTCCAGATGAAGACATTCGGCAGTGTTATTCGTTTGTTGTAGCAAGTGACACTGGTACTTTCTTATTATACGAGATTATAAAAGGTCTAAGGAAATCATGGACAACCAGGAGGGAAGACTTTGAAGAGCAAACAGAATGCCTCCTGTCCCTTTGGATTTTAGGTTTGTATTGCTGTTATTATTATTATTATTATTATTATTATTATTTTATGACTTAAGACAGATATTTTGTGAGTATAATGATTATTACCATTTAAATCAGTATTCATATTCATGAGTGACACCTCTTTTGAGAAAGAACATTGAATGATTGCTTTGATTGTCGTTAGCATATCATCATAAATAACACACATGCGTTCAGAGCTCTGCCGGACCAGAACACAGGACGCTTTTTAGGTGTGTAATTAGTCATTTTCAAGTCACAGAGGACAAAGGGATAGAGGGTATGAAAGTTTATCTTTTCCTCCCTAGTCTCCTTGTTCAATGTCTATCCTGACAGCCTGTCCATATATCCATGGTAACTCACTCAGGAGTTTCGTTGTCTCCTCGTTGCTGTAGTGACAGCAATGTGGAATTGACTAAATGCAAAAGTGTCCAGATTCTGTACTAGTGCCCAATTAGTCCAGAATGATTCTTCTTCTTTTTCCATGAGTGGGATCCATATCATTCCATCTGGGACTGGACCAGATCCCGAAGCTCAGAGGGGGGGCGGGTGGTAGAGACACAAACAGATGAACGATTTTATCTGGGCTTGGACCTATAGTAAATACATTCCCATGTGATCTTCCACCTCCCATCTAAAAAAGGAAAGTTAACAGTCTAATGTAGTAGTTATTCTGTTTTTCTGTATTCTGTTTTTTTATATGTATGGTAAATTTTATATATTTTTTCCCTGTTTATTATTTTCCTACATTTTCTATTTGATTTATTCCTTGGACTATGTATATGAACGTGTTTCTGATCTGCTCCCTGCTGAACCTCTGTGCTCTCCAAGCCCTGGGGAGCGTGGCACCCTGCCCTGCAGGTGACAAAGCAGTCATATTTCCATCTGTGTCAAACTTTGAAAGCAAAACACATTTTGCTTCCATGCCCACTATAGGTCTATTATGCTTTCTTCTGTAGAGAGCCCACTGCATATAATGGCTCTTCACAGGAAGGTCATGCCAACCTGACCCAAAAAGACCCACAATGTCAATCTGCACTGGGAAGGTCTGGAGACTGGCTACATTCTGAAGATAGCATTTGTGATCTTATAGCTGCACAATACGTCTAGGCAGATATGAGTAAGCTCCTCGGCAGCGTTACCTTTTCCAAAAAGTATTTTATATTCCTTCAATTTCTCTATTTTCTATTTAGGAGCATTTTTGTTTTCCTAGGCTATGCTGTCATTCGATGATGAAAGAGACGTGGGCATATTTTGCGTCGCTGTTCTTGGGAAAGTGTAAATAGCATCCCTCATTCGTCCAGTGCAGGGTGCCAATATCGATCTTAACATGATTGACTTCTGGCAGTCACTGGCCCTGATCACATTAAGTGAGCGAATGACACTTCTATGCAGTGCCAGCTGTGAGGGAGGATTTCTGCTCGAAAGGGGCCCGTGACTCTGGGGTGTCTCAGCACTGAAATATGAATCATTTCTGCAGTGCTGCTCTGCACCCTGTGGGCAAGGTAACTACCAACTGGCAAAATTTCCCAGGTTTACTTGCACACAATGTCTCTCTCTCTTTCTCTCTCTCTCTCTTTCTCTCTCTCTCTCTCAGTGCTTGGTCAATGAAACTCCTTGCCCATACATTTCCTGTAGCAGTTTCCAGCGCAAAACCTCAGTCTGGTCTGGCCTAATTTCTATTCAGATATGTCTCTTAGCTTTAACCTAGTCTACTCAATAAAAGGAGCTCACTCATTAGGGGGAAAAACTACCTCTGTTCTAATGATCCTGGATGGAAATTGGCCCTGGCTTTCTGTAACCCATTTCTAACCATAATAAGTATAACAGTGAGTGCCAGTCTGATTACAGATCAGCGCAGAAGTGCGACTACGTGGCTGTAATGAGAGAGAAAGGCCGAGACTACCCGTGTCGCTGCTGGCATTAGCACCTGGAACAATCCTGTCTGCCCATGCACAGACATATTCAGTGTAGTGGATTTCTGCCTAATGGGAATTCGAAGTTCACACATACATGTATATTAGTATCTGAAAATAAGTGAAAATCATTACATAAGGAGACCGGTACAGTGCGTTGTTTATGAGAATTGGTGAAGTCACAATATATATGAAAGACTCAACGTGGTCAATATGGCTTCCATCCACATTAAATCAAATGACTAGACATGTTTCCTTAATCCTTTTACAGCGGCTCCAGAAACAAAATTTTAATTATGATCTCATTTACATCCGGGGCATAATGAATAGAATGTATTAAGAGTACAGTTATGGCACTGGTGTGCATAGCACTCTTTACGCCTAGCCTGCTTAGTCAACATAATATAACACTGCCAGTATACACAGCTGTCCTGTATCCTGTTCCCACAGTGCGTCCATGATACTCCACCAGCTGGGAGAAGCAGCCACTCCTTTGCTGTGTTCACAACGCCTTCAGTGATCCCAGGGCATAAATCACCTGTTTGTGCATTATATGGTCGGACGGAGCGGCACACGCACCTTACGAGACCACTGAGTGTGCTGACAATATCGCCTGTGAATTATAAGGAATCCCGTGTGTTGCGGGGTGAAAGGTCGCAGGAGATGGGCGGGCAAAGACATGGTTGCAAAAATGGCTAATCCACACTAAAACTCAGTGGAGTCTGTTTAGCCCATTGTCCACTGCTAAGCCAGAATCTTTCTGATTCCAGCATTTCTCTTCACACACACAGAGAAGCTGAATAATGGAATCAGGACAGACACATTGCTAACTGCTATAAAAACAAAAAAAATAACATTTGGTTTGCATGGAAAGGAAGAAGAAGACAAGAGAAGAAGAGAAGAAAGCCAAACGCCACCAGATGTTTTCGCTCACCAGAAGCGGTGCATGAGCGTAACATGAACACTTACATGTGCTCGGATGAAAATGGCAAAAGAAATACATGAATTTCCTTGAACGCTTGTCTTCTTTCCTTTGTCTGATTTTCCATCTGACATGGTGGCAGAAGGCAGGAGTGTATTTCAGTCTGCCCTTGGGTTGTAACGGAGGGCAGGTCGAGTGGAAAAGATCCTTATCCCTGTGCCAAAGCATCCTCTGGAGTAAAGATGGCATAAAAGAGGTTGTTGCTATAAAAAAATTCACTCCGCTACAATGTACATCAAGTCATTCTGCCGTTCCCTTCCTTTGACCATGGAGAGGCTGACCTTGTTGGCGTGCTGTGAGAGCTCTAAGCTGTTTGTGTGTGATTTACTGAAAAGGGCTGTGAAGTTTTTTTTTTCTTTTTTTTTTGTTTTATTTTTCAAAGCCAAAATCAGCAAAATGTTGTTCATTTAGCCTTTATCATATGGATGTAATTACTCACTAAATCATGTTAACACCTTTCAAAAACTCAGGTTCTATAATTTCAAATTTACCAGCTAAATGTATTAGCTAAAATGTTTGCAAATGGCTAAAGCATTTTTAAACTATTTGGAACTTTCAAATCAATCCAAACTACTGCGTCTGACATTGTAAAGCAGCCTACGAATGCTTTAGGACTCATCCTAACCTTCACTGTTCTGAAACTCCTGACGTTTCTTAAAGGACACAGGAAACGTCAGTCATAGGAGGAGCCATAACAGGAAGAAATCATTATACACTGTCGTCATGGAAACAAACCCATAATTCACACATCAGACCACACCGGTTCTTATCCTACACACCCTTTCAAAACTTTGTTAGGGGCTTATTGCCGATTACTCCGGAGAGCTGGGAGAAATCCACTTGAAATCCACGGGGCGTTTTCACCTCCTGCTGCTTTAATGTCCACATAAACTGTACACAATAACCGCCTTCCATCACACGGCTTAATTAGAGGCAAAGATTAGGCAAGGAGGATGGGTCTCTGGGGAGAGACTTGGCTGTTTGGGGAGCAGTATGTTACCCTAGACTCAGCTTTCTAAACTCTGGGTGCATTTGAGTGTAGTGCGCTAATTGCTTCAGTGATTGCCCAATTGCAGCAGACTAACAAATCCACAGCCTGTGTCCTCATCCAGTCCCGTGGGAGAGCAGGAACACAGGCACATCCCATCATGAGTGTGGAGTTAAGAGCCTACAACACAAAGTGCACATTAATATGTACACTGCTGTTGTTATATAGTGTGTTTCATCTATCTATCTATCTATCTATCTATCTATCTATCTATCTATCTATCTATCTATCTATCTATCTATCTATCTATCTATCTATCTATCTATCTATCTATCTATCTATCTATCTATCTATCTATCTATCTATCTATCTATCTATCTATCTATCTATCTATCTATCTAATATCTTGAGAGAGATTGCAGTCAAAATTGCATTACACAAGGTTTCCAGAAAAAATAGACATTTAGGATGTATCTGTGCTTGCAGTTTTGACTGTTATATACCATCTTTATATCTTTTACCACTCACTTGTAATATTCTACATGTATATGTATGTGTGTGTGTTTGACTCACACTTTGTACGAAGAGCTGTGATTACGGTATTACTTCAGTCCACTCTCTTTGACAGAATTCTTGCATTTTCTGTACCTTTCTCAAATTCTCTCTCTCACACACACACACACACACACATATATGTCCACACATGAATGCGTATGCACTCACACACACATAAAGAAGTCTTGTTTTCAAGTAAAGACAGAGAGCTGAAATAACTGCATATGCTACAACAATTTAATATTTTGTCCTCAGATGGTGGAGCACAGAGAAAGTGGTGTTCATACCTTCTCAGGATGCTCAACACAAAGATTTGACACAGATTTGTTTTCATGTTTCCTTTTATCTTTTTTCGTGCCACAATAATACCATATTTTTCTGCAACAAAATGCACATATATTGTGAGCAGGACATCACTAGCATATTTTGAAAAGTACACTTTCATTCTAAAATGACAGTAAAAGCATACCATACCACTCCCCCTTCCTCTCTCCCTTTTTCCATCTCTCTCTCTGGCTCTCTCCCTCCCTCTCTCTCCTTCTCCCTCTGTTTCTCTGTCTCCCTCTGTCTCTCTCCCTTTCTCATTTCCTCTAAATTACCTCCAAACTAAACAACCTTAATCCACCAGGGACTGATGATGTGGATGAACAGTATGCAGAGCAGTGTCACTACAGCGGGGATGGCAGTAGGCCCCTGTGTCAGCACACCCCGCTCAATACCCCCCCCCCACGACACCGGCACGGGCAAAGTGCACATCAGCAATCAACAGCAGAGAACACCGACGAAACCACCGCGCAGCGCATTAGAAGCGGCGACGCTCCTGCTCAGGTAACTCTGGCTGGTAGGACGGTGGTAATTAGATGCACGCCTCCCGCCGTGTCACTCTCTCTAGTGGAGCGAACAAGAGTAGTGAGGAGCATGCGCTCGCGGGGCCTGCGAGGGCTGTAATGGTGGCAGGTATAAGCATTCCCAACGGAGGCATTTTGTGGCTTTCAGAGCCCTTGTTGTTCCGTATGTTTCAGGTCCTTCAGATCCCTGACACAGGCTGGCGCTCTCGCATCTCACACGGCTGCAGCAAATCTCAATATACATAGTGTATAATGCACATTATAAATAGTGCCTGACACAGCGCTGTCACAGACACTGCAAGAGCCTCTATACATTATAAATAGAGCAAACGACATACAAAGTTGTTACACACATTCTTCAGGTATAAATATACATATTGTATAATATACACTGTAAATAGTATATGCTGCTTAAAAAGCACTCGAACACCTACTGCAAGTATCATTATGAATAAATATAAATAATACAGTGCACATGCTGTATGAAGTACATGGCATTAAAATATTTATGATGGCGGCCATTTGTATTTTGTGGTTTTAATTCGTGGTGCTTAATGTTTGAAATAATAAGACAATGGTGCTTATTTTGTTATTTTAGCATTTTCTAGCTTATTAAATTTGCAATGAAATGCGGAATTTCTATTCAGACTCTATGAATCATAAAGAAACCTCGGCCCTTTTAAACATGACCACTCTTTATTTTATTTAGTTTATTTTCTCTCGAAGAATTAAAAAAAAAGGTAAATTAATACCAAATTTTCTAAAGTGAATCAACTTTTTATGCATCTCTTACAGTCAGTACTGTACATGTTTGCCTTAATATGGGTGGCATAAAGCTTGGCAGCCTTGACATCAAACTAAGCCCTGCCTCACTCCAACCCAGCAGTCATGAAATGACCTTCACAAGCTTCACTGTTCACTCCTTACCATTCAGTACCTGCATTAGTTAGTGTTTTATTCTCTGGCCCTTGGGCTCTCAGCACCGTATCGCATATTATAAACACCCTACCTGCCCGGAACTGCCACCATAACTCAGCCCACATACTTTACATAAGCCTCTGATGGCCCCTGATGATTCAATGGGGGCCTGATATTGTTAGCCCACAGGCTAGCCAAGGCTAATCTCCTTGGTTTGTATTCCACACAGCATGTCTGGAAGTGGAACGCAATACAGAAGGCAGGGAGGTGGGGCGGGGGTGAGGGTGTTACGAGTTCTCACATTTACTTAAGAACATGGGTAATATATAGTACCTTAGTGTGTATACACTCATTACCATACAAAGTGCTCCATTTGCATGCCAAGACATTATATGTCTCATATAATGCACAGTGAAAGTGTAATCCGGGAACCTCTCACCTCCTGCTCATTCGTCATCCAGGATTTTCTCTCTGTCTTTAAGAACCTCAAACACACTCACAAAAAAAGTGACTGTATAGTATTAAAGGCACTGTACACCATTAAAGCGATAACTAAAGCACACCATAATGAACACACAAACACACACACACAATATTTTCTTTCTCGTTCTCTGTTTCTGCTGCCGCACTGAATAAGCATGCATAGATATAGACTCATAAATCTAATCCAGCACTTGACACGGTGGTGTCTTTTGCTATCGGGCAGCGGCGTGGACGCCTCCCTCCTCATACACTGCCATTACTTATTCAGAGTGTTTGGTAGGAGCCTGAGTGTCTGTGGCAGTGCTTGCAGGGCCAGACCTATCGAACCAGGCCGTAATGGATGTAATACATCAGTGCGTTTGAGCCCAGCCGCTTTAATTAGGCTTTCCTGGTCATTTCATCAATGCCCAACCCCCATCCCCCCATCCCCCCAACCACCCCCCCTCCCCCCGCCGCTTCTCTCACCACTGCCGAATAATTCCCAGAGTTCTCGGCTGCGTGCGGATCACCCAGTCTGACCTGTCCGGCGGCTTACCCTGCCAGTCGTGCACGAGTCACGAGGTGGGGGCAGGTTCAACCCCCGCTGGACACGTGATCACCCACGTCACACACACATTCCATCCAAACGTTGTGAAGTTGTTTTTGTTTTGTGTGGGGGGGGCAGGAGGTGGGTGTGGAGGGGCTCTTTTAGCTGTTGACGTTGACATTGTGTTTCCATCAAACTGGCACTGAGCAAACATCAACCCCACTGACGCAGGATTCTGACTTTGTCACCAGATGAATACAAGCTCCCAGAACCCACCGAATATGGGCTGTCACATGAGCACAGTGAATCAGTAATGACACCATTCCAGCCGAGGAAATACAAGACCCAATTAAAACTGATGAAGTACATTAAGAATGGATTTTTACACTTTAGAATTATAAAGACATCAAAACCATGAAGGGGGACACTTTATATCATCACTTTAAATCACACCATACAGTGTAGTATTCCACATAATAACCTGTAGCAACACTGTGCCAACATAAGGAAAATATTGGCATGGGTGCAGAATTGCACTGGTGCACAGAACAGGGAGAGTTCAGAAAATCTGTGTGCAGTTACACGGATTAATTCAACATATTGCATTATTAATGGTGGTCTAGTCACACTGTATCTGCAGTTGTGTAATGTAAAATTTAATGTAAAGATTACTCAAAGTAGTCCCACTTTGTGTTGATGGCTGTTTTGCTACTGTGTCTCTGGGCAACTAGTAACCGCTATTATTCATAGACTAGTAAGAGCAATATCATTCTTTACCCCAGTAATGACAGTAAATCCTTTTCACATACAGCTGCAGCACACTATGCACTGGTGACAGATGACCATCATTTGATCACATGATCATAAATATAAACATTACATCAAGGTCAAAAATGTAGCATTATGTTTATGACATCACATTACACGCACCATCCACTTTATTAGAAGCATGCCCCTTCACCGGGCACTGGCACACCAGCATGCATTTATAATAATACGCAAACCACTATTGACCACAGCCTAGACTGTAGGCCATGTGCAGCATGTACAATTTATCAGCCACCCTCTACCGTATTCATCACCGGTCAGTTTCTGACCACAGGACCCCTGCTGACTGGATATTATTTGGGTGTCAGATCATTCTCGACACAGCGTGGGGTGCTGCAGTCGCAGCTGTGTTGCTGGATTTGTGTGTGAGTTACTGTCACTGCTGGGTGGACAATAGTTAGCCAACAAAAAGGCATCCATCTGACAGCAGACCAGCCGTCAGGACCAGGACCAGGACCAGCGCTCAGGACCAGGACCAGCGGTCAGGACCAGGACCAGGACAAGCCGTCAAGACCAGGACCAGGACCAGTGGTCAGGACCAGAACCAGCGCTCAGGACCAGGACCAGGAACAGCCGTCAGGACCAGGACCAGCGGTCAGAACCAGGACCAGCCGTCAGGACCAGGACCAGCCGTTAGGACCAGGAGCTGGCCCTTGGTATAGCAGTGTAGCATGTCACACACTGATTTCACATAGCAACAGATATTTAATGAGAAAAGCATCCAAACATATTAAACGAACACATTCATTATTTGACATTTTTTGCTTTTGCTTTCCCTGTGGAAACAGCATAATGCTTCTGTGGAGTGTACACATTCTCCCTTGGATGCATAGGACAGTGCATGCTATATTTACCAGGCCTGCCTTGCTGCAGAGTTACCCAGCAGGGACGTAGGCTGCTCCCCCAGTGCTGTGTGTTGGGGTGAAGACACAATTAGCCCTCAGCAGGTCTCCTCTCCCTCACTGCTGTGCAAGTGAGTAGTGTCACGGGGTCCTCATGCAAGCATGCTGAGGCTCTCATCTCTACAGCTGCTCCGGAACCAGGGAGAGGGAACTATTCTAAGAAAAACGGCTAAATCTACACGTGAAGAAAACAAGCAGGGAACTTTCAGCTCAGAGACAGAAATTCACAGGTTAGTGGAGCAAGCAAATGAGTGCAAATAAATATTTAAGAAAAAATAAAAATTAAAAGTTCAAGAAAAAAGAAACTTTTTTTCAGTCTGAAGTATGCATGCAATCCAAGAATACGATCTTGCACTTAACAAATGCAACTCTGAAATAAATATGGCCTTATTATACAAATGCCCTCTGAATAAATGCAAAAAGTGCAGTAGTATTATAGTTTTTTGCAGTCGCTAAGACCCAATTTCTGAAACTATGTCTCCTTTTGTCAAACCTTAACACACAGCAGCCAAAACCACACACACACACACAACATGCAAAACATAGCAGTTTTGGAAAAAGCAAACACATCATCCAACTCTTTCAACTCTTGCCAAAATTGTATTTTTGCTCTACACACAAAATGAACAGCCCTTCCTGTATGACAACTACCCACTGGTGTAACAAATGGAAAACTCTGCTACCATGTGTTCGAGTGTTCAGTGTGTAGTCTGCTGAAAAGGTTTGGATTAGAGTTACTTGGCCATACAAAATTACGGTCCATACTGTCTCGCGTTTGGGTCTTTCTAGAAGGTCTCATTGACATCACAGCCGATGTCCTCTCTGGCCAGGCAGCGGGGGAAAGACCTTCTGGAGTGACGTATTCACCTCTGAAATGCTCCCCCAACAATGTCACTACAAGCTTCCTTCTGGAGAAGGGATATGCGATGGTGGGATTTTTTGACCGAAAAAAACTCAGTAAGACTGAAGAATGGAGAGAATGGTGGAGGTGAAGCACAACAAATGGTGGGTGATAGCAAAACATACTTGCGCATATTCAAAGCAAAGTTGTTTCACACTGACACTGACCCAGTGCAGATGGGCGCACTGAATGTATGTTTCTGAAGGTGACGTTGTCAGTAATGATATGCTGTAGCAGATGTCGTAAAAGTTTGCTATTTGTTTGCTCTATTGATTCTGTTCTTGTGTGGATAGCCATCTTCATCCCCCAGCATAGGGTCTAGCAGTCTAGCAGTTCTGCAAAAACATGATGTGGTATGTACAGAGGATAGGTCTACTTCTCATTGTCTGGATGATGCTACAGTGTAGCAGCACAGATTAGGCTGGACCCTTTGCCTCCAGGAAACTCAACCCAAATTGGCTCTGATCTCATCTATTATGGTTGCTTGTCCTCTTCCTCATTTTCATCCTCTTCCTCATCATCTCTGTGCAGTATTGGACTACATTGTTGTGGAAACCAAGATTTGCAACTTGTGGCCTCTTTATAGGGCTCAGGCTGCGATTACTAAAGATTTGTAAAAAAAATAGCTAGATGTGTTTTAGCCTGTGAGGTCTGGGACTGGATAATTGGTAGGTGATTGTGGCAGTTGCCTGGCAGTGTTGTCTAAAGGAAACACATGGTTTTCAGTTTTGAATGTTGTGTCTAATGTAGGGAACTGCGCAAATTATAGAATTGCTTAGAATGAGTGTAAGGCAGAGAATGTGCTTAACGTTTAGTGCAATGGGTCAGCAGATAGGCTACATGAGTTAGTGGTTCCAAATATTGTGTTATAAGTACCAGTTTTTGGGTTTTATCAACTGCAAAAGACTGTAATCATAGAGCAGATGAAAGATAATTACTTTTAATACAAGGTGTAAGCAATGCAGAGCAGAAGGAATCAAACAACAGATGTGCAGCAAAATAGGCTTGATGACCAGCGGAGCCTCCATAGTGAGTTGTAGGGCTCTAATTCATTGGTCTGCTGAGTAGTAAAAGGTACCTAATGCCACATTGTACTAATTTTGAATGCACATTTTTTGCCATTTGTTAATTAATTGGACAGAAAGATATGCGCCTGGTGGGTGTAGAAGAGCAAAAGGGTTGTGACATCACGTGATCATGACAATCACCCCACAACAAATATAGTTCCCATTTATTATGTAACCATGCGCGATGAGGTAAATAACAATATCTGTGATATAATTTAAATTACGTAAAGGTTAGCAGAGGAGCTAATGTGATTGGCCATTGCAGCAGCGTACCCAACCACACCTGCTGATCCTGTATTCAGGCTATTTCAGCCTCCGGTTTTACAGTTTTATCCCAATTGATAAAACACAAAACTCTGTTGTCGGGACCAAATTCTCAGTGTCCTAAACCCATTTATTGAAATTGCCACCCATGTGGTAGAACCATAAGCACATTTCACCTAGTTAGTCACAACAGGTTCACCCTTTTGGCAGAACCTTAGGCACTTTTCACCTATTAAGACAGTTTGTAAACGTATTTTCACCAACTAAAACATATTGCACTGTGATGCACTTGGGTTGCATGATGGTAAGCACAGGTAGCAAAAGTGAAACTCAAATAAAGCACTGGTCTTACAACTTAAACACAGCCACTCTAAATCGATCACACATATGACAAATGATGTGAAGAAGCCAATATAAGCCGGTACAAGGAGGCCTGGTTGTAGAAGTTTCACTATGGATAGAAACAGTCAGAGAGGCAGAGTAAAGGTAAGAGGTGGAATAGGAGGAAGGAGAGGAGAGAGGAGATGAAGAACGATAATTTCAAATGAAATACGGGCAACCATCATTGACCACGTTCTTGTCCATTGATTGACTATGAGGGAAGCAGGACTTAGAGTTCAGCCCAACCTGAGTAGATTCACCGTGTCCACCATAGTCTGAACATTGAGAGAGGAGACCAGGTAATTATTTTATTCTTTGCATATATGTTTACAGTATGAATCAATACGGATCTGTAAAAAGGTGTTTCATTCATGAATTTCCTAAAACACTTGTAGGCTTAGTGCTGCATGTAATATTTTGTAATGGCATGTGATTTTGTAGAATCGCAAGACTGCCACATTAAGGGGGGAGGACATCTATGTTGAACCCACACCAAGAGACCCTCATTGTTGACATGGTCTGTCAGTACAATGCAATCACACTGCATGAAATACAGCAGAAATTCATTGTGTATCAGCCGTTCCACCACTGATCATGGCAATTGGCAATTGAGAAAAACTTTTAATGAAACTGCTCTGTGTTAGATTAGCGCGTCTGGGCTAGCCATTCCTCCTCTCCATGGTCTTGGTCACACGGGGTAGCTGGTTCTTCACACCACTAAACAACTGTTGGTCATCCCTGTACTCCTATCGCTGTCTCTGCATGATGCATACAACCAACACAGAGTCGTCCGAGAATTTATGCAGTTGACACAGATCCAACTCGCACTGGACATCAGTGGCATAATGGGTTGAAGATGACTGGACGATCATGGAGCTCTGGTGCTGTCCAGTAGCTGCTCAGAGAGGCAGTTTTCCAGTCACACAAAATGACCCCAGGAGATTACAGAGGTGTCGAGCTGCAGTCTACCATCAGCAGCAGAGGATGGAATTGAATGTGCTTGAGTAATTCTCGATATGAGGACAATGGGTTTGTAGTTATTTAGAGAGGAGGGAGTCATATTCTTTGGGACAAGCAGCAGGTAGCACTCTTTCCACAACACTGACACCCTCTGCTTATGAAGATGCGTGCCGAAAACGTGCCAAAGGACGTGACATAGCTGGTCGGTGCACGTCTTCAGTTCCCAGGAGTCCAGTCTCTTGTCCAGTTGTGACAGACAGATGAGATACATGGATTGGGGGTTGTAAGTTATGCTTATAGGATGTGTGACAGGACTGGAGGACTGAGGGAGGAAGATGGTGGATCTGCAGAAGAATGTGTGGTTTCTGCAGGTGGGGAAGGTGGATGCCATGCTGAACCTGTTGAAAAACACATTTAGCTTGTTGACTACGTCCTAGCTGCCACCTACTAGCTGTTGCCTCATCTCCAGTCGGCGTCATGCCGTCCCGTTGTCCCTCGTGTCTTTTGCGTTGTTCTGCTCTCCTGTTTGCTTCTGCATGCTTTCTTGTTCTCTCTCAGATTCACCTTCTTCTCCTTCTTACCCTCTTCAACTGCCTGAAGGCTTGCTGCTTCTAGTTTGGCAGTTCCTTTAAGTCTTTGGTGATCCAGGGTTTGTTGTTGGGAAAACAGTGCACTCTTCTGACTAGAACAATAGTATTAGTGCAGAAAGTAATATAGGCTACACTCTGTCATGTTGTTAATGTAATGTCTTCCCCTGCAGATTCACATATCACCTCCCAGTCTGTGAACTCAAATCAGACCTTCACAGCATCGAGCACTTCATGTCAATTTCCTTGTTATTTTCTTTATCGCAGACTTAACAGGCAGACATGTGCGACTAATATGAACTGCGTTGTGATCAGATCTTACAAGTGGGGACAGAGAAACTCAAGTGCATGCATCCTTTACATTTGCAAACAAGAGGCCCAGTGTTTAGTTCTCTTTGGTTCTACAGTCAACACACGAATCAAACTTGGGCAATGTGCTGGTGAGTGATAAATGCAGGAAGTCACCAGATATTCCTGGAAAAGTGTTCAGGAGTCTGAATTTGACATCACTTCTGTGTGGGGTAAACAATGACAACCATTAATTTGCATGGCAGATAATATGGACGTAGTCAAACAGTCAATAGTTCAAGGTTCCAGAAGCAGCGATGCTCTTTTCGCCATAACATGTCTTGGCACATGCTGTTTGTTGTGAACCAGTGTGAGTTCCATTTCATACATCCTCTGTTTGGCTCCTCCTCCCTTTCATTCACCCTCTGTTTGACTCCACCTCCCTTTCATTCAACCTCTGTTTGACTCCTCCTCCATTTCATTCATTCTCTGTTTGGCTCCTCCTCCCTTTCATTTATCCTTTGTTTGACTCCTCCTCCATTTCATTCATTCTGTTTGGCTCCTCCTCCATTTCATTCATCCTGTTTGGCTCCTCCTCCATTTCATTCATCCTGTTTTGGCTCCTCCTCCATTTCATTCATCCTCTGTTTGGCTCCTCCTCCCTTTCATTCATCCTCTGTTTGGCTCCTCCTCCCTTTCATTCATCCTGTTTGATTCCTCCTCCCTTTCATTCAAACTCTGTTTGACTCCACCTCCCTTTCATTCATACTCTGTTTGACTCCTCCTCCATTTTATTCATCCTTTTTGGCTCCTCCTCCTTTTCATTCATTCTCTGTTTGACTCCTCCTCCCTTCCATTCATTCTGTTTGGCTCCTCCTACATTTCATTCAACCTCTGTTTGGCTCCTCCCTTTCATTCATCCTCTCATCAACAGGTCTGTAGAAATGCTAACTCATGGGTAGGGCAATTGGTTGACCGTGGTTTTCCATCAATGTGTAGAACAAAAGGTAAACTAACATTTCCAAAATTAAGACATGTTTAAAGAAAAAGTAAAGATGTGTGTGTGTGTGTGTGTGTTTGTGTGTGTGTGTTAGGGGTGGAGGGAGGGTACTATGGGAGGATATCTGGAAAGCAGCAGGACCAAACGGAGCATTGAAGGATGCCCTGAAATGAACCAGTTAAAAAAGGAGCCTTGACAATTTAATGCAGCTGGTCACATTTCCTGTACTCAACTCATGTCTTTCACCTTTGAAAGGAAAAAAGGAAAAAGCTGATGTTAGACTAGAAATTGCAAGACACGTTGCATATACACAAAATACTGTGGCCTTATTGAAGTTCATAGCCATAGCAGCTTCGTTGCGCTTTGACAGAGGTAAAACTTCACACTGTGGTTCCCAGCATCTGTGAAAATGTGAATCAGCAGATATCACTGTGTGTAGGCACACCGACAAAAATCTGCAGTCGAACTCTGAATCCTCCCGACATGCTGTCAGCATTGCTCATGTAACAGATGGCATCGCTTTGTCATTCATCTTGTAAAATAGAATAACACCTTTAAAAATAGAAGCGAACACCTACACACAAACATATGCACTGTTCGCCGAAATGTTTTGGTTAGTGGTGCCGTATCATATGTTTCTCCATAATTTTACGTTAGTGATGAACTGTGACCAGCCGGCTAAATTTGCAGCTGCTAATTCACCGTGGCTCTCACTAATATATCTGTTGCATGAGCGAAGCAAGGAAACGTGGCAGTGCCGGGTGAATAATTCTTGCTTACTGAAGACAGACCATCAGTCTTGGACACTCCGAGAGAGACGTATTCCATTAGCAAGACGCTGGATATTACTCGAGCGAGCACATTTTTGCCTGTGTTCATCGTCTCGTGCATTTGCGAGCAGAACGACAGCGTGCTGTAAATCATAAAGTAAGAGGCCTGTTATTATTTCAGGGGCTTTGCTGTCGGTGCTCCTGTTGTTTTTAACTAGAGCCAAAAAAACGCTTCCCAATCCCATCAAATAGTGACGTCATCGTATGGACACGAGTCTTATTTGCTATCGAATATGTATTTGCTATTCAAAGATAACTTATTCTGTGTGATTTAACAAGGCATCGCTAATTTGTGAAAAAGTGTCAGTCCAGCAAGTGTTAGAATTCAGTTGAAGCGGCATGAATGTCTCTTTGGAAATGTGGTTTTAACATTCCATTTGAGTTAATATAGTGATAATGGCTATGAGATATGAAATGAAAACACATTTAGAAAAAGGGATTAGACGCTTGACATAACAGATTCAACCAAGGGAACACGTGTGACTGGATCAAACCCAAAACAGACAGACCGGCTGCATTTGTGTAGTGGGAGCGCCACCAGCATGCCCAGACTGCACATCCCTCCAACTGCCTTGTGAGATTGCCATGTGTTCTCTATGCAGTCGAACCTCTTATACTATCTATATCTACAATACCTATAGAGGACCGAGCAATTTCAGGGTACTCCTTGCAAACCTGTGATCAGGTTGGAGGTGCTAACCAAGGGAGACAAAGCTAGACACATTTGCGAGTGCAAACGAGAATGTCTCTCCGTGGGCCTGGATGAGAGATGGAGACCGACAGGTCGGGTCCTTGTGTCATAGCTGGCCGGCTGGTGACAGCATTTAGGATGCCCGTGTACTGCCAGACGAGAAAAGGGCTTAGATGGCCAGTGTCTTTCTCCCTCACCCTTTCTGAGAGCTGCCTGCCACCACGGAAGGGTTTCAACAACGTTCTCATTCTTCCGTCCATATTAAGGGAGTGAAAACAGTATTTAATATACTTATGAATTTGAAGAGTGTACTGGAAGTGTACTAGAAGTGTCTGAACTTTACATTTCTGTAATATTACATTTCCAGACAGAAGACCTGAATCTCACAGGTGAGCAGGAACTGCTAATGTATGCTGTAAGTGCCAGGACAAGCATCACTGGGGAAGGTCCCCAACATCTGGTGATATCTTAGGGTCACACAGTTCAGCAAGTCACAAACCTTAGAAGATCTGCAACTAATTAGTCCACAAAACAACACACTTTCTATTGTGTACATTTATCTCTATAAGAGGTGTGTAAACAATGGTGATATTAATGTAAAAGTACAATATACAGGTACTGGTGTTCACTGACAGATAACACGTGAGTACTAAAGATTTGGTGTTGAGCTAAGCTGATCAAGAAGGTTCCATGGCATTGCGGGATGGCCAACTGTAGTGCAGCGATATGGCGGAAACTCTTCCACAGGCTTTCTGCAGCAGGAGGAGAACAGCGGCCGTCACACTGCCTGCAGGCCACCCCGAGGTCTTTGGAAACGCTGTATGATCAGGAGCATGTAAATAACCGTTGGGGGTTTCCAGTGAGGGACGCAAGCTTAAATCCCCGCCGTAACATCTGGGAAGTGATGAAGTACCAGTATAAAGATATTGTCTACTGTACATAGAAACTGATTAAAATGAAATAGTGAGATGAAGAAAAATAAATAAAAATAAAGTGTTTATATAGAGTTTATTAGACCATCACCAGAGCCCAATTAATGTAGCCTATAAGATTTAAAAGGATGTTACCACCTTTGGTTAAGTTAAAATTGCTTGGGGAATAAAACCAAATCTATGAGGAGATAGCTGAGTTCATACAGTGTTTATCTACTGTATGATAACAGGTGCAATAAAAACATATTCACAATTATTTGTAATACACCTGGTCTCCAAGCTGCTCTTACCACACACGTTATTAGAAACATTTTTTAAAAACACCTTGTAGGTGAGCAGAGACTGTTGCCATGTGCGATCGAGCGTAGCCCTCCCCTTGGTCTTCATAAGTGGTCAGTTTCTGATCCCTGGACTGCTATTGGCTGCAGGTTTTTGAGTGGCAATATACTACAGTGATACCATCATGTGTAAAAACACCTGGAACACTGGGACCAGTGTGAGTCCTGCATACCATGCCAGTTTCACTGCTGGAGTCAATGTAGCAATGAAGAGGGCTGGCAAACTGTACATATGGTGTATGGGCTACAGTCTGTAAATGTACACTTAAATGCCCCAATAAAGAAGGCCTAATAAAGTGGGTCTAATAAAATTGTGAATGTATCACAGATGTATCTAAACAAAGCAGCTGGAGTGTGTATATAACGCACCACAACAAATCACAAACCACTTCAGATCCAGACGTGCCAAACAAAGCCAACTAATCGGAAAATTCCACTCAATGTCACACGATGAGCCTTTCAAAGACACTGACATCCAGTGAGTTCTTCACAAATAATCGAACAAATAAAAGAACTGTGAGGTGTTACAATAAAAAGCCATAATAATAAAAACTTCAGCTATGCACTTGGCTATGTGGGTAGGACAAGGAGACCGTTAAAAGCACACACTCCACTGCCTTACAGCCTACTCTTCTCCCACATCTCCCACAAACACCATGGCATCACCCCATACACTTATTATGTTATGTTTAGTACTGTGTATCTGTTTAGTCCTTTAACATTTATATGGTTGTTAAAGTTACAAGTGGCATCTCATTCCGTAAAAAAATCTTCAGGGATTTACTTGTAAACCGATAAGTAATCCCTACTAAATACAGCAATCATTAGTAACCCTTTCCTGTTTTGTTGTTATTTTCTCACCAAGGCATGTTCTGTATGGATTACATTTCATATTTTGAATTTTCTATTTTAAATACGGAGTGAGGACAGCCAGGAATGTGTCTGCAAAGCCTGCAAAACTCATCTGAGCTGTCAGACTCTTAACCTATATCTACTCCAGGAGACCTACTCCTCAATTAAAAGTCACCCTGGGCAACAGACCAAAGGGACTCTATTATAAATTAAAGTGCACTGATAATATAATTATAGTAAATTGTCTGTGCTATCAGTACATACTTTTAATTTCAATCTCAACTCAGAATATTTCAGCCCCCAAACTCTACAGTTTATCAGAGAAAAGCAAATTTAAGAAACGTCCCCTGACACAAAATAACATTTAGTCCAATCAGTCTGATAAACACTGAGTGGGATCTTCCAAGAACTAAAGTGTTGGTATTGTTTTGACCAAGTTTCTTGAATCTCATGGTATTAAACATCTTTCATTTCTGGTATTAAGCCTGATTTGAAGCCTGATAAGGTGGTATGATACATTTTCTCACAGCGACTTTAGTACCCATGAAATCAGTTTTCAAAATGCTAATTAGACTCACAAGGAGATTTTAAGCCACTTCCTTTAGGTTAAAGACACTGTCTGTTAAAATAGACCCTTGTGTTTGTGTGTGTCTTTGTGTGTGCTGTATGTATCACGAGACAATACTTCTCTCCGTGTTTCTGTAGGAGTATGAAAGATGTAAGTCTACACAGTTACACACACACAAACATAGATAGATAGATAGATAGATAGATAGATAGATAAATAGATAGATAGATAGATAGACAGACAACAGGATATTAGAATTGTAGTGAAGTGAATTATAGTGAATTAGTAGTAGGATGAACCAGTTTGCATATGAAAAAGTGGATGTTTAAATCAAAACATTCATTCCATGGGGTTGTGGGGGGTTGAATGCTTTGATTTGATGTAGATCTTATATATACATCTACTTATATATACACACTCGTAAATTTACACACAATTGTAAGCTACGGAGCTTTGGGGGCTGCGAGGAGGAGGATGGGTGGGTGGGCATGTGGTTAACCCCAGTCGAGAGTCTTCAAAACTGACAACAACTTCTAATTTTTGTAACAATGCTACAATTGCATATTTGTTCATAATAATTATGCTTTGATGTAACTGTCATTAGAGACAGACAGAGATAATGACACACTTTGTTAAAAAATCACGGTGCTTCCAAATACTCTGCCCCAAGCTTTTACGCCGCAGTGTAGTGACCTAAAATGGCTTACCATCAACTATAATTTGTAAGAATATTTCAACAAGATATTTGTGGAAGAAAAGCGACAATTAATGTTGTAGTCGACCTGCCTGAAAACAAGGCATTCCTGATCAAACTGGAACTGGGTAATTGGGGGAAATTGAATGGGTTGAGGCACCTGTGTGATTATCTGTATTTGCATGCAGGCTTCTCCACATACTGGATAAATTACAGAAGACTTACAGAGAACATGATCTCAGATCAAGAGAGTTGGGAAGGGAGTGGGTGAGGGGGGGTTGAGGCAAGAGTGTTACAAGATTAATCACATCCGACATGAAGATATTTTAATATTAACAAAAAGTAATAACTTGCTTAATTTGCATACAAATTACAGAGGTAATTGATTGCTGGGTTCTGTTTTTCAAGCATGCACTCACACACATGTAAGCATGCCCTCATGTGTGTGTGTGTGTGTGTGTGTGTGTGTGTGGTGGGCGGATGTGCGTTAACGAATGACTGAGTGAATGCCTGAGGGAGACAAATGAATCATCAGTTTAGTGACTTTGCTTAACTGTTGGAGATTAACAAAACCTCTTATTAGAGCCCCTGTTAGAGATGATCAATATTCTACTGTCAATCATACAAGTATTAGTGCAGCCAACATGTCGGGTATGATTTCATAATTTTATTGGTGGAACTGGATGTTTCAATGTTGTATTTAATATTAATTTAACATTAATGCTATTTCATTAAATCTGTGACAGTATAGTGGATTTAGAAAAACTTACTAACTTGCTTTTGACTTAGCTGACAATCTTTTATCCCTCAAATGTACTACCCACAGTACCCAGTACACAAACTGCTTATTAAGATTCAGAATGTTTTTTTTTTGTTTGTTTTCAGAGTCCAGTATCCAAAAGCCGTCACCACGATGATCCTCGTGCTGTAATTTGACAATTTCGGCCCATTCTCCAGCAGCAGGATAGCCCAGCCAAGTGCATTAGAGTCTGGTATAGCGCCCCACTGCCAACGACAGCATTAGTCAGAACCAGCACACTGCTGCTCCAGAATGCGTCCTGTCCTCACCAGGGGCAGAAATAAGAAAAAGAAAACATTACTCATAACAGCATTTGTAAATGAGGCTTTTCTTCCAAAGAGGGCAGGGAGCAGAAGTTCAGCAGAGGAGGGGTTCAGGGTGTAGGGCGTTGGGGTGATAAGGTGGCAGGAGGGGTTCAGGGTGTAGGGCGTTGGGGTGATAAGGTGGCAGGAGGGGTTCAGGGTGTAGGGTGTTGGGGTGATAAGGTGGTAGGAGGGGTTCAGGGTGTAGGGCGTTGGGGTGATAAGGTGGTAGGAGGGGTTCAGGGTGTAGGGCGTTGGGGTGATAAGGTGGTAGGAGGGGTTCAGGGTGTTGGGCGTTGGGGTGATAAGGTGGTAGGAGGGGTTCAGGGTGTAGGGCGTTGGGGTGATAAGGTGGCAGGAGGGGTTCAGGGTGTAGGGCGTTGGGGTGATAAGGTGGTAGGAGGGGTTCAGGGTGTAGGGCGTTGGGGTGATAAGGTGGTAGGAGGGGTTCAGGGTGTAGGGCGTTGGGGTGATAAGGTGGTAGGAAGTGTTAGGGTAGCAGCACGGCAGAGGAAGAGTGAAAGGAGCGGAGGAGGACTTGTTGGTCCTCTCGTGAATGACGGAGCTGCCCCAGCAGCAGATGGTATGCTGGAAAAACCGACACATACAATCCTTTATTTTCTGCCCTTTCGTTCTCCATGTCCCAGACCGGGCTGGGAGCCAGGACGGCTTGGATGGAGCGGAACGTGACCTGAGCTTGGAGCAGACTTGAATCTCCATCTGAAAGGCAAAACTGTCGCGTGCGGGACAGGGACTGACGTGACCTCCTGCCGCTGCTGGAGGAGGAAAAGCTTTTGATACTTTTCCCTGCCAACTTCAGGAGCAGCGTTTTAGGTGTCAAATTTATGGGCAAAAAACAGCGTGTTGTAAACGTCTTGGAGGTTTTCCGCTTCAGTGTTCCTGCTGGCTAGAAACAATAGATCATAGATAGATCAAACCAGCCATTCTCCAGCATTTCATCCACTGATCTGGTTATGGCCATTTACATTAGTAAATACGTCCGCTTCAATTAACACATTAGCACGTCCAATAAACGGCCATCCTGGGTCTTTCCACATGCATATTCATTCTGTTTGGCAAGCTGGTGGAAGATGAGAGGCGTGTTCCTCACGGTAAACTGCATTTTGTCGTCCCAACTTCTAAAGCAGTTTTTTAGTTGTTGTCTAGTGTGCTTCAGGAATAACCCCGAAACGCAGTGGGTGACTCTGGGATCAGGGGTCTGGTGGCTCTCCCTGTCTCCTGCACACAACTGCCGGCTACTGAGGTTTAAGGGTCTCAGGTAGCCTTGTCAGGTGCTCAGGAGAATGTCAGACATTAGACTTCTCCGATTAACAGTGACAATTTCCCCACAAGGAGAGGACACCTATGTAAGGGACACAGGCCACAGTGTGGTGAACGTTCTGGGCTGTCTGTGTCCAAGTCCGAGCTGTAAGCGCGACTCTGTCTCATTACTCTTGTTGCGATTCAGATCACGGAGTGCGTGCGTGTGAATTCAGATGGCACGGTGGGCGTCTGGACGCTGTTCCCCGTGACCCCTCCGCCCCTGCTGTCTGAACATCCGACGGGCTGAGTTTGCCCCCTGCCAGCCCCACCGCTGTTCCCCTCGCCCCTGTCCTCTCCCAGAATCCCACGGGGTTTGCCATGTTACCATGTCGCTGTCCTTATGGTGCTGCTCAGCATGGACTAACAGCCAGACCCACACAAACAACCACCCACGCCACCCTGTCACCCCCCCCCCCCCAACACACACACACACACACACAAACACACACACCCATACACTCCCACCCCATCTTCCACCCACACCACCGCTGTCATCTTCTCCTACGCTATACCGCTATACAAGCAGGTGATGATCGCTATTGGGGATTATTTATTAAACTAAACGAACATAGCAATTCCAGATTAAACGTCCTTTTTCCTGTGACTCGTTTCATCACACTCTACTGTCTTCAAGAATGAGATATATTAGAACAGACGTCCTAACTCTGTAATACATTAGAAGCATATAGGTGGTAAGATGCATATACAGAATGGCTTTTTGTTTCAGGCATCATTGTAAAGTCAGACTGATCAAGGAAACAGGAACGCAGGTTAATCCCAAAACACAGGTTAATCCCAGGCCAGTACAGGGTAAAACTGAGTAATGAAGGCGAAGACCTGATAGCACTGAAAATCTAGAAAGAAGAAGAGTTCAGGAAACCTTGGCATGACTTTGCAAAATACCAGACACCCAAGAGAAAATCACGAGTCAGTGAATGGGGAAGTTGTCTAGGTGACCACGCAGTGCCAGGGCGGAGCCAGAACACGACACAACCAATTGGCAATCACTGACTAAATGTAAACGTGTCCAGTGAGAGGGACATTATCTCTGTTATTTTCAATAATTACACTTAAAATTTTAATAACATAAATCTAACTGGGCAAAGCACTGTGGCTGATGATTAAATACACGGGTTCATTGAGGTTAAAGGAACACAGCAGTGTCATTGCTATCTGGAAAAGGAATTAATGACTGGATTTGATTGACAGTTCCAGTGGCAGCCTATGTCGAGACAGAGCCACAAAACATCTCGGAGAGGTTAGCAGCGTGTCACACCACTAATTCTCCTAATCATTCATCACACGTTATTTTCAGTGGGATAAATCATTTGAATATTGCCTCAAAAATGTCCATTTTCCCCTCTATTTTCCATTAAAATCTAATGAGATATAACACATTAATTCTGTTCCCCTTCGTTAATTAATTAGCCTGACCATTATATGACAATTATCATAAAGTTAACATTGGAAACAGTGCAGTCTTGATGGATTTTTAATGATTTTTTCTCATCTTTACTTTGCACTATCAGTGATTAGGAGATTTTAAGTGATAAATCAGGGACTGTGTGGGTTATATGCAATTATGAGACATCACACCTGAATCTATTTTTGATGTTTTTTTCCCCTTTGACAGTAGGTGAGGTGTCAGACATAACCTGTGTTTACCTCATCTCTGTGAGTTACTGTGTCATTGAATGCCACAGGACGTGTACGAACTTTAAATTAATCTGATCCAATTAAGGTGTTTAGCCATCTGTCTTTACACTCTCCTCCATCACTCACACTCAGATTTTAATGAGATTCGGCCGCCAAAAAGTCGCATAATGCATTAGATTGCGATATTGTTGTTGTGTTACTAACCTCAGGCAACTCGCACACACGTGCACACACACACACACACACACACACACACACACACACACACACACACACACACACACACACACACATACACGCACCCACACACACACACACCTCAAGCACACACACACAAATAAATAAAATATAAACAAAACATCGATGTGTTTACCCAATGCTAATATTTTCTTGCAGATATCTGATGCAACAGCCTGGTAACTTGTACTAATCACAGGAATGCCAAATCAACCTGTAAAAATGGATGTTTATTGTCCACGTTTATTGCTCGTGTTTTCTGGAAGGAGCTGGTGGACGGCAGGGCAGGTGATGAGGTCATAAATCTTTACCAAGGACAAAGATGCACATCAATCTCTCACTTCCCGACAGGAGAATTGACCATCTGGCAAAAGCATCATCACCAAGTACAGTCAAAGGGTATGAGCTTCCACGAGCATTGATCTAGCAGGGCAATCATGGCCTACGGGTTATGGATTTGATTATGGAGATGAATCAATTAGATGGAGATTTGGCGTGAGACTTAATAACATGCTATGAGGCGTGACACATGTAGCACATGCACCCGCCATCCTGCACGTACCGTGGGAATGTGGAAATGGTGATGGCCTGCTCGCTTTTCTGATGGGCATAATAAGCAGAAGACATTCAGATTTCTGTGCATGCATTCAGAGTGTGTTTGGGTGCATGGTTGTGTATGACCATGATGACAGAGAGCCTGAGAGTATCTCATCTCCACTGTCTCTGCATGATTGGGGATATGCTGAATTACTCTCCCTCTCCCTCTTTCTCTCTGTCTCACACACACACACACCCTCCCATCCTCTCTTATGCTCTCCAGGGCAGATGAACCTTTTCTGCTACGGCGCTTTAGTCCTCCTGACATGCTGGCTGTCTGAATGCTAAACAACACAGCCCATGCTCTGTATTCAGCGCATTCAATTACCACTGCACAGCAACAGCTTGGACGTACACCAAAACAACAATGACAGCAACATGGGTGCGGCCATCAGCCCCTGAGGGGCACAGTCCTGTGAAATTCCACCCCCCACCCCGTCCCACCAAGTCACGCAGTCCTGTGAAATGCCATCCCCCAACCTGACTCCACTAACACCATCCTGCAAAATCCCACCCCCACCCAATCCCACGGAGTGACACAGTCCTGTGAAAACACAATCCCCCCACTCCACTGAATGAGACTGTCCTGCACAATCTCCACATCCCCCCCCCCCCACACACACACACACACACCCAATGAGTAACAATATCTTGTGCAATCTCACCCTACTGAGTGACACCATCCTGTAAAAGTTCACCAGCCCCTCAAGCCACTCCTTCTTGGGTGCCTGTTGCTATGCTTCACCCGTGGGTCTGGTGTGACATCATGACAGCCCTATGTGTGTTAGCCCCTCCCCTCACACACATGGGGAGGAGCCTGGCTAGGGAGGTGGTGGTGGTGGGGGGTGTTTGAGGTGGGGAGGGGATGCAAAATATGTAACTGCGAGCACTGGGACATGGGACACGTATACTACAAAGGGACTGGATGAAAGTTTCATCTGGTTGTCATGGCCACCATTCCCTGCAGATTATAAAACAAGCAAAGGAAAAAAACGGTTATTGATAGTGTCTTTCAACAACACGCCTTTATTATTTCTTACAAAGACATGTACATTCTCCAGCCATTCCGTCTGATGGAAAGACAGAAAGGCTTTAGACTTTATTCATTTGGTGACAGTTCATTTCTGAACATACGTACACACACACACACACACACACACATCTCATCAAACAGAAGGCTAGCAGTAGGAGCACTGGTACAAGAAATATGAACACAGGCACTCATCAAGGGCATCTCTGGGTCCTTGCTGTGGATTGACAAAAGCGTGTGAGAGAGCGATGAGACTCCTTCCCAGCAGTGCCCTGACTGACCAGCGAGCCCTGCGGCCGCACGCTCCCCACACGCCGGCAAACACACACCCGGGAGGGAACGTGTCATTACTCACGCTCCATCACCGTGCCTGAGTGATAATCAAATGACAAATGACACGTGGATCTTACATTTTGCGTTGCTGATGTAGGGGGCTTCGGTTGTCTGCCTCCGTCTCAGCGGCAGAAACATGTGCGGCAAAGGTGTCACGTGTGTGGGATTTAAAAAAATTCATTTAACTCCAAAATATGAACCATATTTATTATGCTAGAACGACGTTCCTGTGGGCGGGGGATTGGGTGGGGGAGGGGTTGCTCTAGTTTCTGGATCAGCGTGAGCTGAAGACTGGGGTGTTTATGGGTGGCAATTATTCCTGGCCAGACAACCCGCTAGCCCAGATCAATTATGCAAAATCATCCACCGCTATAGCAATTTTGTCAGAGGTTTACCTTCAGTTAATATTAGCCTAACTGACTATTTGAGTAATGTTGGTGTTTTAACTTAACTCCCACTGAGGTTCATTCAGGGACTGTGAACCTCGATATTTAAAACTTTAACTGGAATGTTACCAATAGCGATGACAAGGGCCAAAGGGCAAAGACGGTTTGTTGTTCAATTTTTTTGGAATCCTTGCAGAAGTGTCAACACAAAATGACAGTAACACTGGCAACATAACAGCCGTGAACTAAAATTTCTGAAAGTCATTGGAAAAGCCTCAACACTGCAGATCTGTTAGCGAGAGCTTTGTATACTAATAATACACACTTATTACAAACAGGAAACAACTAGATCACTCCAGCAGCAACTCAGGACAGCCTCCTATATCCAGAGGACAGTGCCTCTACAGATCACTGCTGTGATCACAGATCACTGCTGATCTGCAGTAATCTGCAGTAATCTGAGAAATCTGTACCCTTGAAAATGAAGCAGGATCTTCCAGTTCCCAGCAACCATGTTAATCATCATGAAACATGTTCCAAAACACCACCGCACATGATGCAGAAATGCAAATAGATGGCAAAATGAGCAGACACTCTTTTTTTCCCTCAGAGACAAGGCCTGAGCAGTTGTCGACGTCCTGGTGAGTGCGGCGTTGTAAACTGTGTAAGGAGAGCTCACAGAGGTTCACTCCTATCACTGCGATGGCTTTGTCCATTCAACAGTTCAGCCTCACGGCAGCATCCGGAAAACAACACCAAAAAAAACAAACAAACCACAAAAACCCCAGTGTACTTCTTTCTGTTTTTTTTTCCCGTGTGGCATCCTGGGGCTGTGTGCCACACAGACTATTTTTTATGCCGCGTTCGTCATTTGCTTGAGAGTCTTTCCCAGCGGCGGGCAGAAGTGGGGACTGCTCACGGTCCGTGTCTGGTGTATAGTCCCACCCTGCATTTCTCTTAACGTCTGCCATGTTGAGGCCTTCCGGATGAGGCATGCTTATTCATGAGCTCACCTTTCTGCATAATTGGAGGAGCTGTGCGGCACGGTCCTCCCTGATCTGCTCCACGCAGCTCCCGTTCGCTACTCAGTGCCCGTGTCCCCTCCCTCTCTCCCTGCTTAACATGCGGCCCATGAGCTACACCGGGCCTCTCTCCACCCTGCCTGTCCTCACCACCTCCCGATACTCTCTCTCTCCCACCTCCTGATACTCTCTCTCTCTCACCACCTCATGATACTCTCTCTACCAACATCTGCACCCCATTCCTCTCCTCTCTCTTCCCCTGTCTCTCCTCTGTTGTTCTCTCTTCCTCTGCCTCTCCTCTGTTCTTCTCCCTTTGTGTCCGCTCTTTACCTCTGTCTCTCCTGTTCCTTTTCCTTTCCTCTCCTCTCTTCCTCTGTCTCTCCTGTCTTCCTCTCTTCTCTTCACTCCTTCACTACTCCCCTGCCTCTTTCAGCAGTGATATCCCACAGGACAGAGCAGCTTACTGATTAGGACAGTAATCTCTGTGCTTTCTCCTTCTCCCTTTATCTCTCTCTCTCTCTCTCTCTCATTTGCTCACTCTCTCTCTCACACACACACACACACACACACACACACACACACACACACACACACACACTCTAATGTTTTTGCAGGCAGTTGTGTCTGGTATATCAGACTCTTATTGATTCAGAGCCTCTCTGCAGCTCCTTATACGTGGCACCCCAGCAGTGCTGATCCATAGCTGTGTTTAACATGCTATACAAACCAGCAGGGCCTGCTCACACACCACAGCTCTCCTCATCTAACCGAAGCACAGTGCTCCAGTGCATTTTGAAAAATGACACCACCAATACACTGTCTGTACGTGGTAGTACTTTAATAAATATCAACTGCATATGCTTAGAATGCAAAACGCAGAAAAGACGACCTTCAAAACATCAAAAATATCATCTCGTAGGATATTTCCATGGAATATTTTTTCTCTTCTTTGTTAATGTGTCTACTATCATCTCATAAGAGACCTGCTCTGTTCTTTAAGGCAGATTGGCCATAAACTCAGCTGGACTGTAGATTTCCAAATGGTGTGTTTTCAGTTTGCATGTTCGTCTCCTCCTCACCAGGAGGGAGGTGACGAGGTGTTCTGTGCCACTGACTTTTTTTGCTTTTCAATTTTTAAGCAAAACCTCGGTGAGGCACTGACCTTGGTCACGCTGCGAAGGTGCAGTGGGAATATTCACATTCAGATCTTCAAACTGAAACGTTCTGCTCCTTTGGGCTGGTTTATGCTCTGCCATTTGGTTTTGATAATAGACCTGCTAAACAGAGCAGGGTCCCAGCCCCCCATTACCATGTGCTGCTCGAAATCGAAATCCCAGAACGCATTATGTTTATTAAAACAATGTGAGCACACTGCACCCATGCACCTTTATCAATACAAGGTCAAATAAATAAGTGAATAAATATAGCCAACTCAGACCACACATCGCCTTCTCATACTGCACATAACCATGAGCCTTAGGGTGAGATTTAATATGACTGTTTAAGAATTATAGTTGGCTTAATCACCTTAGTATTCAAATAACTGCTAGAAGTGCTTGTGTTAATATTTTCAAATGATATTTTTCTCCAGTCACTACAACCCTCCCACCCCCTCAACTATACACACACACACACACACACACATGCAAATCCAGTTACTTCATTAAGGCTTTTTTCACATGTTCACATTTTACTTTAGCTGATTAATTGTCAGCAGCGATGGCAGGCAGAGTCCACTCTCATTTACAAAGCTGTCATAAATCAGCATGAAAATGGAAATTAATTATTTCCCATACACTTAATACACACACCAAAGTCCTAAAAACACCTACAATACACCTACATCCATAGGCTCATTCACCAGAACTCTCCATCTGATTGGTGCATTTTGAAAGCGTGTGTTTGCTGCCCTTATGCCCTGTTCTCATACACTCCCCAGCGGCCCCTACCAAGTTCAACACTGAAAAATATCTCACCACCAGACCACTGACATCCAGGTCTGCTTTGGTTACTGGACCATTGTGGCTGTTTGGTATGAGTGAATGAACCATAGTCAACAGTAGTTGTCCCTGGAGACATGTTTATGTCTCCTTACATGTTTATGATGTAACTGCTGGGTTGTGCCATCACCATGGACTGCAATTCCCAGCATACACTTGTTTGCTGTCTGCATGTCACTCCATTCCAGTCCAGCATTCACATCTCTCTTCTCTGCTTGGCTTCTGCCTGGTTCTTGATTGGACCCTTCTGCCCCTCATTACATTTATCTAAATAGTCCACTTTGTTAGTCTCATTCTGATGTTCTGTCATGACATGCATACACTCTCTGGTGTTTAACCTTAGACTGCTTTGTCTGGTGTTTAACCCTGGACTGATTTCTCTGGTGTTTGCCCCTAGTCTGATTTCTCTGATGTTTGACCCTTGACTGATTTCTCTGGTGTTTGACCCTATAGAGGTTCCCTTTACTGCATTTTGTTCTTCAAAATGTGGGCATTTAAAGTACACTTTGCATATACTGTCTGTTTAATCTGCTCTAGGTCCAGTCAAAAGCAGGACACTCCTTTATTTCGGTTACTATAAAATGTGACACATCACATATGGAATTCTGCAACGACCAAGAAGTGTTAAAGAAATAAAAACAATATTTACCGTACTTCAAAGTGCCCACCTTTTGACATGACAGATTCTGCATACTCTTGGCACTCTCTCAACCAGCTTGATTATATAACCACTGTTTGATGCTTTTCCAACAGTCTTTAAAAAGTTAATACATTTGCTTGGCACTTTTTTACCTGTATGTAAAAAACACACACACAACAACACACACACACACAAACACACACACCTATGGGCAATTTACAGTGACCAATCAACCCACATTCATAATCTTGTTTCAGAAAATAAGTCGTACACAGGCATCAAATCTTTAAAATGTAAGTTTTTCTTAGACTGGAATGTAAGAATAAGTCTTTAGATCAAGGTGTCCTGTATGTCATCACAGGTCCCAATGTAATCAGGTGTGTTAATGTGATCTTGCACTATAGACATTTTTATCCAGTAATCACTTTAGTAAATGTGAGTTTCTATATATGGTTTGTTCTTAAAAAAATAGTAATCAGTATTTTACCTTAAACATTAGTGAATACTCAAGTGTCTGAAATGATAATTGGCCAATGAAACATGTCCAATTAGATTATTGGCCGTGAAACATGTCCAATTAGATTGTTAATTGGTACTTGATTTCTCAAACACCAATTACCTCTCCAAGAGATCATTGTGATAAACAACTTTTTTGTCATTAATGTCTCATTTGAATTGCAGACTTTGGTGTTGATTCCAGTGTTCATGAATTAATTATAATCTGTATGTGCTTTTGTCACTCACTTATCTCAAGTTAAATGCGTACATGAAAATGATCATTTAAGGCGTAGGTTAATGGACTGGATTTGAATTCAGCCTGTTAGCTGTATTTTTCTCAGATTGACATGTAATGAAGGAGGCTGCGCCATCTACGTCTATGTGACTCCGGCCAATCATTTCTCTTCTCTTCTTCCTTGAGATGAGACTGTCACTTCATCTCTGGAGAATATAAATTCTGAGTCCACCCCAGCCAGCAGGCTAGTGTGTTGACGTCCATTTTTTTCCAGCCAACAGTGTTCATAAAGGTTTCCACAAGGTCTTGGATGAATGCACGCAAAAATTCACTGCGTATCTGTTGCATTACCCTTGCAACTTCACTACATCTTATTAGTTTTCTATTAGCAAAAGCACAATTGGCTTTCCCTTTGTCCCAGTGTGTTCTGTAATCTGAAAACATGGAGGTGATGTATGTATTAGAAAAACTGACACTGCAGTTTCTGCCTAAGGACGCAAAGACATCCTGCAGTCCAACATCAATTCGCTCCTACAAATAACACAAATTTGATTCAGCTGTATCTGAATGCATTCGGTGGATTTCAGGACCATGGACAGCGCCTAAAGCCAAGGTCAGAGTCACCACAACGCATGACTCGACAGATGCCGTAATTTGGCAGAATAATGTATTGAGTTGACGCTGCTCTGTGTGGAACTTTGATAAATGATACAAGTCACACCCAACCTGTTATCAAAAGAGTGTAGAAAGAATGGGGAAAGCTGTGGAGGGGGAGATAGGATGGCAGAGTAGGGGAGGGAGGGGGGTGATCGAGGACAAGAGGAATGCTGGCAAAGAAAATTGCAGCAAACATTTCCACGCCATCATCCAATCTGTTCAGGGAAATGACAGCAGATCTGAGCAGGTGTCTTTCCTCTCTTCCCATTACCCCTTCTATGTGTGAATTAGATTTATATAGAATCTCATAAAAAACTTGCCCCTCCCCTCGAATTTTTACTCTCAAAAAATACCTCTTTTGTCTTTTTTTTTCTTTCATTATTTCCAATGCAGCAGAGATGGAAAATGTAGTCAAAAAATGGTAAACAGCTGAGGAGCAGCAGTGGACTCTTGGCTGCGAGAGCAGGAGAAATAAAGCGTGATTTACAGAGTGGGCTTTGAGCTGCAGCAGGCTGTGGAGTGAATAAACTGGTAAACAGGCGTGTGGAGTGGCCTCTTCTTTATTCACACGGTCATCACAGCTCTGAGACGCACTCCACCCCACATCTGAGGGAAGCCCTTAATCATCCACTCAGAGTTCTATATGTTCTCTCTCTCTTTCTCTCTCAGTACTCTCTCTCTCCCACCCCTCCCCCTCACACACTGTTTACCTTTTCCAGTGTACCTCTCTGTTTACCTGTCCTATAGAGTCCCTTTCTCTCTCTCTCTCTCTCTCTCTCTCTCACTCTCTGTTTACCTGTCCTCAAGTCCCTTTCTCTCCCTCTGTCTCTCTCTCTCTGTTTACCTGTCCTATATAGTCCCTTTCTCTTTCTTTCTCTCTCTTTCTCCCTGTCCTCGGCTTCACTCTCTACCTTTTCCATGGAGCATCTCACCCTCTCTCTCTCTTTTCTATAGAGTCACCCTCTCACCCTCTCTGTGTCTCTTTCCTATTCTTTCTCTCTCACCCCCCCCCCCCCCCCAACACTTTCTCCACCATAGCAATCACTTAACATATACAACCCAGAATCTTCCAGGTAGCTTCCAGCAATGTTTGGATGAAACATTCAGCTCCCCCTGCCCAATAAAACCATCCATTTCATGCGGCCTAGTCCATCTGCAGCAAGGATTCAATCAGGGTGGGGCTGTGTTGAACACCATGCCTGTGTGAGGCAAAGCAAAAGGTAAACATCATAAAGACGGGCAGTTATTGGACAGAAGTCAGACTGAATTGAACCGCCTCTCTCCACCTTCACCCTGCTAAGCTGTAATTCTCAAAAACTGCTCTTCTGAATGACTCCCCTGAGTTTCTTATGGAACCAACAAATTACATTATCCACATTGCACACGCGCACGCAAGTTTAATAGTTTCTAAATTTTCTCCTTCCCACAAAGCCAGAGGGTATCATGCATCAGCGTCTCACTGTCCTGCCCCTTGTTGTTAAGCCTGTTTTTGTTTGTTAATGTCATCAAGACTGAATCAAATCTGATTACTTGAAGCAAGGTTCAGTTGATGACCATCCTCCTTTATTTATTCCTGAGTCTACTCCCAAACCATCTGAGATTGTGCAAATTCTCACTATTGCCCTCCCACTACTTAGAGGTAGAGGTGGGCACACCGGTGCAGTCATGCACCTCTCTACCACCTCTGTCTCTTCTTCTTCTTCTTCTCCAATTTACATTCCCTACCTAATAAAACGGGATAACTGCTTCTCCTCTAAAAGACCAATATGGACTTTTTGACTTCATTTGCTCAGTGCTTTCCAACCTGATCCCAGGCAGCCTATAATACATACCTGGATGAACCACTGCTACTGAGTCATGTGACCAGCTCTTGGATGTTTTGTCCACAATGACCGCATCCTCCTCTCCTCGCGGTTCCCACGGCAATGCCTACACATGTCTTTTGTTTTGCTTTTTCTTCCTTGTTTTGGTTTCATTCTGTTTCTCCACCTCCTCGTTTGTCATTCTCCGCCCTGGTCATTTCACCTGAGTCTTGCTCTTTCTCATTAAGCCCCATATTTAATCCATTTCTGAGCATGTTTGTCAGCTATTGGATGAACGAATTGTTGGTTGTTTCTTGTGTGCCCATCTTCCTGTTAGCCTCTTCCTGTTAGCCTGCATGGTTTATTGGCTTTTTCCCCCAGTTCCGCTTTTGGTTTCGTTATCTTATTTTGTCTCATTTGTCATGCACCTACATTATAATGCCTTGTTATTACAACAGTGTCATTCAACCCTTCCCAATATATAGGCAAAAACCTTATAAACGAGTAAGCCATTGGTTACAACAGTGAAGAGGTGGAGTTTGCAAGTCATTGCAAAGTGACAAAGCTGCTTTAAGGACACACAGTGCATCTTACAGGCTGGACACACACTGACGCAGCGACATCACACATCAGCCTGGACGAAGAAACCTGCATTCTGAGTAGAACACAGGTGAAGCGTAGACAGGTGAAGTGTAGACAGGTGAAGCGTAAGATAGCTTTGTATGGGAAAGAAGGGGGCATTCACAAGTGAGGATAGAGTGTGTTACATAGGACTGCAAGGATTACAAGCCTAAGCGGCTACAAGCTAGTTGCCCTGACCTCTGTAGTCATGTATCTTTGAGCAGCTTGACTTAGATTCCCTGAAATCTGCCACAGACCCCCTGCAGTTCGCAAACACAGCCAACAGGTCTGTTGATGATGCAGTCAACCAGGCCATGCACTTCATGCTGAACAGCCTGGGCATCTGTGCGAGGGTTCTCTTCACGGACATTAGCTTGGTTTTAATACCACTGTCCCAGAGGTTCTGCAGGCCAAACTCATCCAGCTGTCTCTGCCAGGTCCCATCTGTCAGTGGATCACAGGTTCCCTAACAGACAGGAGACAGCAGGTGCAGGTGGAAAACCACAATTTCAAATGCCCTGGACTTCAACCCTGGAGCACCTCAAGACTGCAAGCATCCAGCCCTTTTCTCTGGTCTTTATACCAACAACTGCACCTCTAAAACACATCTGTGAAGTTTCTAACGTTCGCACCGCCGGAGTCGGCCTCATAAACAACAGTGATGAGTCTTTCCACAGGAAGGAAATCAACCAGCTGGTGTCCTGGTTCCGATCCAAATACTTGATGCTCATCACCCTGAAGACTGTAGATATTTTTGTAGACTTTGCCCCAGTAACCCCTCAGCAGCTATGGCTCTTGGCTTCACTGTGGGGTTGCCCACTTGTCTAGGAACCAGAACATCCAGGGGTCTGAGAGGGGAGGCAGGCATAGTCTCCATTACCAAAAGAACCAAGCAGAGAACTGATGGACCAATCGCCACCACCGCTGACTCCAGCCTCACCTCCTCCATAGCCATTTGTTTACACTTCTTCACCTCACTGAAATGAGCAAAACTCCAGTACATATTCAGTACCCCAGAGAAGATTGGCAAATGTAACCTGCCAACACTTCAGTACATACAACATTAATAAACCATACCGAGCCCTCTCTCCCCAGACACCACTAACTCCATTTATTACACTAGTTTAATGTATCACCTGAATAATCCCATCTAGACACATAAATGCAGAAATGCCCATTTCAGTCAGTAATAAACTGTATATTGTGTATAAATTACTGCATCACATAGCTCCTCAGACTGTGTACATATTTGATATTCCACTTTAATTTTCTGTCCTAATTTACTTTTATATTAAAACGGCTCTCTTTTATCTAATCTTATATATACATGATCGTTATACTCTATTCTGAGCACTGTTCTGTAAGTAGTCTGATGTGTCACCACATTTGGCATTCACCAAGACTCACCAAATTCCTCACGTGTAAAAAAACCCAGCTGATGTGAATAAGGAGTTCTTTGTTTCACTAGAACATGGGAAATCGATGCCTATCAGAATCACAGATGGCCATGAGCCTTCTGTCGTCATTCTTATAGACAGAAGAACAGGATGACCAGGCAAGCTCATGGTGTTTTGATTCATTAGACCCTTGGCTGTGTGATTGTGTGATTAAACAGGACACATCACATGGCTGGACGTCCACGTATTTTCCAGCGTGAATAGATGATCACTCTGGCAGAATGGAGCTGTCACTGGTTTCCTGGTAGGTGAGTTGTGCTTTGTTTCCAGAAGGCACTGCCGATCTGATGACAGCTAAAAGAGACACTAGGGAAGACGTGGGAATGACACACAACGCAGTCCAGCTCTCTTCTGGTCTTTGTTGTTATTAATGCAATTTCTATAATATTGTATATGTGCATGTGTTTTCATGTTGCCATTCACGTGTTAGGCCAGATAATTCAGATTATGAGAGATCAGCTGGGATTACATTTAAGTGCTTCGAGCGCGGCCTATGCAACAGCGTAATCTCACGAAAACATCAAACCAATTAGTATGAGAGATAGAGTGAGAGCGAGAAGGAGGGAGACAGGGCCAGAGTATGAAAGATGAATGGAAATGCAAATGCTACGAATGCCAGACCTAAACTTAACCATTCATCATTTTTCATAAGAACTGGTTCATTCAAACTGTTAAGAATTTGCAGTTATGAGATCCCACAGAGACACAATTCACCCACTCAAACTACTTTAACTTTTCAGAAGACCAGTGATTGCAGTGCGCCACATTGCAATTACTGCCCATGGTGTTGGTGCAGTGGTTGGACCAGGGTTACCCCCTGCCTGGTGACAAGGATTACTGTAACATCTTCCAGCTTCTCCCTCATGGCTGATGTAATGGTCCCTCCTCATCTTTCATACACTCCCTTTATGGGGAAGTGAGAGCAGATAAAAGAGTGAATTTGAGAGAAGGAAAGATCTGGAGTCCCTGTGAGCGAACATGATCACACGTTGAGACGGAAGACAAAATCTCAGTGTTTCTTTCTGGTCTCTTTATGTCAGTCAAGCTCCTGACACAAAAAACAGATTTCATTGCTTTCACTAACGTTTGCTCCTAATCGACTCTCTGGGTGTAAAATCTCATCCGCTCTTTGTCACCTAACATCTGAAAATAAGATCTCTCAGAGGATATCCTGCTATGTTTAAAATACATTTTGCAATTACAACATGAGAACACGCAACATGACTGTGTCATTTAGTTTTTGCTGGGTGCTACATATGTATACGCTATAGTGTATTTATACATATGTATACGCTATGGCGTATTTATGCATATGTATACGCTATAGTGTATTTATACATATGTATACGCTATGGCGTATTTATGCATTTACTATGAGATGATTCAGGCTGCAGTGCTGTTTAATATTTGGTGGGGCTATAAATGTGCAAACTGGCCATATGTGACACTGGCTGATGTGCGCACGCACAGAAAGACCGCAAGACACGTAATGTCTTTTCCGGTTCCTGTTAATGGAAACTAACGGGCTATTGACAATGCATGGACGGCCCAGAACACAACTCACGCTGAGCGAAGAAGACCCAGGCATTAGTGAGTGCTGCTCCTCATTAGATTACTTTAAGGGTTGTTCTTCTCAGTTTCCTTCTCGAAGTACATGGGGAGGTATTATGGTGATGTTAACTTGACAAATGGCATCTTCAGAAATTCACTCACCTCACCCAAAGGAGGTGGCAGAGGGCTTTTGAATCGTCTCGTCGTTTGACAAGTCGAGCACAGTTGCTTTGCACATCCCGTAGTCGCTCAGGTTCTTATTGTAATTGTGCACGTTCCTCACTCAGTGACCATGACTATAACACTGGTATGAAATGGAGAATGTGGGTAACACTAGAGTCCTGTCATTCTGATCAGGGTGAAATGTATGATTGTATTATCTATGTTAACAATTAACAACTAAAGACAAAATAAGCCGTTGATAACAGTTGAAAAGCAACTGCATCATATTCTGTCAAAACGTACAGGTTGCTTGTGGTTCTAAATCTAAAGACCTTGTACATTTCCAGAAGCAAGTGTCATTGGTAACTTAAGGATTAACAAATAAAACATCAAACTTCAGAATATTTCTGTAGGAAACTTCTGTAAAACTCCAAGACCACTGTATCAAAATTCACGCTGTTTTCAAAGCCTTAAGACTCAGGCTACCCTCATAAAATATAGAAACCAGCTACACAATGCAAGCAGGGCATTTGTTTGTGAGCAGTTACCAAATATTAGCAGACGGAAGACTGATGTCCAGTGACAGACAGGGGATTTAGGTCTGGGAAAATGAGTTTTAGGACAACATCCAGAGAGGCAGGCTGACCGAGTAAGCAGACACCACTGGGGTAAACCAAGTTCTTCCCTTATGGACCGCATAAAAACAAACAGCAACAATTTGAGTTGATATTTGCCCAGAAAGTTGTAGTTTCTATGTTCTGACACCGACTGATGACAGTCACATAAATTGGTCTTCCATGTTAATCCGAGTTCTCTGTGGCCTCGGCGTACAAAGCAGGGTAAACTCTTCAGGCTGGCCAACTTTCTCTTTAGCCGTGCCACTCAGAAAATGACCGCATTTGGATTTTTGAGCAAATACTCCCCATGGATTTGAATGCTAAAGTGACCGTAATTAAAACATCCCTCTGAGAGTAACTGTCTGCTTCTTAAACAGACTTTGCGAGCTTGCGGAAGGGTGTGGGAGATGACTTGTTGATCAGAGCAATGGAAGCGCCCATGTCTGGATGCCAAGCCTCCTCAAGGCTCCTCAACGCTCCTCAAGGTAAATGAGGTCTGTGACAGTCTTTCTCCATGGTGGAGTCCTTGAGATGACCACAGGTGTGTGAGGAAGATAAATATGGTTTTATGTGTTTTGAACATTCTATTCATTCACTAATCCCCTTAACACACCTCACTGTCAGATCAGTAAATATATTAAGTCCAATAGGCTGATCTCCCAAGAGAAACGTCTGCTTTGTTGATGACTTAGAATGTTTAACAGGTTCCTTGTGCAAATTGGAAATTGATAAAAGAAGTCAATAACACCCTGACAGTAAGACCATGAATAAAACAGTGCTTTAATTAAGGGGGAAATTCTCCATAGATACATTTTACATTTAAAATAAACAGTAGGAATATGTATTGCTCTGTATTTGCATCTGAGCAGAGCTGGCTAAACACATTTGTAAAGCTGCTTTGTGACAATGTCTTGCAAAAAAATAAAATAAAAAATAATAAAAAAATGAATTAATAAAAAAATGCACAAACAAAACTGAACTGAACCAATTTAAATAAGTAAACAACTTGCTGGTTGAACAGTACTTGTAGGTTTTGTAAATGAAGTAAATGCATTTTATAGCCTCTATTTAATCTTTGTCAATAAGCTGAAATGGCCAGGCAGGTTTAAGCTTACAGTGCTCTCCTATCATAATTACAGTCCAGTCCAGCAGCCTTGAAAAGTCCCCAAAGGTTTCACAGATGTATAACGGAACATTTTCTCCAAGTTTAATTATCGTCGTCGAGCCATGGCCAAGCACGCCAGCCACCAGTTGGAGACTAATAAACACTCCTGCTCTGATTGAAGACATTAAGTATTACAGAGACAGCCTTGGGGGCCAGGTATTGATGGAGAGAGCGAGAGACAAAGAGAGGGGGTAAGGAGGGAGAGGGAGAGAGAGAGAGAGAGAGAGCGTGAGCAGGCGTTTGGCCCCTTGACGTATTCCGGCGCTCACCACTGAGCTGCAGGAAGCTAGGTAGGGTGTTATGACAAATGAGCACTGAAGCCACAGCGAGAGGTCTGACTGCATGTGTGTGTGTGTGTGTGTGAGAGTGTGTGCGTGAGAGATAGAGGGAGGGAAAAGCAGGGAGGGAGAAGGAGAGAGGGAGAACGACGCTTCCTCATGCTCAGTAAATAAATAAAGGCAGCCGTACTGCCAGTGCTGCGTGTATTCATCACTATAATGGCCACCTTGGGGATGGTTAAATGTTCCAAGGAAAGATCAAGGTCATTCCGTCGGCTAAATAACGTAATGAACTTTCGCAAATGCCTGATTTGTGTGTTTCTTAATGTGGTGGAAATGACGGAGACACCAAGCCAGGCTCATTGTGTGTGAGATCTAATAAGCTCCTCTGTCTAGTAAAGAAGCCTAATGTATTTTGTTGGCTCATTTGCCCCTTATGCACTAAATGCGCCCTGATAAATATCACTGCGTGATGCAGGCTGCTGTTTTACCCTTTTCTTCATTTCCAGTTCGATTTCTGCTCTTCAACATACAGTGGGAATATAGAAGGCTTTGTAATATTTTGGAATAATAGCGCAGGCAGAGGCGTGGCTGAATAATGTGGCGGGCGGCAAACAACAGCTTAACTCTCCGGATATACGGCATGTTAACCTTCTTATGCTGAGGAGAAGCTGAAGTGTGTTAAAGTGAGACTCTAAGCTTCGAGTGCGTTGGCCCCTCGGAGAGACTCCTTCTCCCTTAATGGCATTTGGGAGGATCGGTTCTGGGAGCGAGCTCTGACAGGTTAGGAGATTGCATCATCAAACATCGCCAGGCGTCAGTCAATGACCTCATTCTGATGAAACAGTAGTTTACACCTCTCGGAATTCATGATGTCGTCTTGACTAATTTTTAAATCTGTGCGTGCACTGCTGTTTTCAAGCTATGACTTTTATTTTGCAAAAAGACTCTCAAGCTGGGAAGGGAACCCAGTGAACAAGCGGTCAGACGTTAGCTTCAATCTAAAGAGGCAAACACATTAGGCTCATTATTCTAAATCTAGAAAATAAAACTGGATGTTTTCATATCTCCCAGTTTACTAGTAACACAGAGTCAATAATCTATGTAAACTCAATACTCAACTGAAATCCACTTGAGGGAAAATTAAACAGTGTATGAATCCATAGTGCTTGACAGAATGCAGGAATAACACTATATGTATGCACACACGCTCTGCACAGACATCTGTCTGAAGGCGAGATGGAGCAATTACTTTTGACATGTTGTCAATATTTCCTAATGAAATATTACTCACAAAAGAAAAGATGCTCATCAATTGCAGCATGAATTGTCTTAATAACTCAAAATGAATGATGACCATTGCTCATATTGTCTGATAAAGATTGAAATGTTCTTTTACTGAATAAACCAAGTCTAAAAGCCTTGCCCTGTACACATTATTGGGTTCATTTGAATTTACAGCATAAAAACATCACCATAGTTGTCATATCACATTCTTAATACCTGCTCAGAGCTCTCGGCCAATCACTGACCAGGATGAACATGCAGTGAAAGGTACTGCTGTGATTTCATTGGATGTAAAGGGATCTGTATGAAGCCCTGCATTGAGGCAGTTCAAATATCTTTAAAACTTATTACACACAATTTGTTTAAATATTAAATATTGGTATTAAAAATAAAGTATCTCACTACACAAAGCAACTGAGGTGCCCTTACAGGAGGTTCAGCAGCCCGCATGGTGTCACGGATTAAAGTAGAACTGTGATACGTCAAAATGTTAATTAAAAAAATGTTAATTAAAAAAAAACCATGTGTACTGCACTCCCCACCACGTGCACTGCACTCTCCACCACGTGCACTGCACTCCCCACCACGTGCACTGCACTCCCCACCACGTGCACTGCATTTCATTGCATTATCCACTCCCTGCACGTGAGGGAAATAACCCATGACCCGAGTCTTTCCCCATAACCTGTTAATAGCTTGACTTCCTGTCGTTCCTCTGTACCTCTCTCAGCTTCCCCCTAAACTCACACACCTTCTTCCTTCATTCTGAGTGGAATCCCAGAGAGGCGTTATGAAACCTTTACTGGAGATTTATTACTGTTTCCACACCCTTTGGGCTTCCTTTAAAAAAGTGGCTACTTAAAAATAAATGTTAAACAGTCAAGACCTGAACTTTGTGAGCAAACCGCATTAACCTCTTGGGCCCTGAGGGCTCATGCTAACCTTGGCCTGTGCAATGTGAGTCCTGAAGCAGTCTGAAGTTCTCATTTGTTACTTCTTACCTTGGGAAGCTGACCGCATAATGAAGTACCTTTAGATTTGAATCTACTTATTGAACACTTCTTATGACGCATTCACCCGAGGTGGTCGCTGCACCTGATAACCCCAAAGAAACTGCAAACAATGATCTTCAATATGCCCAGTGACCCAAACGCTTGTAAATGGCAAATATATTACGAAAGGCATGAAAACATATCAGCAGTGGAAGGCGGACGGTGGAGTTCCCACCACATCATTCACTTTACACTTTTGGACTTGACAAAATACCTGAAATTCAGCACACGTCTGGGTTCACATCAGTTTTTGTCTGTTCTTGTGTTCGGTACGGCACGTGTCTCGTGACTGGGCGCTGAACTAGCACACTTAAACATGTTGCAGGAGTGTTCTTCAAACTCTCAGTGAACTCTACTCATTTCCACATGAAACCCGTGCACCACGTGATGTCCCATAAACCCCTGACACAAATATTACAAACGTCCCGTCGCGTGCCGTGACGCTCGTCCCGCCCCTCCCCCAGAGACTCAGGCTCCGTGCTGGATGAGCTAAGGAGTAACGGGTGTCCCTGTTAACAGGACTTGGAAACAGGCAGACAGCACCATGGAAACAGGCACTCGGCAACCATGTCGGGAGTGAAGGGATCTGTAATCTGGCTCCCCTGACCTTTCCACCAATCCACTCCTTTACACCGCATCCTAAATCAGCTCGCACACAATAAAGTAGTCCGACTTAGTGTCGGAGGTGAGACTGACCAGAATCAGAATGAGGAGCCCACGACTAGCAACCCAATCAGGGCCATGACGCAAGTGCCTCTGACACAGGACCAGCGGGAAGAAAAGCCCATGTTCACTTATTCCACTGTTCCAAGACTTAGTGTTGGTCTGCTATTCACCATAGTTCACCATAATTCTTTTTTTGGAAGTCAATTTTTGGGAAGAGAACCCTGCGTACACTCCTCCACCCTGAACCCTGCGTACACCCTGGGTGCGTGTCATCGGGGGGCAGGGTGGCCCAGAAACCAGGAAGGTCAGCCTACATCACTGCCACCCCCAGCAGCTGCTCTGCCATGGAGACACATTTCCTGTCCCCATGGAGAGGAGTCATTTTGTATCTGCAAGCCAGTAAATAAAGGTGAACCTTCTGTTGCCCAGTATTACCTGAGCACACGGCTTTGACAGAAACACTGTCTCCAGGCTATACCCTATAAAAAGAGCTTGGAGAGGAGAAGGAACTGTGCAGGAATACAGAAAAAAAACCTCTTTTGTTCAGTGCTTTCTCGATGGGACTCTTACTGCAGAGGTGTGGCATACAGCTGATTTCATGGGGGGGGCTGTACCATCGAAGTCACAAAAGATCTTAGCTGGGGAAGTTTCACATCTGAGAAGAAACAGGTACACAAGGAGGGGGAGAGAGGTAGAGGTAGATAGAGAGAGAGAGAGAGAGAGAGAGAGAGAGACTGAGAGAGAGAGATAGAGACTGAGACGAGGCTGGATGAGAGAGCAGGTGTCACATCTGGAGACAAGCCCCTCCCCCAGCTCTTCCCCCAGCCCCTCCTCCAACCCCTCGCCCAGCTCCTCCCCAGCCCCTCCTCCAGCTCCTCCCCCAGCTCCACCTCCAGCTCCTCCTCCTGACAGTCTACCTAACAGTCGTCATAACACATTAGTCCTAATATTCAATTAATTTGACTCAAATACACAATAGTCAAACACTCCCAAAATTCCCTAAGTCTTCCTCCCTCTCTTCTCATAGTCTTCCTCCTGGTAACACTCCTCAACACTCGTGCAATCGTGAATGTGTGTGCATTAATTTATGTGCATGCTCATATGTGTGTGCATGTACGTGTGTGTGTATGTGTGTGCGTGTGTGTGAGTGTGTGTGTGCATGTGTGTGAGTGTGTGCATGCATATGCGTCTACAGAGCACTCCAAATGATCAAATCTAAATTCACCAAGCGCAATTAACTCAGCACCTCACACCATGGCAAACTTCTAAACCCCAAGGACTTGTCCAAAATGCCCAGACACCCTGATGTCCCATCAGTCCCGCAGTGAATGAAGGAGATCGTGTCCTGCTGTGCGGGTCAGACCTCCATAGTGGACTCATCATTCCACCTCCACCTGGATCACCTCTCATCTCCACGTCACCAAGATGATCTCAACGCCAGTGCTGTCACTTTAATAATGACGAGGACCTGCGTCAGATCCTGGGACAAGGGACAGTGTATGATCACCCAGTGTTATGTGAAGATATTGTAACGCTAAAGGCCTCTAGGGCTGAAGTGAACGTTTTGACCCCTACCAATGAAACGGGACAGTCAGGCTACCAGCGGAGATCAAAACTATTCTGATATATGCATTTGATTATAATATGTATGTTAAATGAATTATCAAAATGAAATACAGCTACCCTTTTCTCCGATTAAACCTGCTTTGTGAATATATGTACTTTGGAGAAGCATTCATCTGTACAGTTTGCACCCTGAAATGTTTGTTTGTGTAGATAAATTAATTATGCAGAATTTCAATACCTATATGAAAACATAATTGAAAATAAAATTGGCTTCAGCTAGAGGTGAAGGGGTAAATGATTTCTTCTCTCTGATTTGTGGCGTGTGCAACCTGGTCGCCCCTCCCCCCTCACCTTTATCCTTCCTTTCCATTTTCCCACCGCTGGGTTTCTGGGTTAGAAGTGTGATGTGCTGGTGCTACAGTTGCACACACATAAGCACTCACTGAGATGGAGGGCACTGCACTCAAGTAGATATTCTAAATATAGATTTAAATAAAAGCACGCTAGCACGGCTCTGGTGTCTGTGCATTGGGAGAGAGAGCGTAAGGCCCCAGCAGTGAGGATGGAAGCTCTGGCCGTGGGGAAGAGCAAGCCCTGCAGTCACTGGTGACTAATGAAATCAACTCGAAAGTGCAGCGCCTCAGGTGTGCCCATCAACCTGTGGCCCGCCTCCAGGGGCCAAGGGCCCGCCTCCTGGGGCAATTGCGCCCGCCTCCTGCCAGATACACTGGTCTGCTTGGTTGCACAAGTCCTGGGTGCGAAACAGAAATAGTGGAACTTTTGTATCAGTTCTGTCTCCCCTCTCCTCTCCTCTCTGACTCCCGCTGTATGACTTGTAACATTCCATACTTAAGAAATGTGTGTGTGTGTGGTTGATGCGTCGGGTGTGTTTGCTGGGTTGGGCAGGTGGGAGGTGGGATTGCTGATTTCATTAAAAGCGATTACGTCGCTGTGTACTCGGCCGAGGTGTGCACATAAACCCTGCCACTGACAAGCCCCTCGGGGGGCAGCGCTGGCAATATTCCCATTTCGGCCTAATAAAAAGTGGCACGTTAGAGGGACATTTTCATTATGAGGACTCCTCAGACGAGCACAGGAGGAGGAAAGAAAAGAGAGAAATAATTTGACCTTGGCTGTCAGGCTAGCTTGAGTGGTTGCCATGACTGTGAGTTAAAAGGCTCCCCTAGCAACCCAAACGTGAGCTGCAGACACAGGCGGAGCACATTACAGGGCTCTTTCATTAAGGGAGGGAGAGAGGGAGGGAGGGAGGGAGGGAGGGAGAGAGGGAGGGAGCGTGCGGGGTGATGTTATTACTTTACCACTGAGAAGAGAGAGGCGGAGAGAATGTAAGAGGAAGTGAGGTCAGAGCAGCTCCACTTAGACTGCTGGGAAGGCGAACCCCGGCACTTTACACAAGACTGGTGCATGTTGATGTGCACATTAACACAGAAGCAGGAGGCATGCAGGACAGGCGTGTGTCAGTAGCGTCTCCCTCCCCACAGCCCACGCGTAGTGGGCCAGGGGGCGGAACCTCGTACCGCAGCACACGGCGCGCTTCCTTATGAGATGAGAAGAGTTTGCTCCAGGAAGTGAGCGTAATGTGGAATCATCTGTGCGTATGCGCTGTGGGAGACGTGTTGAACAGCTGGGAAATGCTAACATAACGTCCCAGCGGGAGCCTGACGTGGTACCAATCAGAAGTGGCAGACAGATGTTGTGCTGTTTCATCAATGAGAACCACGCGCTACGTGCACGCATGCGGAGGCTTTATTAGAAGTGGTTGGAAAAGTTTTTTTTTGTACCAGACTCCACTGCAAAGTGGCCGAAAAAGCATGTTGTATTTATGCACTATAGGAGCCCCATCATCACCACCACCATCATCATCATGAAACCTGAAAGTTACAGAGACAACACTTCTCCTCATGTCTCTTTTACTCTACCAAAAATAAATAAATAAATAAAATCACACGCAAAAGAAATATATTTCGCTTTAAAGAGAAATCATCCAGCAGAAAGAGGGAATGAGAGAGTACGTGTGAGTTTGTGCAACCACAGGACGCTAAGCATATCTCTACATAACACATGAGAGGTCAGAGGTCAGAAGGTGAATAACAAACTTTGAAAATTTTCTCTCAAATGTCATGAGATGTTAGTATACTGCTCACTTTATAATGAGGTTCAGGTAAAGTTGGTTTCTAGTACATTTTATCTAATTTACTAGATGATTTGCATATTTAATATGACTTTGCTCCCATTCTATCAGAATTCAAATATTTACTGTATACTGAATGTTCAACAAAGGCAAGAACTTGTCATGGAAAGCCCAGCAGTGGGAATAAGAAGGTGTGGTTCAGTGGTCCGAGACACACTCCTGTACCCTCACAGCTCCATCACCACGGCACCAACATCACAGCTCTAACATCGCAGCTCCAGCATCACAGCTCCATGACCATGGCAACAACATCACGGCACCAACATCACGGCTCCATCACCATGGCACCAACATCACAGCTCCAACATCACGGCTCCAACATCACGGCTCCTCTGAAAGAACAATCGGCCTTCAGGTTCTTCATACAGAACTGGCTTCTCCTTCCTGACCATTGTGCCCCTTTACGCTAGCGTCCTGCTGCAAACCTCGGCCCCCTACGATCCAGCCCTCCATGGAGAAATGGAATCTGCTCCATATGAGGATCTATTCAATGCTGATAGTGTCAACGTGGGTGTGGTATACTGCCAAGGCCAGATCATTGCTACACACACACACACACACACACACACATCATTTAGACTGTACAACCTTGACCCCAGCCTGTCAGGGAGTATGTGGGGGAGACAGGAGTATTAACCTTGTTAGATTTATTCTTCTGCGTTTTTTCCCCTGGGTCGTTTAGTGGCCGTCCACGCTTTGAGTCTTTTGCCGTTTAATTTAGATTGGCTCCTGGTTCTAGACCTGTTCATGGTCGCATGCTTTCTGATCAGCCTGCCGCCCTCTCCATCTCTCTCTCTGATCTCACTGTCTCTCCCTGTCTCTGGTCTCTCTCTCTCCATTCTTCTTTTTCTCTCTGTTCCTAGTGTCCCTTTAAGCCCCTCAGACAGTTATCTGTTATGATTTAGCACCAGTGCTAAAAGTAAAGACGAAAGATGTCTTTAAGTAATGCCTAAAAGCTCAGATATGGATGCATTAGAAATTAAATGCTTTTGTGAAGCTCTTGTAATAATGTACTGTATGTAATCACGCATAAACCCATTTAAGTCATAAACACTCCTTCCCTGAGTCTGCAAAGGGAAATTAGCTTTTAAGCTTAGTCTGGTGAAACACGTCATTTTCCCACCTCTGGAGATTAATGTTACTGTGCGGTGTCACAGATGACAGAAGCTTCATAAATTAAAATTCAATTAAAATCTAAACAATGCAGCGGTGCAGTGTAGCCGAGCATAAACGGGAGCAGGCGTGGCCCTTCGGCCCCGCGTCAGGCCCCGCGGAGCACAGATCCTCCTAATGACACCCCCCAGGCCCACGGAGCTGGGCCGCGCCAGGCCGCGACAGATATAAATATCTCTACATTTGTATGTTGCTGTAACAGAGACATTTTAAACAGTGGAGCTGCCAAAAATCCTATAGGTGATTAGAGCATAAAGAACCATACATGCCCCTTCCAGACCTATGGCAGTTCTTAAAGGTACAGTACTAAACAGAATTAGTGCCCGCTATGAAAGCCTTAATGCTGCCATGTCTGCGGTCTTCCTCAAAGACTTGTGGGTAATGGATAAGCATTCTTCTGTGCTGTCTTCACAGTGTGGGGCTTCTCTCCTTCCGCTTTGTGTCCCGTCTCTTCTGTCTTTCACCATTTTTCATTTTTCAGGCTACAGTAGAAACTTTCCAATGGTGTAAATTGCTGGTCACTCCCCCCCGTTCTTCCACACCTCAGCAGGAACCACTCAGCGAGACTTCCTGGCTGTCCATCACAGCCTCTGCCCCAGGTTGGTCCAGTCAGTAGCAGAAAAATGGGTCGATCCCAATATCACTCAAAGAACTTTATTTCCTTTCCAGATGGCCTGCAGGGCATGAAGGCAATAAACAAGGACTTCATGTCTCCAAATGATAGAAGAGATGATGTTTTGTTTTCTAGAGAGTGACTACACTGATAATCTGTGTCCTTCAGACATCTTTGATTTTTCTGTCAACTGCACCACCCATATGTGGGTGCCAATTCTGTGCGTGTGTGTGTGTGTGTGCATGCGAGCATATATACAAGTGACCAGTCATTTACACAGGAAACCAGACCCGAACCTGCCGATTGGAACAGTTGATTGATGCAGTTTGATTGTCTCTGATCAAGTTTCAAGCTATTTCAGAGCAGCACGTCTTCTGTGCCAGGAGGAGGAATCATATCGAGTAGCTGCGTATGGAAGCGTAACCAATCTGTCCACAGCACAAATCTGTTCACCACTGCTCATCAAAATTACCCCCTGCAGATGCAAATACACATTTGCATATGAAAAAGAAATCAAAATCTTGTTTGCCAGACTTTAGTATATTCAAACACATGTTTTTTTTTTCTGTTACAAATAAGCAGTGTGGCATAAACACAGCACAAAAACGACCGCCAGCCAGCAGGACCTCCTGTTTTTACCCAGTTGCAATTATTCCTCTTGCTTAAGAACACATTTGTGTGGCATAGCAAGTTGTGCCCCGCGCATGCCGTTAGCATACATGGAGGCCGCTTCTCATGTCATGTAATATTGACAGCACAAACCCGCCAACCTACCTAATCGACGCCTTTTACTCCTCTTTATCTCTGTCACGTCCTCTCTCTCTCTCTCTCTCTCTCTTAGCCACATGCTCTGGCTTTGCTGTCCAGACTGTACCAGATGCTAGGCCAGTCTGTTGCTCAGACTGCTGAGGATAAGAACGTCACCCCCCCTGCATTTCACCAGTCTGCTAATCGGTTCAAATGCTTTCTGTCACCTAATTATGCTTCTATCAAAGTAATGAATGTTTTCTGTTCTCTTGCTTGTCACCACCAATTTTCAGTTTTACACTTTTGAATACTTTAGAATGACTGAAAGTGTAAACTGTGGCCTTATAAAAGTTGAATGAATATTTCAATTCATATTCAGTTCGTAATTTCATATTATATCCTGAAAATACAAATATATTGTCATGGTGCACCCAACCCCCAGTAGGAGGGACGCACACACACACACACACACTCACATACTGCACCTGCCCCATTCCCAATCACCCTATCGTTATTAAGTATGAGCAGTTGCTCCTTGTGTGTCCTCTTTCCTGCTCTTTACATCACAGGGACCTGCTGTGGGTGTCCTGTAGTGGTCCTGTTACAGGAGCCGTCACCTGTTCCCGCCTGTTCAAGCACCATCGCTCCTGCATTCATGTCTACACTTTGAGCCGTTCAGTCTGGCCGCATGGCTGGAGTGGCGTTGTGAGAATAAACACTCTCCCACCCCTCTCACCCCTCCCACATCTCACTCCTATCACCCCTCACTCCTTTCACCCCTCTCCCCTCTCACCCCTCACATCTCACTCCTCTCACCCTTCTCACAGCTCACTCCTCTCACCCCTCTCACCTCTCACCCCTTCTCACCTCTCTCCCCTCTCACTCCTCTCACATCTCACTCCAGCCTTGCTGCCTCAATCTCACCTCCTTAGAATGGCCAGTAGAATCCAAATGTAAGGGATCTTTCTACAAGGCCACAGTTTAAGGTTGACAATATATTTTATCAATAATGATTACCATAATTAGCATATGTAATGTATCTGAATAAAATTCAGTTAAATCATACTACATCCAGAATTACAGATCTCATGACAGCTTATATTTGTCAAAATTACTACATTTTAACTGGCTGTCTCCTTCTCTCTCTCTCTCTCTCTCTCTCTCTCTCTCTGTCTCCCACTCTCTCTGTCTCTATCTCTAGCTCTCTATCACTCATATCTGTATCTTTCTCCATCACTCTCTCTCACTCTAAATCACTTTCTCTGCATCTCTCTCTATCACCCTCTCTCTCACCCCTCTCTCTATATCTCTATCACCCTCTCTCTCCATCACCCTCTCTCTCTCTCTCTCCATCACCCTCTCTCTATATCTCTATCACTCTCTCTCTCCATCACCCTCTCTCTCTCTATCTCTCCATCACCCTCTCTCTATATCTCTATCACTCTCTCTCTCTCCATCACCCTCTCTCTCTCTATCTCTCCATCACCCTCTCTCTCTCTCTCTCTCATTCTTTCACCATCTCTCTTCTCCTCTCATTCCCTCATCTTCTCTTATTTCCTCCAATCCATTTAGGTGTTTATAGCATTATAATTGACACAGGGGGTGCTTCCTATAAAGAATAATAATCATCACACAAGCACATCCACACACACACACACACATGTACAAACACACATGCACACACACTCAAGCACATGCACACACACATGCACGCACACACACTAGCACACACAATGCACACACTAATAGTGTTATTCCTCATCTGTTAGATCTTAAAGGTAATTGCTTGTCATATAATGCACAGGCGATGCACACCAGTGATGCCCAGGAAATATCAAACCGTGTACTCACAAATGTAAACAGAAAAATGCATGAGCATATTTCATCAAATAAAAATAATAATAACCAAAATGAACTCCATATGTAATGATGTGTACTAATCATTTGATACTACAGCCTCTGATCCTAATAATCCTTTTCTTTTTTAACAAGATACAAATATATTTTGAAAATTTTGATTTCACTTAGAAATACACCCTGTTTAACTGGCTTTACTTAATACAACAAGTACCAATCACCTTTAGTTATCACTGCTGCTGTTGCTATGTGCTTAAATTAGTATTTCATCAGCCTTCATTTAAATATTCGAATCATTTATTCCAATATTGGCTTTCTTAATTGGAAAAGATGGAATCAGCGTGTCCTCCCAGGTGTCAGTGTGGAGATACGAGATAAAGGAGATCTGTATGCAGAGGGCCCACACACTCCCAACGCCTCTGTGAGGTAGTGACAGAAGCATGTGGAAGGGGTGAGGTCACCTCTCTCTCCATCAATTCAAAATCTCTCATTATGATTTACACTTAATCATACCGTCACCAACCATCACTTAGTTTTCCTGTACCTCATTTAATCAATTATCATTTCCTTCATTTTGTTGTGGAACCATATATATGGCCCCATATACACGCATGCCTACACCCACACACACACACACACATGTGTGAGGGACATGATACACACTCTCCTGGAGCTCAGCTCTTCTGCTGGAGTTCTCCGCTCGCCCCGACCGCTGGGTACTTCAGGAACACCAAATCACATTTGCTCTGCCTTAATAATTGATTACATGGGAACATATTTGATTTTCTCCCTTTCGCCCAAGTCCTGTAAATTAAGACCTGCCAGGAATACAGAATGAGCTTAAATGTAGCGTGCAGAAAGCACTGCTCACAAGTCTCAGCATTGTTAATTCCTGATGCTATTACACAAGAAAGGGAAAAATGTGACTCCTCTTAATCCATTCTTAGTGGTTAACAATTACAGCAGTGGTGATAATGGAATTCTCTCGTCTGGCTTTTAACGGACGCCATTAGCAGTGGGACACGCACAGAGAGGAAGGAAGCTATCGAGCTGCGTTTCACTCCTCTGAGACAAAGAAGAGTGAGTCGGGCTGATCGGGCCCTTTAGACATCAGGAGGACGGCTACGCGGATGTTCACACACCCTTCTCTGCCATCGGGCCACAACAGCACCGGCCACCTCGGTCCCGAACTCAAAAACATCCGTTAGGAGCGGCGGGATAACACGAAGCCGCTCACAGGAGCAGAGGGGGAAACCTGTGGCTCGCGGTGGGAGTCTGGTTCTCAGACGGCACATGAGCAATGTTTAATTCAGGGGCTGCCATGTGCTCTGGACAGCACAACAGCCTACCCTTTAATTAAGTTGAAAGATGACAAGGTCATTAACAAAGTGTATATGCTAATGCTAGACTCTTTTACTCCCACCTTGGACATCACAGGCAGTTCCAGCATTAATGCTGACCCCAGTATGCAAAGTCACATGTGCTAATGAAGAGTATGTCTCACTAAGGAAAATGTTAAACAGGCAAAAAAGGAGCACTTATACGCAGAGCATTGCTTTATGATTGGAGGAATCACTGCATAATTTCCAGCCTTAATGAGGGGGCGTAACTCTGATGGCATTCTTTTTTTTTTTTTATTGCATAGTCAGGAAGATTTACTGTATCAGATTCATAGTCGCATCATAACTCACTTGTGTCACCTAAAATTAGGAGGGGACACGCTTTTAATATCCCCATTACAATCACTGTCACCTTTCTGACATTCATGCAGCAGCTGAGCATCAGCAACCCTTCCTGGCCTTGACTCTGCCTCTCCACCCCCCCCCCCCCCTCTCTGTCTCTCTCTCTCATGTCCCATACACGTTTGGCTTCCATTATATACCACAATGCACATTTGTCCTCTAAGACACCCTGAATGTGGGACCAAGTGGCGGATGTGATGGGGCATAAGACCACATCGTTTCCATGGTATGGTGTATCTCGGTGCAAAATTCCACTGTCCTCTCCTTCACTCCCCTCATCCCTTACATCCAATAACTCCGCCTCCCTGCCCTCATCATTTACGTCCAATAACTCCGCCTCCCTCCCCTCATCCCTTACCTTTAATAGCTCCACCTCCCTCCCCTCATCCTTTACCTTTAATAACTCCGCCTCCCTCCCCTCATCCCTTACCTCCAATAACTCCGCCTCCCTCCCCTCATCCCTTACCTTTAATAGCTCCGCCTCTCTCCCCTGCCCTCAGCTGGCTCCTCCTCCCTCCCCTAACCTCTGCCTAATTCCTTATCTCCACTAGATCACCGGCTAGTCCTGACAAATCCCATCCTTGGGAGAATGGATGGCTAAGCCACTCTACAACTTAAGAGGGCGTAAGTCAAAGTGCCAACACCAGACCCGCCTTAACTGCGACAAAGTCCAACAAATCAGCACAAATGGCCGTGTGGTGCCAGGGAAGTGAGGGAGCTGTCTTTGACTGGGTGTTCACTCGCCCCCAAACACCAGGTTGACATCAACCATGTGTGTCCAATTTTTTCTCCCCCACTGGCTGACGAATATTTACCTTGATTAGAATTGCCAACAGGCCTGTAGGTAGGGCTCCTGGGTGGATCATAGATCTTCCGGAGGAGAAGCCACAGCAGCCACTGCCACGGCTGTCCAGGTCAATGTGAAGCACTCCTGAACCGCAACTATAAGAAATCTCGCTGTCCACATCTATGTCCTGAATGCTATGTGCTGACTGCTATGTGCTGACTGCTATGTGCTGACTTCTATGTGCTGACTGCTATGTGCTGACTTCTATGTGCTGACTTCTATGTGCTGACTGCTATGTGCTGACTGCTATGTGCTGACTTCTATGTGCTGACTTCTATGTGCTGACTTCTATGTGCTGACTGCTATGTGCTGACTTCTATGTGCTGACTTCTATGTGCTGACTTCTATGTGCTGACTGCTATGTGCTGACTGCTATGTGCTGACTTCTATGTGCTGACTGCTATGTGCTGACTGCTATGTGCTCACCTCTATGTGCTCACTTCTGTTTGCCGTGTTTGTGTGATTTTCCTTGCTTTTCTGTTTCTTAATTCAATGAAATTTACTGGATAACTGCTAAAAAAAAGAAAAACGTTTTTGCGGAGGTGCCATATTTACAGTGTAATATCTACTAATGCATTTTGTTCTTCTATTAGCCATTTTGCAAAACATTCGTATTGTTTCGCCTTAATTGAAGGCAATCCATTTTAGAGATCATGTCTGGTTAATATGACAAAATGAGACACAAATTGAGAATAATATTTTACCTCATGAAATTAAACCCGAAATACATTCTGATTAGTCTCATGCTTGGCTTGGATTTGATAATGCCTGCAATTTATCCGACCTTGTGAGAAGACACTAATGATGAAAAACATCACTCACAGCAGCCTTGGACAGCAGAATCGGGTTAACTCAGGAGTTTGCCTACAACCAACACTGGGACAGAAACAGCAGGGTCTTTGTTTGTACAAAACACATAATTGCTGTAATGTCACTAGTTTGCTGAGTCAGATATCTGATCCAAGGCTGTGAAGTCAACGTTTATGCCTTAATATAAACATGGTGCTTGTTTGCAAAAAAATATTGACAACAGGTAAGCTAACCGCACTTAGCAGTGCCACGTTGGTTGACAAGAAACTGTAATGTAGTGATATCGGTAGTAAGTAATAAAACAATAACTAAATGAATGAGGGGAGACTAAACTGACTGACGTCTGGTTTTCCAGAGGGGACGTTGACATGTATCTTTTTATGGTTTCATTCCTTCAGACTGGGGGAAAGTGGATCTTTTCCTCCATGGAGCCGGTAACCAGGCAGGGGCGCGCCAGGTCCAGACCTGCTCTCAGTATGCTCTCTGTCTCCCTTTAAAGGGAAGCATTATCTTTATTCAACACAAGGCTATGTCGACAAGCCCTTTAACAGAAGGAACGCAATGTACGCCAGGAGAGGTCAGGAGGAGGAGCTCATCTCCTCCGCTCCAATCTCCTCTCCTCATCTCCCTCATGACTTTCCATCAGCCATCTGCACAAGAAAAATCATTAAAGGCCAAAGTTTTTTGGTAACAAAACAAAAACCCGATGCAGGACGCCGACGTCCTTGACTCCTGTCAAGGTTCCTCCTGTCCTCTGCAGCTGGTGCTGGACAGCGTCCACCCACAGACAGGGCAGCGCTTCCAGGAGAATTAGCATAGAAGACGTGGGAATGAGATGGTTCTGAGACTCGGTTCTGGGAAACACATTTATTGTCTGTTATGGTGTTTGAGCTTTTCCAAGTAATCAAGGCGTTCTGTATGGACATGCAATAAAAAGGAAAAACCAGGATGTTTATGAACAACATAAGATTAACGGTCTTATTTAATTCAGTGCTTTAATTTCATTAATAATCTTATTTCCAGTGTAGCTGGCGTGTGTACTTCTGTGCACCTGAGCGGGTTTCTGCACATGTCTGTCTTCCGTGTTTGTGCGGCTGTGTGCATGGAGGACGCGAGTCTAAATTTAAAAGCACCCTCATAACAGCAATTAAAATATGTTTGTTCTTCCAGCCTGTTTGAATTTGCAATGCCAATCTTAGACGAACTCTCTAATTAGTGAGCTTTGGCTCCTGGGGGTTAGGCCTCTGTAAGGGGTGGGGCTACAGTAAGGCAGTCTACCTGATTGGCTACAGACCCCACCAAGGAGGAGTGTTCAGGGACAACGTGTGCTCCCCCCCCCACCTGCAGAGATGTGGATCGCAGCCATCCGGTGCAGGCCCCCCGGGAGCCGTCGGAAACCGGAGGGTGTCGGGCGGGGGGTGGGGGGGTTGGGGGCTGGCTATGGCGGAGGGGGTGGGGGGGTGCTGTAGATGACGACATCGTCAGACACAGAGCGCGTGAGAGGAAGCGTGAGCACAGCATGTCCTGCACGAAGCTGACGTCTCCGATCTGCGTGCAGGGGCTGCCAGCCGGCCCTTAATCAAGCAGACAGGCGGTGGGGGGGAGGGTGTTGGGGGGGGGGGGGGTTCATGTGGGTCGGCAAGTCACACAGTCAAATGAAGCGCGGACAGACGTCAATGTATGGCCACACCGTGCCACATCTACACAACGCTCCAAACAGACATCAAAGGAACAGTTGCCTTCTGCCCTACAGAGACTGGGAAGTGATCCGTTTCTATTGTTTTGCAGTGGCAAATACAGGCACGGCGCTGTAATAAAGGAATATAGTCATCAGTCTGTCACCGTGGGGAGTGAAACGGAGCATCTATCGACAACACTATATTGCACACACTGTATTGTAATCATGCTTACATACTGTATGCAGTCACTTGTATACAATATACAGCCAACATACAATAACGTTGTATTACTGTGATTTGTGTGCATATAATCCTGTAGTCTATGTAGCTTGTCCACAAAGTCAAATTATCACCACTGAGAGAGAGAGAGAGAGAGAGAGAGAGAGAGTACTGAATGAAAATGTCTCTTCAGTTCAGCTCTAGTGTGATAAACTGATGTATGGTGAATAGAAACCATTTCCATCAGCTCACACTAGTCCAGGGGTGAGAGGTTTCCCTCTTCATAGATACAAGAGCACAAGGAGGACTTGATTCAGTGACCAGACAACCTCATGGAATGTGCTGGTGCTTGAAGCCACACACTGTGAAATGCCAAGCGTTTACATTTTAGCTCGTGAGTGGGCCGGCAATTCAAGAACCTACATGAAGAAATGGTTACAGCAAAGTAAAAAATCTTGCTTCAAATTTCTAGATTTTGTTAATTTGGTTTTCATGCATTTGTTTTTGTATTGTGTCCATACATCAGCTGACTATTCAGTGCCTTTAAGCTTAATGTTAAAGGAAGATTGTGTGAAATAGGGGCAATGGTAAGAGCGAATGCACATGCTCTGAATCTGGTAGCACACTGCAACCACTCACTGTGAACGATGCAACTGATTTGATCCAAGATCCCAGACACTAACTTTAACCATAACCTGTATAAAGAGCAAGTTCACCAAGCTTGTAAGTGCTTTACAGTTCAGCACAAACTTAACTGAGCTAGCTGGTTAATTAGTTAATCAACTGAAATTACCACAAGTTTTAAATATTTTTTTTTAAACCACTGTAGTAATATATTCGATCTTGGAGTAACATGTCTCAATTACATAAAACAAATGGTCTACTGGTTATTAGAAGAAAAAAATGTCAATGAAATGAGTAAAATAATAAATGAAAGGTAAAAAAAAATAATAATCTAAGGACGAGATTGAAATTCATAAACTAGGGAAACAGACACCACATAATACGAAGAGCCATCCAAAAAGGAAATACCACAAAAAAAAAAAACATTTTGCATTAGTTTTATACCTCATTTCAGCAGAGTAAGGCTAGTATTTCTGCGCAGTGAGGTTAGCATTGATAGCATTAATTAGCTTGTCACATAGGTCAGGCTGGATGCTACACCTGGGTGTGATCCAGACATCTAGGGCTTGCTATCTATCACTTTGAAAGCCACTAATTCAGTTTGCTCGTTTGTACTGCATTTAAGTGAAAGCCTTGGTGTCCTGCTGTAAGGCTGTCTTGTTTCTGCGGTGAGACTGGCATGTTCACTGAAACTGTGAAATCCTCCACACACTGCAGTTGAGCAACTCTGAACATGGTGTTTGAAATTCCTCTGGAGGTGTTGCTGTTGTTTGAAGTCAAGTGCGAGATTCAAACCACAACAGTCTTGTTCATGTCTTGCAATAAGTTATTACTGGTGCTCAAGTTTCAAGTGTGCTTGGTTCTCCTCAAAGACGTAAGAAAAAAATCACCATCTGATGACAAGGTTTAATGTTAAGGTTAAAATCACGTTTAGGAGCCAGAGTCCTATATCAAGTTGTTGCTAGGCTACATTGGTAGAGGGAACTAAAGTATGGATCTATACTTTATCACAAATAAAAATCCACACCTAGACCATGCCTTTAAATCAACACTGTAATACCGGTTCGTGACAAGCAAGCGGGCTTTCATAATTTAATTATCACAAGAGCTACAGCCAGTATTCAACACTGTCTTTGAACATCAAACCCCACTAGGCAATGGTATTTTGTCTAATTATAATATTTAAATTTTTGAAGGATTAATGAATAAATATTTGGTCTTTGGCTGATATCAATGTTTCATAAATCGAAAACTAACTTTCCCAGTGGAATTATACTTGTCTTCACAGGCTAGCCCAGTGTATGAATTATTATTATTATGATTATTATTATTATTTAAGGAAAGCAGGAAAGTTGACGTCTACTAAACATCCTGTTTGACAGTGAGTCATCGAGACAGTGAGTCATCGAGACAGTGAGTTAGCGAGACAGTCATCGAGACAGTGAGTTAGCGAGACAGTCATCGAGACAGTGAGTTAGCGAGACAGTCATCGAGACAGTGAGTTAGCGAGATGCAACTCGTCATATTCGGTCATCATGTTATTGTTATGTATTGTCATGTATTAAAACATTCCAAATGTCTGCTGTAATTACCACACTCTTCACTGTTTGCAGCTTATTACTGAATCGAATTCTTCAAATTGACATTATGCCCTCAAAGTGTTTTGAGTGGGGTCTTGGTAGTCTGTCTCATGTGGTTACTTCTCCACAGCCCTCCTGTTCTTTGCTGACTTTATTGCCAGCAGTTCTGGTATTTTGTCTGGTCTGTCTGAATGCCATTCTGAGTTGGGGTAGAAAATGTAGCTCGGGGTGGTGCTGTTGCTGGGGGAGACGTGCAGAATGCTGTGATGCTGTTGAGTAAGCAGAGTCCTGGTTGACCTGTGGTGGGAAAGTCTGCCATGCATTTAACATCGTCGTGGCATTCTGGCCCCTGTCTTGACATTATTGGAATGAATGCATGCGTGACTTCCCATGATGCAACAGACTACGTCTACAGAATACTCAGATAAGATAATCATTTCAGTAAATGAACAGCAGCACACCCAGTTAACCATATATTTGACTACCTGTGTACATCCTGGAAAATATCCATTCTTCACACTTCTCATTCTTCGATCTACTGTTTTAAACCTGGAAATGCTACATGACATACCATCTCCCTCAGTGCGTGTACTGCACCAAAGAATGTCTTTATGTTTCCCGTCATCACATTCTTGGTGCCAAATGTCTGACATCCCGATCCACAAGCATTCCACAGTCACAGTCTTCTCCACTGCGTACATGGAGTAATTATAACCCAGAGCATGCTGATTGTACGTGCGGCCTTCAGACAGATGAAACCAGCCTATACTGATTTGGTTTTTTTTGTGTATATTTGTTTTTGTCTTTTGTTTTTTTGCAGATTCCATTGGTCTCACATTCATCAAATGTAAATACACACCACATATAATTCAGACATTTGACCTGTAACTGATCAGCACCTACAAAGCATTTCCTTTCAAATCAACACATTTGCTTCTATAGCAGGTAGATTTTCTTGGTCTGGTGCTGAGAGGATTTGCCTTACATCTGCCTTTTCAGTTAAAATCCCATTTCTTAGACAAGTTTCATACCTTCTTCTGTAGCCATTTATATATTTGCTTCCATCCAAATGACTGACTGTAAAAAGGACAGTTTCTTAAGATCAGAAATTCGTCAGTGAGAAAAAAGAAGTCCATTTGCTTTGAGAATTTGATTAAGGCGACATAGATTAATGATGTATCCAAGTCTCAGTATGACTTTATTTGTCATTCCAAGGTTGAATGAAAGCAGAGCTGTACCAGGCTTTTCCTCGCCGTAGACGAGGGTCCAAAACAATGACATTGTCTCGTCTCACGGAATTAAAGATGGCTCAATGAATTAAAGACAGCTCACAGACCACAAGCTTATTGTCATTGTCCTGATGATATGTTTGTCTTTCAAAAAGAAACAATTAGTAACCAGGCGATACAAAATGTATTTCAACATATAATAATTTGGAGCAATTCATGAGAGACTCAATTTGTAGTCATTTTCTTTTGATGTCATAGGATACTTGTGACCAGGAGATACACTACAGTATATTGCCAAAAGTATTCAAAGTTCCTTTCACTGGAACTAAGGGGCCAAGCCCAGCTCCTGAAAAACAACCCCACACCATAATCCCCCCTCCACCAAACGTCCAGTGGCGGCATACTTTACACACCACTGCATCCAACCTTTGCATTGCACTTGGTGATGTATGGCTTGGATACAACTGCTCAACCATGGAAACCTATTCCATGAAGCTCTCTGCGCACTGTTCTTGAGCTAATCTGAAGGCCACGTGAAGTTTGGATGGCTGTAGTGACAGTTTACTGTGGAATATTTAGGAGCAAGGAAATTTCACTGCGGCATCCTATAACAGTTCCACGCTGGAATTCACTGAGCTCCTGAGAGCAACCCATTATTTCACCAATGTTTGTAAAAACAGTCTGCATGCCTAGGTCCTTAATTTTATACACCTGTGGCCATGGAAGTGACTCCTGATTCCGATATTTTGGATGGGTGAGCGAATACTTTTGGCAATATAGTGTATTTTGCTTATGGTCTGTATACATTCTAAGACAGAATGTATCTTAATGTAAAACACATCACTCACTACTTTAGTTCCCCTGCTCTGCACTGCACGGCCCTTCATGGTATGAACAGTCCACAAAGAGCCATGAAAATGAAGGACGTGGCAGGAGAAGGAACAGCAGCAGGTGTTGAGGAGTGGCTCTTCACTCTCAACATTATTCAGTGTGTTTTGTGTTCCCTCCTGGGCTCGGCCAGGACAGCAGGATGGCGCCTCCAGTCTCAGCAATAATATATGAGGTGCAAACAGCACGGACTGGTTATTGTCATACCACATGCATATCTGGCAACTAGGAGAGGGAACATTACCTTAGGCTATGCTAAGTGAGGCTGTCAATCTATGTTCCACCAGGAAATTTTGTGTATGTGTGTGAGAGTGTGTGTGTGTGTGTGTGTGTGAGTGCATGCATGCATGTGCGTGTGTGTGTATATGTGTGTAATCTGGAAGTACATATGTACTGTACTGTTCGGTTCCAACCTTTTAGCCGCCTGTTCCCAAGCCGCCGATGTCAAACACCGGATCACGGAGGGAGAATGCAAACATTTGCACCATTTTCTTGAAAATAGAGCTGTTTGAATGGCAGGAGCACAATGGCTGCCGCTACAGTGACAGGGGCATGGCGGCCTCTGGAGAGGGAGGGAGGGCTGTGTTCAAACTGCCAGTTCAAGCCACTTCAAGCACAGCAAATGTTTGGAGCAAGAGGGGAGCACACCGAAAATTACCCACACAGCAAATTAATACCGCAGGTGGTTTAGTGGTCCCCTCTACACGCACACACACACACACACACACATATGTTAAACACTCTCATCAGTATACATATACAAGATGTGATATACACATACAGCAATTTGTTTCATAGCATTGTGAAGAGCACGGACCTGACTGAAATATCTCAGTGGTTATTTACATAACTGTAATGAAACCTTGGCTTTTGGGTAAAGGACTTCACCAGTGCCTCCATGTCAGCCTTCAGATTAAAGGTTCACAGAGCCCATCCTGATGTAGACATACCACGAGAATCACAGTCTGAAAAGCAGCTCTCTGGTTCAGACTTTGGCGATATGGGCAGTGAAATGAACACAATGCTCTCCTGCAAAGGCTGTGTGTGTGTGTGTGTGTGTGTGTGTTTACCCCAGACGCACGAACACACACAGTGTGACCATCTAACACCCACCCGGGACAGTGCTGCAGCCATTGTTAAAGCCCTGCACATGTGTAAGGTGAGAGAATAGCCAGATGTTCTGGGATTAACTATTAACACCCTGGACAAGAAATGCAATTATTTGTGTAAAGAAAAGAGAAATAGCATTTTGGGAAGAAATGGGGGAGGGGGGGCTAAAGAGAGAGAGAGAGAGAGAGAGAGAGATGAACTGAATATGATATGAGGCGAAATCATTTTCCATCTTCACAGTATATAAATACAAACTTTTAATCTACTTTTGGTGGCCATCTGAAAGTGTGCAGTAAATTACTCCACTCTTATTCCAAAGTCTCCTCCTAGTACTCAAGATGCCTCTATAGCACCAGCTGCTGGAACAGAAAAAAAGAGAGGTGAAGAGAGAGAGAGACAGAAGAGAGAGAGAGAAAAGGTAGAGAGAGATGGACTCTGGCCCAAACAGCTTGATGTGTATTCTCCTCACAGGGAGTTGACCTTGAGGTGAAGTTGAGCCTGCCCCACTCAGCACACTGCATTAAAATGGCTGCCGGGCCACAACGTCCCCCTGTCCACTCAGCTCATGCTGCATTCAGACCAATACAATCCACACACACACATACACACACACACACACACACACACACACACACACACACACACACACACACACACATACACACACACACACACACATACACACACACATGCTATGTGAGCAGGCATAGGAGTCTGATGAATGGAAAGCTGCAATGAGACTAAATAAACTAAATAACAGGTGTTAATCACCACTGTAAAATTTTACACCAAAACTCTTTCTGTTTTTGTAAGAGAACGTTTTTGTCTTTGTAATCATCAGGAAATATGACTAAACAGCAAAGCCAAGGAACATCTGTGAGCCCCTACAAATGTAATCAGGTGTAGGATGCCGTTTTAGTCTCTTTAAGCATTTGGCCTTTCCTATGAGTTAATGTCCTAGACTGCATTGTAGTACATTAAATTGCTCTCTGATGTCTACATAGAAGATATATGTGACTCTGGAGAGGGCAAAATATCTTGAAGGAACCAAGCTAACTACCTAGTTAGCTTCTGAGTTAATTCTTCTTCAATATAAATTAGAAATTTACTTGACAAAGGGACTGACCTATCTTATGTGGCTCTTTCTTTGAATGAGAAACAAGCAGGGAAACAGAATGGACCTGCATGTAAACAAGCAAACATAGGTGTGTTTGTTCCTTAACTATGGAACTCCATGTAAATAAGGTCATCCTTATAACTCCATGTAGCATTTAGGCATCCAAGCATATATGTTTGAGCCTGCACTGGAGGACATTTCAGTTCTCAAAAGAAAACAAATTTCAACAGATTGTCGAGATGTCTTGCCACATCATTTCCGCTTGCATAGTGGACAAGCTAACGTTAGGCAGAAGAAGCGAGCTAGATCCTTTTCAGTGTCAAACACTAAGGTTTGAGGTAGTGTCTGGAGTGAGACTTGTCTAGGCCCCTGTTACATGCAAACATTAACTGTGCCTGCTGGCAGCTTGTCTCCACAGAAGCGAATGTGAAGTGCCAATATGCCCTCCACAGTCTAGAATAGTATATCTAGTATATCTCTGTCTAGAACAGTATATCTGCACAGAAAATGTCATTGTCATTATATAGAATGGTATATCTCTGCACAGACGATGTCATTGTCGGTCTCTAGAATTGTACCTATATCTCTGTATAGAGAGTACCATCATCGGTCTCTAGAATGTTATATCTCTGTTTAGAGAATGTCATTCTCGATCTCTAGAATGGTTTTCTCTGTATAGAGAATGTCATCGTCAGTCTCTAGAATGGTATGTGTCTGTACAGAGAATGTCATTGTTGGTCTCTAGAATGGTATATATAGGTATAGAGAATGTCATCATCGGCATCTAGAAAAATATATCTCTGTATAGAGAAGGTCATCATTGGTCTTTAGAATGGTATATATGTATAGAGAATGTCATCGGTCTCTAGAATGGTATATATGTATACCTCTGTATAGAGAATGACATCGTCATTGTCGTTGCTCCATTGTCATCGTTTTGTTCTTCACCATAATTTCAAAACCTGATGTTAGCACCATATACATGACCTGCACATCTATGTTAATATTGCCTTGGTTAGAACATGGGCTGTTGCATGCAAATTTAGGGGGCATAACATTAGTCAAGATGTAACAGTTTAGGATTCTGGGAATGTAGAGTTGTACTGAAGTATCCTTATACGATGCTAAAATAAATACAGTTTTTCTATGGCACTTTTAAAACTCAATGTGAAGCTTCTTTTTCACTATTTATTTATTATTTCTCACAACAATTTTTTTCTCCCCCATTTTAATCTCTGTGTGGCATCAATAAAGCAGCAGCAAGCGAACAAGCTCTCCAGCTGCGTCTCCAACGCGACCACGCCCTCCGTTCTCCAAAGACTTGTGAAGGAGACATGAAGGCAATTCTGACCCAGGAAACATGTCAGTGTGAGGGAAATGTCGGGATCAAGTCGGCCTCCGAATCATGGGCCACAATCAAAACGCAGTCATTACCACATCTAGGCAGAACTGCAGGAAAAAAAATACAATTGGTGGGCAAGTGTGTGGCTGTAAGCAGGGGTAGAGTGGAGGCTCACTGCTAGCACAAATCTAATAACATTTCCAAAATGTCTTTCTGCTGTCCTGAAACAACACCGTTCACTTCTTAGTTCCTTTGTGACTAACGTTCAGAATTGCCTGTGTGGGGGCAGCTTTAGCAAAATCCTCTGTGGCTCTTTAGAGACATCCAGATGGGTCTGTGCACAGTCAGACTCAAGCCCAGGATGTGCAGCCAGGCTTCTGCTGGTAGTTCTGGGGAGGATCAGGCATCTGTGAGCCAGGCCCGGGATGACCTCCATCCAGGGGTCATACAGGGGTCATTCAGGGGTCATCCCTGCTGCTCTTCAACTCTCATTTTCTGCTGCAGCAGTGCTGGAGAGCTGCTTCCTCCGAGCTCTAAAACACACCCAGCTTATTCTCAACTGGTCAGATTCATAAAACCTACCACCAGCTGTAATGCGATGTTAACAGCAAATAGCAGTAGCACGTTACTTCATTCTCGAGTGAAGACTGCCAGCATATTTTAATATTTGCATGATATATGGTGCTATTGTACTGTGTGTCCATTTGCATATGACATTAGTAATTCATAACAGCAAAAAATACAACAGCAACCTGTCCGATGATAATCATCCTGGCAAGTAGCTGATGTGGACACTCTCAAACCATGTTTGGTCAGACATGCCCATTATCAACATAATCCTGCACTGGCACCCATAGATAATTGAGAAATGTATTAATGAGCCACATATTTGTCTGTTTGTAGTGACCATGACAGCAAACTTTAAGTGTAAAGAAGGACAAAGAGCAATGCGACTTGATTCGAATGTTACACTCACATCGTTATAGTGCACCACTGCTCTGATGCTTGGGGTCTCTTGCTATTGGTTTTTAATATGGACTCATTTACGTGTCGGTTTTGATTGGCTTTCACATATGGCAAGGTGAATTACTGCCACGGTGATATGTGATCACACTGATCACTGTGAATAGGAATTAAATACGGTGTAGCGCGGTTCCCATCAGGTTTTATGACTCTGGCCCAATGTCCCAACGTCTCAGATTGGTTCTGTGATATATGGTGTTATAATATTCGGATCTATTAGTTCATTACTGCGTGAAGTGATCAAAAAATAATGTTAATAAAATAAATTTAAAAAATTCAAATTGACTGTCTTCAGACAAGCCACAGCGATGAAGAAATTGTATGTTTTGGCGCAAAATCGTTTCAGGGCAGTCATTAGCACAATCTCTAGCAGAAGCAAAATTATGAAAGTGCCCTTATCAGGAGCTACTGCAGGCATAATGAAGCCTGAAACATTAAATATAATATTCAGTAAGACATAATAAAGAGTTTATTTGAAGAAATGCTGAGTTCTTGTAATTGTAAAAATAGACCCTATGTTTGATAGCAGTAAATATGCTGATTTTTTAAGTGGAGATTCAGAATCTATTTGAACTTTACAGAAGCACAATGATTTCACTCATGTTGCTGTCCTTTGCTTTAATTCACACACATTATACGTATCGTGTGTGCGCAAGCACGTGTGTGTGTGTGTATGTGCGTGCAATGGGCTTGGGACGCAGATTATGATGATCTAGTATGGCTTAATTTCATATAGAGGCAGTTAACCACAATAAGACAAAATGACAATGACCGAGTGACAGAGGGAGGGGATAAAGAGAAAGGGAGCAAGGGAGAATGAAAAAGAGAGGGAGAAAGGTGCAAAGGAAGAGTGTGCGTGTGTGTGTGTGTGTGTGTAAGAAGAAACCGAGTGAGCGCAACAGCTTGTCCTCCAAATGCACAAGATTACAATTGCTAATTTATTGTGAATATCACCCCATCAGTTTGGCAGGCGATGTGTTCCCATAAATACACACACACATACACACACACACACATACGCACACACACACACGCACACACACACAGATACACACACGTATGTCGATGTTCTTGAATGTGCTCCCATCTTTATTCTCTCAATTAAAACAGCCAATGTGAAATGCATCATTATCACTGCCCTGCATAAATTCACATTGAATAAACCGAACAAATGCCAGCTGGGAGGGTTTGTGGGGCTCAGACGTGTGGAATGCTATACTGAAGAAACCAGAGTAAAAGAGCAACACGGGGGGTTAGCAGCACTGATGGGAGAAACACACACACACACACGCACACAAACGCCCTGTTATTTGAAGCATGTCAGAACACTGCACATCAACTCTGCCACTAACACGCAACTGAAGTGCAAAAAATTTCATTAAACACAAACACACACACACACACACACACACACACACACACACATACAGAATAACATATATCCCTGCAACCAAAGTGATCCCTTTGGATACATTTTGAGTCAAATGTCTCTACATACAGAAAGTCAGTGCTCAGCAGGGATTGGCTGAGACCAGTGAGCGCGCTCTGTGGTGCTGTCACTCATTGGGCGGCAGGCGAAATCCCACCCAATCCCCACCACCCCCAGGCTTCAGCGGCAATGACAGGCCCGTCGTAGAGAAGAATTATCATACACATTAGAGGGGATAAAACCGCGTGGCGCCCTACACTCCTGTGTGCACAGATATAGCCGGCAGACGGCATGCCATACAAATGAGGCCGTTACACACGCGGATATGGGGGGTGTGAACGGAAAAACCAAAAACGTACATGACGAGTATGGAAACGTGCACATCACGTTTTCCAAAGCGCACATCGCGTTTCACAAAGCGCACATCAGCAGCCAGCTCGAGGAATAACTCTCCTTCCTCCTTTTGTATTTGCTGGTATGTGATGATGAAGACTTGACTGAGGCTAATGGATGTTGTAAAGAAGCACACAGTGAGATGAGGGCGGGTGTTTTTCTCCACACGCTCTGAAGCACAGACCCCAGACAGGTATGAATGACGCCCTCCTGCGGGCAGCTCCGTCACCAGGACAGCCGTTACTCCACACGCCTGCCGCCATGGGTTCAAACTATGGCTGTGGTTCTGAGATGCCTTCTTTATCTCGCGCTGTCATAGGGAATGGGCCCGAGATAAGAAGGATCTCACACACATACGCACACAAACACACACACACACCTTAATCAGAGCGTTATGCACGCACTGTTGACTGACAGCTGAGGGATGACTAATGCCGCTCCACTTCTCACACTCATTTTCCCCTCCGCCACGCAAGCTAGCGTTGCTATGGTACCAGCTGCACAGGCGTTGTCGACGTCGACGTTTGGGGCTGGAGTCTGCCAAATAAACGCGATGAAAACTCAAACAAGATAAAAACGCCCAAGTAAGTGGGTACTGCTCTCCGGAGACAAAATGGCAAGAAAGCACCCCCCCCATTCAATAACACCTCTCGTCTCTTGTGTGTGTGTGTGTGTCTTTTGCACTCTCTGTGTGTCCGTACATGTGTGTGCATGTGTATACGTGCGCGCAATTTTGTTGTCAAGTTTTGCCCCTGGATTTACTGAATAAACATGTGATGCAAGTGCAACACCTTCGTCGTTTAGTGTCGGTGCTTGAGGTCGTGTGAGCAACGCAGGCGTGAAGCTGCCTACCCTCAGACGGTGGGGTGGAGCTGCCTCCCCTCAGACGGTGGGGTGGAGCTGCCTCCCCTCAGACGGTGGGGTGGAGCAGCCTCCCCTCAGACGGTGGGGTGGAGCAGTCTCCCCTCAGATGGTGGGGTGGAGCAGCCTACCCTCAGATGGTGGGGTAGAACTGCCTCCCCTCAGACGGTGGGGTGGAGCAGTCTCCCCTCAGACGGTGGGGTGGACCAGCCTCCCCTCAGACGGTGGGGTGGACCAGCCTCCCCTCAGACGGTGGGGTGGAGCAGCCTACCCTCAGACGGTGGGGTGGAGCTGCCTCCCCTCAGACGGTGGGGTGGAGCAATCTCCCCTCAGACGGTGGGGTGGAGCAGCCTCCCCTCAGACGGTGGGGTGGAGCAGCCTCCCCTCAGACGGTGGGGTGGAGCTACCTCCCCTCAGACGGTGGGGTGGAGCTGCCTCCCCTCAGACGGTGGGGTGGAGCAGTCTCCCCTCAGACGGTCTCCACTCAGACGGTCTCCCCTCAGAGAGTGCCAAGGCAGCCAAGACTGCACATGAACAAACACTTGATCTTCAGGCATCACCTGCGTTTCCCAGGTGTAAACATACAGTACAACACAGCCTAGTCATTTCCATACACTCTCAGGCACACACGCATAAACACACACACCTGCCCTAGTATAGGAAAGGGCAGAAGCACATAGGTACTTCACTTTGTTTGTTTGGAGTTAGCACATACAGTAATGAGAGAGACAGAGAGAAGGAGAGAGAGAGAGGGAGGGAGTATGAGAGAGAAAGGGAGAGAGAGAGTGAGAAGGAGGGAGTATGAGAGAGAGAGAGAGAGAGAGAGAGAAATGGAGAGACAGAAAGAAATCCAGAAAGCGAGAGGAGGACGTGCCCCTCTGCAGCTCCTGAGGTAATTCTCCCCATAATCTGGGAAACATTCCACACGAGGAGCTTGTCCTGGGGCCCAGGCAGTACAGCGCGGTGCTAAGTGTTTGCTCCAGCCGAGTCCATCGCACAGAGATAAAGACGAAGTGATCCGTCACAGCGGAGACTATTTGGTGCTGACAGCGTTACATCCTTGGACTGTGCGTTGGCGAGGTGAACTAGGGCACAGTGCGGAGAGAAGTGTCTGTCTCGCTGCGAGAGCTGCAGAATTAGGCAATTACAGCTAAATAAATCACTGCCTCCACAAGGCAGACACTCAGGGAATGGTAGAAACAAGCCGAATGTGTACACAAGCTCTCACACATGTACTGCATACACATACACTCACACACACGCACTCACACACACACACACACACACACACGCACACGCACGCACACACACACACACACACACACGCACACGAACGCACACACACACACACACACAGACAGACAGACAGACACACACGCACACATGCGCACACGCACACATGCGCACACGCACGCATGCACACACACACACACACACACAGACAGACACACACACGCACGCACGCACACACGCACACACGCACACATGCGCGCGACAAAGCAAAGACAATGGGCTGATTCTGTGGTTGCGCTCAGAGCTGCCCAGACTGCTAAAAATCAGACGGGCGAATATCTAGTCCTGCTTCAAAGCCCTGGCTCGGGAAAAGAAATGACACCTTTGAGATAACAGAAGGGTGGGGTGGAGGAGCCTATCAGGAGCGTCTCAAGGCTGGGCACGTTCTGCCAGATTCTGTGAAGGCCAAATAATGTCCTCTTCAAACTTCAAAAACGAGCAAGATCATTTCACGGAACAATAACATTAAAGTTTAAAAAAAAAGGACACGTTTGTGGCCCGCTCCCACTGGAGTGCTTGTGTCAGCACCACGTCAGCATCTCCTCCACCCACACCACCTGCTGCACCCATGGCTCCACCATCCACCCACCTCCATTCAGGCCCTGCTAGCACCACTCAGCGTGATGTGCGCTGGACAGCTCAGTTTCCTGGATTACCTGTTGCTTATTTTCACCGATAAAAAGCATGAGAAGAACAACACTGTTTCTTTCCCTTTGGAAACGATCCCGACTTAGCCCGCCATTCAAGACTCTGTGTCGTGTCCCTTTTCAGTAATGTCCCCACCTGAATGGATGATCATTCAGCCTATTTAAATATTTAAGGCTGCCAGCTTGGTAGCAGTAGCCATAGAAATACAGTGGCAGGGTGTGTCATTCAGCAGGTGCCCTCCTGGGGTTCGCAAAGAACCCGCTAGTCAAGCGCAGAGCTGCCACGAAATCACTTCTCAACAAGTAAAGAAGCATAATACACCTGATATCAGGGGTTCTTAACCTGGGAGTAGCAGGAGACAAGATCATGTAGTGCAATCAAGTACATTTATGCTCTAGAGGGACCATTTAAACCAGCACAGGTTTCCCCTCCTGGTGGGTTAATGGCTGTGAATCAACAACGGAGAGAAAAGGAACAGCAAAGCTCCTCAGTCCACATGGAGCGCAACCCGTCGGCTTTTTTTATTCAGCGCAGTTCAGTTCATGAGCTGCATGTCACACGGAAGACAAAACAAAAGCGATGCTACATGGCACAGAGAGCTGCGTTCACATAAAACAAATTACTTCAAACACTTTGGAGAAACGTACTTGTGTCGTTCAGTTAAGAAAGAAAATACACAGGTCTGTCCATTTAAAACCGCAAACCTTGCATACAATTTGCAACCTTAAGTTTCATGTTCATCAAAGTGTCTTCGTATGGTATAGATTAGAGTAATCATTTGATATGTGTTTGAAAATCTTTGCTCGGAATGTGTTTACACACATGAAAGGTATAGAGCAGAGATTACAGCTGACTTCAAAACAAGAGAATGAAATGATCGGCTTTTGATATCCTTCCACAGATGCACTTTTGACAAATGTTCCTTCAGTTTTTGCAAAGGTAAATTGCCAACGGTTGATCCGCTATGGTAAGCTATACAGTTCTGTTAGCAAGTACACTTACATTAAGCAGTAAAATAGTGTTATATATATTATTAATAGCTATATAAACAACTATGTTAAATTATATAAACAACAAAACCATTAATATATGTTGAACTACGTGGAAAACTGTTAAACTAAATAAAACATCTTTCAATTATAGATATATTGGAAAGCTAGCTGTCCTCAAAGCTCTGATGGGGAGTACACAGGACTACCAACACCACCTGTATGCACAAACGCACTCTTGTATGTTTGCGCACACACACGCACAGACAAGCATCTGTATGTGTGTCCTCAAATGCTTTGGGATATTAATCCATATCTCAGTTCTAAGTCGAGTGGCAGCTCTTATATTTGTTGACAGCCTCCTGGGTTCGTAGAGACAATCCCACCTAAAAGAGACTTGAAAGCAGAACAAACCTAGAAGCAAGCGTGTGAATGTGGGTGAATCTGAATGACGCCTTGTTCCCCCACATCTTAACACAAGCATGTCTCACGCTGAGCCTGAGAAAGCACTTTGATCCGCCGCTCCGTATGAAAACAGAACCGTGCCACATTGGTCTCCTGGATGATTTATGCCATCCATCTGTGTGCGTCTGCATGTATCTCTTTAACTCCGTTTAATCGGATTTGACTGTCCCCACAAACGAACAGACAAACAGCACACTTAATTAACTAATTTTAGCAGATGCTGAATGATTCAGACTGTCCAAGCATCAGAATAACAATCTGTAATTTAAACTTTGGTTAATGATTCATTAACTGTCCCGTAAACGAAAAACACAGACATTACATAGTTTAAGTATTATGATCATTTACCTAAAACAAACAAACAAACAACAGTGGTTGTCATCACTGGTAATGCACTGTAAATCACTCTTACATTGTGCTTTAACTGATGTAAACTGACATCTCTAGCCATTCATGAGACCAAAGCAAGCTTACTCGAGATATAAGCAAGCAACATAAAAAAAAGTAAGATATTAAAACTCTAAAGCAGAAAGTTAATATTAGAAACACTGTACAAGACCTTGAGTCTGTGCAAAACGAATACGCCGTTACTTTCTTTAAAAGCTCGATCTGAGATTACTGTTCCATACTATAACACAGAGTCCTGTCTAGCACTGTCAGATACCGAGGACAGGACAGAACTGGACAAGAGAACTGGCCTTGTTCACACTGAATATGAGAAATATCACCTGCGATATGACACAGGACACTACTCCAGTGTGGATGCTGCACACAGAGGCCAACCATTCACCAGCACTGACGTATATAAAGACTGCCACTTGTACGTCACGTAAGCCATACTGTAAAGATTTTTTAATGTATATTTTGCTTCCATGTCGTATCCAGACATCAATACATGTTTATGTAGACAACCCCAAGCCACAAGCTTGTCCATGGCAAATTCATTCATAAATCTTTGTACTGAATGCATTAGTAACTCACGGGTTATGAATGTTATATGAAGGGTTTAAGAAGCGGCCTACAGAACCCCTGCCTCTCACTGAGACTCACTCACTGAGAAACAATCTGTACTGCACCTGTAGGGATCACGAGTTGTACGGATTTGGTGGGATTTTACACGCTGTGCATTAAAAGCATTTCGTCCATGGTATGTATTTATTCTTCACATTCAGAAGCCATGAGCTTAATATATTTGCGTACGAGCACCAAATGAGGACTAACTGTCACGTCTAAGATATACCAAGGGGTCGTTCTGCACGAGCGACACAATTCTGACCAGGGAAGGTGGATGAAGACCAACAGAGCTGGCTAAATACCAGTGAAGCTACCTGAGGGTCTTGGCACAGTTTGCTGCAGGTTTGACTGACATCAGTCCAGGAGGGGCAGTGCTGCTCTGTCGGTGGGTCAGCGGACACCCGTGGTTGACAGGGAGACGGCATTGCGTGCCAGGGAATTTCACCTAAATGACTGTTTACTGAAAACCTGTCAGAAGGGACCTGTGGTCCGCTACTCTCAGTGGGAAGAGACGGTGGCATACACTAACTGATAACAAGCCAAACCTTCTGGCTGGAATTTGTAAGGTACTGGAAGAGTCCCGTCTGCTCCAAGTATGCTGCAGGTCAGTGAAGAAAGTGGTCTGATTCTCTCGCAGGACAGCAGGTAAAAAAAAAAAAAAAAAAACCATGCTGAAAAGTTTGGAGTGCTTCAATTAAGAGCTCTGAGCATCTGTGAACTTCAGGCACTAGCAGAGACACGTTTATACCCTCATCATACCTTAAAGGCATCTTCATTTCATGTAAGAAACTGAAACTGTTTAATAATTATAATTTTTTGCACAATATTGTTCTGGAAAGTGTTAAATGGGAAATGGCTTCCTATTCAAAATAACTGGATACATATTCAGTCCTTTTCTGTTTGGCTCTATTCTATTAGCTGATGATTATGATGGTATTTGGAGTGGTGTGAGTAATGGCGCTTGTATAGCAGCCCTGATGATTGATCGCAGCAGTAAGAGCTGTTTGCTGTTTGATTTTCTCCTCAGGGAAGGACGGCAGCTCGGCAAACACGTCAAAGTGGGCAAAATGCTGGCAGACGCTGGTTTATTATGCTTCACGACCATAAACACCCTGACCTTGGTTTTCTGAGCAGACGGACCATGGCGATTTTTAGTACCACTATAAAACATGTACATCACAGCCTTCCACTCTCATTGCCTTCACCCATTCACCATCACTACACCAAGCCCTCACACAAACACACTTATACAGTACATACACACATATACATGCACTTATACACACACTTACACATACACGCACACTTATACACACACACGCATTTATACATGCACTCACTCACACACACACTTATACATACACACATATACATGCACTTATACACACACTTACACATACACATACACGCACACACATACACACACACGCTTATACATACACACATATACATGCACTTATACACACTTACACACACATACACACACATGCACTTATTCACAGACACATGCACTCACACGGTTTCAAAATAGTCCATGAGAGACAGTTACAGGACAGAACACCTTTCCACTCTAATACACTCCAGAACAATCAAACTGCACACGATTAAATCCAAGTCACAGTGTGATACCGTAGCAGTCTGGACCAAAGGTCAGCGCATTCGTCTTATTTGAATTACCACGTCGTAGTTCGCCTGCTCCTTAAGCAGCACAATTCAAAATACGTTCAAATATGTTTGTCTGCCACAATTTAATCCAGAACACGGCGGGGGCGGCGCGGTGTGACACGCACCTCTGACCTTTCACAATTGATATTCTGCCGGTTCGGGCCTGTGAAATGCGGCTCTCTCGTCTCTCCCCCTTTTTCGTACCTTATCGTCCCACAATTATCACGACTTTGTATCGTGCCGAAGTGAAGCGGCCCGACTGCTGCTGCCAGCAGACTTCTAAAAGCAGGCCGGGGCTTTGTAGTTCGCCAGGGCCTTTGAAGCCACCTTATCAGGCAGCAGGGCGGGCAGATAACCGCAGGGCACTGCTGATTGGTTGGAGGTACGATAGTGGGTGAGAGGAGAGGGGGTGGAGGAGGGGGAGATAGGGTCCCTGCCACGGACACACTCACACGCACACATTTATACCTTACTGTGTCTCTGGGGTGTCTCCACTGTGTTCCAGTTCATGCACCTAAATACCTGTGACTGTGTCTAACAATAACATACCTGTGCCTGTGTCTAACAATAACATACCTGGGCCTGTGTCTAACAATAACATACCTGTGCCTGCGTCTAACAATAACATACCTGTGCCTGTGTCTAACAATAACATACATATACCTATGACTGTGTCTACCAATAACATACCTGTGCCTGAGTCTACCAATAACATACCTGTACCTGTGTCTAACAATAACATACCTGTACCTGTGACTGTGTCTAACAATAACATACCTGTACCTGTGACTGTGTCTAACAATAACATACCTGTGCCTATGTCTAGCAATAACATACCTGTGCCTGTGTCTAACAATAACATAGCTATGCCTGTGTCTAACAATAACATACCTGTGTCTAACAATAACATACATATGCCTGTGTCTAACAATAACATAGCTCGGCCTGTGTCTAACAATAACATACCTGTGCCTGTGCCTAACAATAACATACCTGTACGTGTCTAACAATAACATACCTGTGTCTAACAATAACATAGCTGTGCCTGTGTCTAACAATAACATACCTGTATCTGTGTCTAACAATAACCAAGAAATGCGTTTGTGGTAGCATAAAAGAAATTAATAGAAATAAAATGTATATTTTATAGGAACCAGAACAGAATCACACACACACACACACACACACACACACACACACACACACACACACACACACACAAACTCTCCCAACTAAAATATATTCTGTACAGGGACTTTAATCATATTAACCATATTACCATAAAAATAGAACTAAATGGAGACCCATTATTTCCCCTACTCTTTATTTTTCTCTATATTTATCTCTTTCTCTCTCTTTATCACTCTCCCATTCTGTCATTCTCTCCCTCTCCATCACTCTCTTGTGCTCTCTCTCTCTATTGCTCTCTCTCTCCCTTTCTCTCCTCTCTCGCTCCCTAATTCTTTATCTGCTTTGTTTTTTGGCTACCTTTTTTCCATATCATCTGAAGTGATGAAAAGAATGTGAGTGTGTGTGTATGTGGGGGGGGGGGGGTACTAGTGTCTGCTCCGGTGTGTGAGGCTGTAGGTGGGCGGTGTGTGTGTATGTTTGAATGTGTGAGTTTAGGTGGGCAGTGTGTGTATAGGCAGTGTGTGTGAGTGTGCATGAGTGTGCGAGTGTGTGTGTAGGTGGGTAGTGTGTGTGTGTGTGAGTATGTGTCTGTGTGCTTAAGTGGGCGGTGTGTGAGTGTGTGTGAGTGTAGGTGGGCGGTGTGTGCGTGAGTGTGTGTGTGAGAGAGAGTGTGTGTGTGTGTGTAGGTGGACCTTGTTTTAGCCAGTGTGTTTACCGAGTCCTCACGCCTGCTTGTTTTCCTCACAAATAAAGCAGTCGTCTCCCCTGTACAGAGTGATGGCCCTTCCCTCGACCTCTGACCCTGCTTCCACTGCCCATGCCAGACATCAGATGAACATCAGCATGCGTTTGTCCCTCTGACTGCTCTCTGCATGCCTCACATCTACCTGCTTATGACTACATCTCAGAGCAGGATATTACTACAGTCACATCAACCAACAGATCCAACCTCCACCAGATAGCTCTCTCTCTTTCCCTATCACACACACACACACACACACACACACACACAGGGAGTGAAACAGATTTGATATACTGATGCCTCATTACAAAAGTCTCAGCATGCTTACAAAAATGTAAAGCAAACATTCGTAATCTTCATTCCCAGTGGAGAGTCTTCTGGTGGGTCTTCATCCACTCGGCACTTACGCTGCTACATGTTGACACCTACTCAACACTCACAGATAGCTTAGCATATGGGCATTAGCATATGGGCATTAGCATATGTCCGTTTAAAAACAGACTGACGCCAAACCTTCCTTTCTCCTCAGCATCTTTTCATTCTCACTGGCTCGCTCATTCTCCCTCACTCGTCTCTCTCACTCTCTGCAGCGTCCTCTTCTCCTCGCTATTCTCTGATGATTTGCCATGGCTGGAGGAGATTATCAGCACAGGGGGCCTCAGGATGTTCTTCGGCTTACGGTGAGTGAAGTCTATTCATACCACCATGTGACCAAAACGGCCGTCCTGTATGAGCGGAGCTGGAGCTCCTCTGAATGGAGCCCGTTTGTGTGAGGTGTTGGGCCCGGAGCTCTACGCATTGGAGCACTGTGCAGAGCTCCTATAAAGCGCGCCACGCCCTCAGAGACCTATGCCTGTGTTTCCACTGTCTGTTCTTTAAATGGGAGGGTTGGGCACAATGGGAGATATAGAAAACCCCTGTATGTAAGGCATCATGTTTCAGGCCACACAGCCTATTTGTATGTGTGTAGTTTCACAGGGATATATTGGACGTTGTGTTCAGAGGTTGTCCAGACTTTCTGTTCTGCAGAGGGGGGAGGGGGGGGGGGGTATGGAGTGTAGTAGTAGAGTGTGTGTGTGTGTGTGCACATGTGTGAGTGAAGTATGTGGGGATGTGTGTGTGAATTTGTGTGTGTGGAGTATAGCAGAAGGACGTGTGTGTGTGTGTGTGTGAGTGTGTGTGTGTGTGTGTGTCATTGATATGATGAGCCGACTGATCCCCTCTAGTATGTGCTGCCTCTTTTCCAGCCTGTGGCTCATTCAGCTCACAGAGCCTGACAAGCCACGGGCCCATCACACACACCGCAGCGTTTTAGTGGAGGACACGACCCTGCTTTACAGCACACACTCACTCACACACTCACTCACACTCTCTCACTGTCTCCTGTGTATTTTCCAGCAGAGAACACCCACAAGCTTCTACAGGAAATGAACTATTTGTCATTTCCCAAGTGGTTGTCATTCTTTATATTCTGTTATATGTATTTCACTATTTTTCATCTTCAAACTAACACATTCTCTGACATTTCTGTGCCTTCATTCTAAGTACATTGTCTATATTCGTCTTCATCCCTCGCTGTCTTTCCATTTCTCCTCTGTCCCCGTGTCCTCTGTCCCCCGTCCTCTTGCCCCTGTCCTCCCATCCCAGTCTTTTCTCTCCTTGTCCTGAACTGTTCTGATCTGCCCTCTCCAAGCAACCGCACTTCAAAGCAAAGGCTGGAGTCAAACGCGTGTTCCACTGCCCCCTAACTATCTGTGACACTGTGTCTTCCTCGTATCTTTTCACGTCTACCCTTGTAAAACTTAAAATATTTTCTTGGGCCACAAATTAGTGGGAATTAGATTCAAATCCATGAACCCTGAAGAAAATGTAAATGTGAGCAGAAGGTTCACGTTCAGTCCAGCAGACAGCCGCTCACCTCATCGCCTTGTCTGCGCCAGGTTTTCACAGCCTAACGGGAAGCGTGTATTTTCATACTAATTATCAAAGCAGAGCCCGTGTGCAGCGGGACTGGATCAGGCGATAACAGGATACGGCAGGTACAGCTGAAGCCGGCCTTCAGAAGCTGACTGATTTCTGAGCACACGGCATATTTTAGTTTGTTTTAATATCGAGATGGTGTTCCTGTATTCCTGTCACACACACACGTGCGCACACACGCACGCACACACACACACACACTCTCTCTCTCTTCTCTACTCTCCAGAGCCACAGAATTTCCTCTCTCTGGTTTATTATTTATTTTTGTCTTTTTCACAGCTCTGCTCCCTCAGACGTGAACGCAGATCCTTGGCGTCTCCCTCTCATGTCTCTCCAGTCCTCTCCTTTCTGCCTCAGTGTCCTTCCAGTCTCCGAGTCCTAGCCCTCCCCTCTCCTCCTCTCCCCTCCTCCCCCCTGCTCCCGTGCCTGCTCTGTGGCTCCGGCCCCTCTGCCCATCTCCTCTACGCGGCGGCTGGAAGGACCTGGCTCTTGCTCTAGGACAGGAGTGTGGCCCGTGGGCCCCAAAGGGACCCCGCGCTGTGGTGTATTTCAGACGGGAAGCCTCCGCCTCTGCTCTTGTCTTGCGTCATGCGCTGCGTCGTGGGATGGAGCAGGTGAAGGAGGGTCAAAGACACACGCGCGCGGACTCAAACACACGCAGAGACGCGCGTAGAATGCAGTCGAATTCATTCTGTTCGGGTGACTGCAAAGACCCCAAAAAATAAAACCCTCTGAAGGTCAGGTGGGCTACAGAGGCTGGGATGCACAAAGCCGGTTGGAATCCGACCGGCAGTTTGCCATTGGCTTGGAGAGAAATGGCACTGGTCCCTCGTACCTCAGCACGCAAGCATATGCTGTCAGGCAGAACAGCCAGGTCTGGCATTTCTTTATTTAGGGAAAAAAATTCAATATCCTTCCTGCATCAACAAAACATGAAGCTGCACCCCTATTAAACAAAAATATCACTACAGATGTCTTTGTAGTTGCAATGAGTAAGGCAATAAAAGACTGTAAAAATAGGTTTTATAAATAAAAAAAACGCTGGTTAACAGTAAAAGATTGTAATAATAGGTAAGTGAGCAGAAATAGTGACTAGTAATCATCCATCCATTATCTTCACCGCTTAATCCCGCTAGTCGGGGTCACGGGGGCGCTGGAGCCAATCCCAGTATCATTGGGCGAAGGTACACCATGGGCAGGTCGCCAGTCCACCACATGGCCAACACACACACACCTACGGGCAATTTAGAGTGACAAATCAACCTAACACGCATGTCTTTGCATGGGGGGGGTGTACCGGAGTACGCAGGAACCCATGCAGGAACAGGGAGAACATGCAAACTCCACACAGAGCGGGCCAGACAGAGAATCGAATCCAGACCACCTTGCTGTGAGGGTGACAGCGCTAACCACCACACCACCACGGTACCCACTAGTAATCATATCATTTTGGAAAAAAAAAACGCATGCAAATAAGTTCAGTGAGAATCCTACGTTCATTTGATTTGATTTGATTTGTTTTTTGTTGAAACATATTCATGTCTTCTTCAAACGGACACAGAAGCAGAAGTATTAAAATGCTGCTCCCTTTTAAAGATTTAAAATGCAAAATCAATTGCTTTAAAAAAAAAAGAAGTGGATCTTGTATTCTCGATGTCCTTGGCCAGGGAACATCCCCAAAGACACAATTAGCCACATTCTCTCAGCAAAGAGGAAGGCAGTGGGACTTCTGTCTTCCATACTTTTGGGCAAGGTAACACATTTAGGAGAAACATGGATTAGGAGAATGACAGTCCTCCTGTACATCAGACAACACAGCGAGATAGAGAGAGAGAGAGAGAGAGAGAGAGAGAGAGAAGGAAGGAAGGAAGGGTATTTGTGCAAGAAGAGACTAAGTGACAGCAACAGCTTGATTTTCAACACCAAAGACTATTGATAACTGACCATAATTAAAGGGAAAACGCAGAGAACAACACAGATGTTCCAAAAATGGCAGAGGAGGAAATCCAGTGTTTGGACGTTTACAAAGTAACACTCATAAATGCATGTCCTCCAAAAGACTTCCCTTGGGATCACCAAGTAGCTGCCTGCAACATTCATACCTGATTATTTGGAAATGTGTGAAGGTTTTCGATTCCTTTGTACACAAAAATGAAACCACGAAGCATCTGCAAAACCTTCGGGTTCCGTACTATTGACCTCTACATATAGAGCTCCATCAGACTTTACAATGGATGGGGACAACTTTCCTCTCAGTCCTTTCTGTAGCTGTACAGCAGAGGTTTATCATGGTTATCATAATATGGTTTATCAGGGTTGCAATGTATATTAAAGGATACACCTACAATTATGAACATTAACCTGAATCTGATACTGTGTTTGAAACTATTTCTGCTCACTGGGTAGTTAATAGACCTGGTTGGTCACCATTTAAAGGAACCAAATACCTTGTTTACAAAGTAGCTTTGTGGTAAAACGCATTTCTGCAAGCTGGCTTTGTGACAGGCGAGGGAAGTGCAATAACCAGCAGTCAACTGGTACAAAGACAAGACATATATAGACAGACAAACGACCCTCAGGTGTCAGGTTCCTAATGGGCCACGCCCACCTGAGGGACGAGCACCACGTCACAACAAGGCAACATAGATTACTGCCGCTGATGGCGGAGGTGGCCGACTGAGGGCCTCCGTACTGTGACAGTCTAACCCAAATCTACCTCTGACACAGCAAGAACATTTATGACTTCAAACCAGATCATAGAGATAAACTTGAAACTTGATTTGAAAAAAGGGACACTGATTTAGTCTAGAGGTTTAGCTTCACGGAAACCTGTGGTGCATCTCAGATCCTTTTCTGATCACTTTCCTGCTCTCTAGTGTAAACACTCTCATTGAAATACGCATGAACACAATTACTAGCAGTAGATCAGAAAGCGAATTTCCAAGTAATTTTTCCCTGTTGAACTGTTACCATTAAGATGTGTGTAATTGCAGTCAACACAGTTAAGCTAGCTGCTTGTGATTATGACAAGGGCCTAATCTCAGTGCAAACTAGATTTTCACACAGTCTGTTTATACTCCTGAAGACAGACAGCTCTTTACAATCAGGCAGCTGAAATGAGATTTGAGAAAACGGCAGGCATATTAACTTCCTTCTTGGGATTTTGGCTGGCGTTAGTAAAACCATAATCATATTTGATCATAATAATCAAAGATTAAAAATGAAGGAAAGAAAAAAGACGACACCACCCATGGTGTCCTGCTATGCGGTGAGTGAGGGGTGTGATGATGGGCCCATTTAATGGGCTGCGTACAAAAACCTGCTGATTTACAAGTCCACAAATAATTTAATGTGCCGCTCCAGTAACACTGTTGTAATAAGCCATCTAAAACAATTTATTGGATGTTTTCCAACCATAACTCAGACCTGCCATGCATGTTTATGGGCAATCAATCACAGGTTTAAAAAATGGCCTTGTGCTACCCACGGCCTCTCGCCTAACACAGGCAGGCCAAAGGGAGACGGAGCAGACAGCTCACGAATGAGTGATAGCATGTTAGTGCTTCATGAAGACACGTGGAGCCAGGTTTTGGCATAATGGTAATGGGGTTGACAACTCTGATTTATTCTCAAAGTCATACAGTCTTTTTTGGTGCCTTAGAAGCTAATGATTGTGTCTTCCTATGAATTCATGTGTACGGTGGCCGAGAAAGGCAAGACAAATTTACATTTTAGGAAACAAAATTACAAAAGTACAACTGCCAAATTTACAAGATGTGTTACACTTTTACCAAAAGGCTGTCAAAACAAATTTACCATTGACGTGTCAGACAGAAAGGGGAGGCACAGGATCTGTTGCTGACCTTGTGTCAGTCAAACTAGTTTGCAGGGATACAGTGAGTAGAGTTTGTGAGAGGCAGTAAAGTTAAACCATGTCATGTCCTGTTTTGTGAAACTTATTTTAGCCAGTTGGCATGCTTTTGTTTTTCTTGTGGGCAGGTTTTGAAAGAGCAGACAGAAGGAGATTCTAAACCACTTGGAAATGTTAATGAAAGTAAGTGGACTGTACATGCTAGCTAGCTCCAAGGACTCCCCACTAGAAAAACAAAAGCATGCCAACTGGCTAAAATGAGTTCCACAAAACGGATAAAAACATGGTTTAGCTTTACTGCCTGCTGCAAACACTGTATACCCACAAACAAGTTTGATTATCACAAAGGTCAGCAACAAGCACTTTCTGTGTATTGTGCCTACCCTTTCCACCTGATTCGCCATTTGTAAATTTGTTTCCTAAAATGTTTGCCTTGCCCTTCTCAGCCACCATCCATGCTTGTGTGCGTGTTTGTACATTCAGCTGAACAAACATTTGCATTTTACATGCTGCATACACACACACAAAAAACATTAATTTGTTGAAACTATTTCCTGTAGTCTGCTTCCTGTAATCACTGAATCCAAACTGTTCTCCTTTACTGTTCTATCTCTCTCTCTCTGTCTCTGTGTCCCGCTGGCCCCTGTCTGTCCCGTCTCTCTGTCCTGCTGGCCACAGCCGGTTCTTGCTCTCCACATCCTTCCCATTGTCCCAGGACCCTCTGGCAGGCTCTGCTCTACCAAGGTGCACTGATAATCCTGCCGCATTAGGGCCCATTATTTAATTATGCCTCCTCTGTGCAGGAGCTTATCTGCCCTCTATAGCCCCCTACCTGCTGGGGCGGCACGGCAGCTGAAGAGAGGACGTCTCTCTGACCAGCGCCGGTGCCGCTGCCCTTGTGTGCTCACCCCGATCCGGGCAGCTCCCTGTCTTACCGCAGGCCAGCACTTGTGCACAACTTGCAGATGGAAGGTTGGAGAAGAGGGCTTGGCTACTAACTATTTCCATGTTATCTTAAGCAAAGAGAACGCTACTTTGAATGACTGAACTGCTGAACCTTTACAAGCTGTTTATGACAAAGCCTTTTATCACCAAGACACGAGGGAGCATGAGAGAACCCCAGGAGGGACAGGTGATGTCTTTAGACTCAGTCTAAGGATGAAATAGGTCATGTTCTGCTTTTAATTTTAACTGACATTGTTTGCCAGGAGTCACAGAATACTAAATAGATAATCAGAAGAAAATGTAGATGTTGCATTCATGCAAGTAACTGTGTTCGTGCAGTGCACGGTGACCTGGACCGCCCTGCTCTATTCTTCTTCTCCTTTGTCCACAGGAAGCTCTCAGTGCATCCGTGCTGTAATGGCTGACAAGCTGCTCTATGTATGCAGCTGTTATTTAGCAACTCTCCCTTATCGCGTGTAGGTGACAAACATGTGCAGATGATCGAAGACTGCTAATGGTGTTCGGCGCTCACCTGAATAGGAGAACTGATGAGCATGAAGCACAATCTAAAGATCACACACACATAGAGAGTGAGAAAGAGACACCACACACCCACACACAACAATAAAAGGTTGCTGGAATATTGGTTAAGTACAATGACTGGTTATCTCCATGAAGACTGATACTGTGTTCTTTAAACTAGAAAGCAGAGCATATCCTAAGGCACCTTGTTCAGAGCTAAACTCTCCCCCTAAATTATGAGCAGTTTTGTGTAGATTGAGGGGTCGATAATGCCAAAGCTACAAGCTCGTCCTTCCATACACAAATAGAAGACCAAGAGCTGTGTGCACCATTGCGCAGTGTACATTCACACAAGTGTCAGATCTCCCATTAACTGCATATTGATCTTGTCCGTACAGTTTAGAGCACTCCACCTCTCCTTTGTCATCACTTTTCTGTTCTTCCACTCTCTCTCTCTCTCTCTCTCTCTCCCCTCCCTCTCTCCTGCCCATGAGTTTGAACGTGCAGCTCCTACTTTTGTAGAAGCTGGATGAAGATTATGGTGGTCTTCCTACACTGCCAAATGACTAATAGGCTGTCCAGCTAGATAAATTACTCTTTAAACAGGAGAAAATAGCTCCTGTGAGTAGCTTCCCACATCCATCTCCCTCTCTCTCCCTCTCTTCTCTATGCAACAGGTCATGTTGAGCACTCTGCCCATTGTGAGGAGAGCATGCAAGACGATACACAGCACAACAATGGAGGAATTATGCAAATTAATCCCACCCGTGTCAATGGATTATGAAGATGCTCCAACACTCCCTTCTGCACCCCCCCGCCTCCCTGTGCCTCAGACAACAGAAGAGGCTTTAAAACCTGGTGTTATGAGTCATTTTCTAGAATTCTCCATCTCTGAGTCAGGCTCTCTTTACTCTTTATGCTGGCTTGCCAGCTCCAATCCTTCACTCTTTCATTTGTACATTATTGTGATATAAATAAGCTTTACATCAATAGAACATTGCACGGCAAAAGGAAAACAATGTGGAAGTGCAATTGGATAAAAGATTTATTATCAGATCTCAGATTAAAAAAAAAAAAACACCACAATTGCCTCAAAGGTCAACTGAAGGCCTCTCTTTTGCCCCCTCATGGTGAGTGAAGGAAATGCATGCTACAAAAGTCTAAAAGACTAAAAGTCCATGTGAGAAAAGGCACCTGAGCGGACAGATCAACATGGACAACATTTATTATGAAGAATCAGATTTGTTGATGTTTTTTTTTTTTTTCTCACAACTTGCACCCATGTTTTTGATGAGTGCATAGAAAGAAAGAAAGAAAGAAAGAAAGAAAGAAAGAAAGAAAGAAAGAAAGAAAGAAAGAAAGGGGAAAAAAGAAAGAATATTAAACACCTCCCAGTTCTTACTCAGGTTAGGAGAAACAGTGCTTTGGTAAAATAACAGAAGCTTTCATTTCTGAGGTAATTGTGTAGAAATGCCGACTGCAAAGACAGAAAGGGGATAAAAAAAGAGGAGCAAAAAAAAAAAATTAAATGTTCTCAGACATTATGGCAGACATTCTTTTTTATGATATGAAGCCTGAATTAGATTTGCCTATTCTCTTATCTAATAAAGGCATTCCTTGTTGCAATAGAGCAGAGAGAAGGGAAGATGTGCCCAGACTTTAGAGTGGCCCATGCTATTGACGGCTTGGTTGGTGGAGGGGCGTGGCTTGTTTTGGGGGAGGGGCGTGGTTCAGTGTGGGAGGGGCTGTTTTGTTTTGTTTTATCAGCGCACCTGTTTCAGCATCCATCCTCACGTGCTCGGACTGCTACATCATTTGATAGCGACCCTGAAGTGTTGCTCCTTTACCGTATAGTAAGTCAGTATGACCATGAAGCTCCAATGTGCTCACAGTGAAATGGGAGAACCACACACACACGCAAACGCACACACACACACACACACACACACACACCTACAATGAGTGCACACATGAACGCAGGCTAGAGCTGGACAGATGGGATAATAATATAATTCACTTCTGACTGTCTCGAGAGGTTAGGACCACTGTAAGGGAAGAGCGGGTGGGCAGTGCTGCCGGCAGCAGGGAGGTGAGGCGGGGAAAACTAAACAAAACGCTAAACAAATGTGGACATCATACGCTTCTTAAAAGACGCAAGGAATTACATTTTAAAGGTGCCCTGTCAATACTGTCGCTTCAAATGATCATGCATTACGCTGAATGCAGATAGAGACAGCGAGGGAGTGACGGAGAGAGAGGGGGATAATTTTACTACCACTAACTGTCATTTTGATGATACTTTAGTAATACTGTAAATTCTTTATGGCTATGCTAGTAAACTGAAGTGGTAGAGAAAACATTTCAAAACGGTGGACATTGTGTTCAACAGACACAACACCACCACTGAAATGGAAATGCAAGGGAATTACTGCATCATATTAAGGCTAAATAGTGCAGAAAGTGCCCACAGCCAATCAGATCATTTAATTTTGACAGCTGAGGATGACATATTTTCATTGCTTGATAATCCATCATAATTATTTTTGGCCTCATTATTCGGCTCAAATGAAATAAGATAAACTAAAATACTTTTGCATTAGGTGCCCAAACAGCCCTTACTGAATCTAACTGTAGGGTTCTGCTTCCACCTACAGACCAACGTTGTCTCTGCAAAAGACTCCTCAGTCCAATTCCTAAGGCATGTCGGCTTTCGGCTATTTTCCAGCGGGCCAGGGTTCTTACCGCGGCTTTTTTGTGACGGATGTTATTTGACAACCTTGCTCGAAATTTGTGTTCCATCATTTGCATTTAAATGTTTTTTTTTCTGGCTCTTCGTGGAATTTAAAATGTTCTAAAGAAGTTTACAGTCTTTAGTAGAATTTCAATGGAGATGCAGCAGTTCCTTTATTCCTGTAGCATGAACTACAGTAAAGATCAGTGGTCAAACGCATCTCAAATCAGTTACTGAAAACTTAGGATCAGCTAGAACATACTAGATATCACTGGACAATACTAATACTTGATAATATGCCATATATATGCCATGTATTATATACTATAATACTTAGATATTATACTGAAGTCAAAGTAGTACTGAATGTTTTTTGCCAAATGACAAATTTGCTTCTTTGTTTATGCCAGAGGGGTCCACTGTGTTCAAAGCACAGATCCAACACACCTCTCTGCAAAGCAGTGAATAAATAATACTGCCACTGCTCAGAGATGGTACTTTATTCTTTCAGTACCCCCAAATGGATAGCCTGTACAGAGCAAATTCATTATTATATAATGCAATTATTTAATTGCTTTTTTTCTAATTACATTTCTCTACTTATTGTAGTGTTATGTTCCAGTCTGTGGATATTCTAAGTTGTTAGCTTTGCGTCTGTTCAGAGTTCTCTTCCTCAACCAAAATGGATTCTGTATCTTAGTGTTAATGTCCAACCAAAGAGGAAAATGCCAGGTGAGCCCTCTGTCTCTAAACTCTTTGATCAAACTCACACACATCGTTGTTTCCCTCTTTCCACCTCTTCTTTGATTCACTTTAGTGATCTTCTTGTTAATTAAAGTCACTGCACAATCAGGTAAATTAATCAGGGCCACTGCTAGACACAGAACACTTCATATGATCTTAATCATAGGTAAAAGTCATTAAAGTTGGATCTCTGCTGCACAAGTGAACTTATTTATTTTCTGCCTCTTATCAAGAGACTGCTAATAGCTACATTTCACACGCAAATGAAACTACATAAAAAAAGAACAAATTGCAGTTTGCTTCTCTTTGAAATCAAGAAAATCTTGCAAAGACTATTTTCTTAGCTTGTCCTGAGAGTAATCAGGTGGACGCTTCCTGTTCCAGAGCTGGAGAAAAGGGCACAATCACACAGCATTCATCTCAGGAAAGCACTTTATCTGCTGTAGTTTCTAAAAAACACTTCAAAAACAGCACGCAGTGGTTTAAAATGGCGGAGTGTTCGGTGAGGATCATCCATCTCCAGACCCCCCGCATGACTGCATGTGTGTGCAAGACTCTGTCCCCCTGCACAACCCTCGATGACACAAATTCTAGTGTCAAAAACACCCTAATAAAAGAGAAATGAGCATGCAGGGAGGGGCAGGCCATCAAAGTGTCACATGACACTCTTTACCAGTGTCACATGACACTCTTTACCTTTACACCTTCATGAATCACTGGGACCACAGTTATTCATTGGTTCCAGGGGAGAAAGGCCATTCTCAGCTGCTGGAATATTGTTCTTATACTGGTTCCACCTCCAGACAGCCAGCGAGAAATGAAGAGTGTGTCTCAGAACAAACCAGACCACTCGGACACATGAGAGAGAGGGACCATGTGACCAATACAGCATGAACCCAACATGCACACAATCAGAAAATCAGGTTTTGTCAGTAATCCGATCAATGCGTCGACATGCACTTGGGTATTCAGATAATAGGAAAATGCTGGGTTTACATGAGTCAGGCAATAATTGAATTTCTCCTTTGCATCCAGCCAAAAATCTCTCAGAATGATGTTACATAAAACTTCAAACTCCTCTTTTTTTCTTTTTTTTTTTGTAAACATGGACTTCTTGTAAACAAGCCATTTAGCAGGTGCTGCGTTTAATTCTGTTAGCTGCTTCAGAGACAGCTCCAGTTACGTTTGCAAGCATGCGCAGACTGAGAAATCCGAAAGAAATCAGCGTAAGGGCATACGTGTGCTCAGAAATCAGATTAGTGAGCAAAAATACAGCTCTCTTTATCAGAGTTCTTAATCCGATTTATAGGCAGTAATCTGATCTATGAAATCCGAGTATTCTGTTTACATGACCACTTGAATAATCAGATAGGTGGAGAAATCTGATTATATTCAGATTATTAAGTGCATGTAAACGCACTCTGATGAAGGGAGGTTTTGAAGTTGAATCTGGGCTCACCTCCACACACTGCTGCCAAACACATCTACTACCATCTAGTTCACTGTCAAGTCCCTCTACATGTTTTAAACGTTTTTTTATTTATTTGTTTGCTTGTTCGGAACATATTTTAATGCATTATTCATATTGACCCATTGCCGTTACAATCTCTGCTTTTATTACATAACAGATCTAGCAGAGTAACGACTGCATGAAAATCTACAAGCCTATTCTACAGAAAGTCTGTTTTTTTATGCAAAGTTCTGAGACGATCTAAGATCAATGCAAACTTGGAATGTGTTTGCAGTTAAGGCCAATAACACTTTCTGCAGGAACTGGAAGGACTCACTGAATACGCCTTGCTTTATTTCAGTAAACAGTCCGTCATACGGTTACTTCAAAGAACAGGACGCTTGCCCACTGCACTCAAACTCCCAGCCATGTGGCACTGCCAGAGACTGGAGATGGATGCTAATCTCTTGATCCTACTTGTGACTTTGGGCTCACTCAGAACGTGTGACTGTGAACTGACTCTGACGCTTGCACAGATGAAGTCAAAAGTATGTAGTTTTCTCTATGCTTCTGTTTTCCATCCATTCAATAATTAGTCCATCTGCCTTTTCATTTATCCTTTCAGTCACCAAAGCCTATTTCTCTTGATCAGGTACTGTAGTCTCACCATATGGAATGCCTTCACCTTCCATTGAGACACTGGGATATGAACCAGGGCTCAGACTTTGACCCAGTTTGGTTCATCCTGCTGAGAGTTGTCTGGGAGGTGTATGAGGTGCCTTCAAAATGACTGCAAGCCAGTAATTTGCAGTTTTGTTTAAACGAGGTACAATTAACGTGTTACCAGAGAGCTTATATTAATTTTAGTCTCTACTCAATGACTCCATCCCACTTTTTATGCCGTGTATATTTTACCGGCTGTTTTGATGTCATGTTTACAGCTGATGTCATGTTTACAGCTCTGTCTGAATCACCTCACCATGGGGAGGGTCCTAGGTTCTCTGCAGCCCGCCCACACCTTGCGTGTCAGGGTATGTGGCTCCCCCTCTTTCTCTGTACATGTGACTGTGCAGGATTCATTAACATCCCCTACATCCTTGTCACCCATGGGAGTGGGAATGGGAGAATATGAGGATATGAACACGTAGGGTGAAGTTCTGCTGCTTCCCTGAACAGTTGGTATCTATACAGGGCTGTTCATAAGCACTTAGTGCCATCCGTTACTGCAATACTAATATTACAATAAAAACACTGTTGAATTAACACTTACTGTGCTGATTCCAGCAGCTGGACACAAAAGCTCACTATAAGCGTTAACACCGTGTGCTAGTTCAACACTGAAAATCTTCTGTTTATTGTACTCGACCTCTCTGGTAAATTACTGTATAGGATCCATGTCAAAAGGAAAAATAACAAAAAAAAACAAAAAAAGATAAATAAAAATCTACAATGTCATCATTATGTTACAGAAATGACAAAATGAGCCGCACTGCAGCACATTTATCCACTGGTCCATTTCTTTTGGGAGAATGAAACCTTCCTACTTCGATATATACTCTAATATGTACGTAACGTTTCTACACAGCCATCACCGAGTCCACTGCCGAATGTCTGAATCTCAATGCCCCACTGTCCTTCATTAAGCTGTCCTGGCCTGCTTACTTTGGAGAGAAGCTTCTCTTTATGCTAATGCAATCAACTCTATGCCAAACTGTTGCCTTTTTCCCTCTTTTTTAATTGCAATCCCACCAGCAGCCTAATTGATCATATTTCTGAGAACTCAGAAACCCAAGTAAAATGCTAATTCCAACTATGATAATGATATTATCTGATTCTCATTAGCTGCTGGCCCTCAGTTGTGTCTCTGTACAGTAGACGGCCATGCAGACGCTCAGTTCCCAGCTTTTATATAAGATACTGCTCTGCAGGCTAGCAAGGAACTGACACTGGCATACAGCACTGACAAGAGTTGTCACTCAGCACTCATGGAGAAACACTGATCAAGAGCACCCTCCAGAACGCAGACGTGCATGTGTCTAATAACAACTACAACAAATAAAACCAGCAGGAGTTCACCAATGCCAAGCCAGGTATGTTGAGCAAAGACCTCAGGTTCCAGGTTCACTGTAAATATCCTGTAGTAGTAGTGTGGACCACTGAGAAAAAAAAACTGAACCACATGCCTGTGATGAAATGTGGAGTGAACGGCAGAAGAAAAGGCAGCGTTCGTTATTCAAAGCGCGGCGCCTGGTGTGACTCCAGCAAGCCCGGCTGCCACTGCAAGAGGCTCATGTGTCTGTGATGATGACATGAGAGTCCAGGGCGCGCAGGATGAACTGTGAAGTGTGCAGAAGCATCCGAACTGCTCATATCCAGCCAAACGTCCTAGCACTCACTGGGTGGATGGCACACGGTCGTGTAACATAATAATAGCCGGGGCAACTGCGGAGGGGGTTTTTCAGGGCAAAAAAGTGAAATGTTTGTTAGGAGCCGAGTCAATAATCACTTTGCATGAATATTCATGTAATCACACTTATGAACACCGCACTTATGGACTTCGGCACATTATCCATTAATAGGTGAAAGACAGTTTGTGTGTGATTATATGGACATTAATTCATGTAGGACACTTAATAGTAATGAGAACAAGAATCCAAAACAAGGAAGGCAGTTAGGCTATTGAAAATTCATGGGATAATGTGAATCTGGGCTCATGAATAAACATAAGGGTTATTATGATTGTGATTGTTGAAATGATTGATAAGGCCACTATTATAGTGAGCAATGTAAAATAACATTAATTTAGCCATCAATCTTTCATTTTCACATGCTTCTTCATCAAATGACTAGTACCCCTCAGGCTTTCAAGCTCCCTTACCATATCTACTCTGTCACTACTATCTACACAAGCGTTAGCTAGTTAGCTAGTAGTAGGCATTGTGCAACTTCAGCATCTGATATATTTTGCACATTTCAGCTAGCTAGCCAGATGCTGATTGAATGAGAAAAGGTTTATACCTTCTTCCGTGAGGGTTAAATAATGCCACAATTATGTATTGGTCATATTCTAAAAAATGTCACACGATCAAGGGGAGTGACAATTTAAATCTTAGTGACACACAAATGTACAAATCACTTATAGGCATGTTTTTTAACCTTGGTTCATAAATCCTACTGTGGACAAAATTTAAAAGGCAGACTCTACAGAGTCAGGAAATCTTTCAACCATGTTGCTACAATGTCTTATCATTCATTTATTAATAAAAACACAGAATAACATCAATCAGACCAGCAGACCTCAGTGGACAGTTGAGAGAACGACAAAAAGACTAAATTACTAATACGCAATATACCAGGGCCATCTGACTACTTGTTGGTCTGGGTCACCCACAGAATTAAGGGGGTGCAATACTGTGCATGCGCTGAGGTTGTTGTGCATGTGCAGGCCCACTCCCCCCACCCAGCGGTTTGCTCTTTTCCCTTCTGTTTTCCTCTCTCTCTTACTGCTTCTACCCGTTTTGCATCTGCGTTCACTCCTTCTGTTTTCTTCTCACTCCTGTTCCCTGAACATTTCTAACTGCTCTCACTTGTCATGTGTATGTGAAAGAATTCATCTGATACATTAAGCTGTATGTCTCAGTAAGCTGTATATCTGTTTTTGAATCAACTGATGCTAGCAATGGATCACAAACCTCCAAACTGAGCAGTTTACTGGTTATGTTGCTCATTTTACCAGCTTATTTTATCTAGTTTGCAATGCCCCCTTTTTACTAACATAACCAGTGCCTTTGATTTACTGGTGTAATATGTGTTAAAAGAACCTGGCTCTGATTGAGAATGTTAGTCAATCAAGCGTTTGAAACAATGCTGGGTCAATATGGGAAATATTGCTGAAACATGCTGCTAATAACTGTTCTGGTCAACATTCCAGGTTAAAACCTAAATCATTATAGCTTTCATACTACTTTGTACCCCCTTGATTTTAGCGGGGCATGGCAACATTTTATGGTGGTACATGCCCCATTAAAGTAGTGAGGGCCCTGTGCAATACACTGTATAATGCTTTTTTTTTTTAAAACAAACCTTACATTAGGCGCCAATGAACACCTACATATTCGTCTTGAATTTAGGATTAATGACTAAAAAGCAGTTTATCGATTGTATGTCTCCCACAGCAATATAGAATTTCATGCACGGAACAGAGAACTACAAACAATACTGATGAAACATGTCAAGCACTCCTTTGTAAACATAAAGGTCATTAGTAATTTTTTCTCAAAGGTGCAAATGTTTTCTGAAAAAGGTCCTCCTTTAAGCTCCTTTAAAAGAGAAAGAGGTAATAGCAATTGGGTGAATTTTGATGTTTTGAAATCAATTTATTTATATTATAATTTTCAAATTCTCTCTCTCTAAAATCTATATAATACTTTAAATATATATGTCACAGTACAGCCCCTGACTCCTCCTTCGGGCGTGTGTATGTGTAGTCTGCTTCTGGTTGTGTCCATATATGTATTTCCTTTGGGCGTGGTTCAATGTGCGTGTTCATCCATCTCACCTGTGTCTCGTCTCGTTAACGTCATGTGGTTCACTTGGTTCTTGTTTATTTCAATATATAAACGTGTAGGTGTCTTGAAAACGTCACTCGTCTTTGTTGAGCCTAGCTTTGTTGTGTCAGAAGTGCTTTATGTGAGAAGCGCTAACTGCAGCTTTTTGTGAATAAAAACAACTTCTTTATGTGCACTTGTTTCGGCATCCTGCATTCCTAAATAGTACGGAACCTGAATGGAACAGAATCTGAATGGAATGGTGCCAGAAGATTAGTTAGGAAAACTTCAAGACCATCTCCCCAAAAGAGTTCATGTGCTTAGTACCAAGGAAGGTCACACTACATACAGTACGTTTGTCTTTGGAAACCATATTGTTCAGATTTGGGATTTCATCCCAAGTCCACCACAGGATGAAGGGATCTGAGGACTAGTGCGCATCAGAGCCTCTATCCAGAATGTAGCATCCAACATCCAGGAGAACACCAGGAAGACGGCCCCAAGCGCTTAGTGAGGACCTCAGGACAGCAGAAACCTGAGGAGGATGAGAATGAGGAGGAGCAGGAACCATCATGGGAGGATAAACCCCAGCATTATATGTACCATCATCAAATAATGATATAGAGAAATCCTTCCAAGGGCTACAAAAGTCTGGAATGAAAGACAGCACAGAGGCATTAATCATAGCAGCACAGGGGCAATCCCTGAATACTAGATAAATAGAGGTTGGGATCTACCATACCACGCAGGACACCAGATGCAGGCTGTGCAAAGATCCCCCTGAGACAATCCAGCACATAACAGTTGGATGCAAAATACTAGCAGGTAGAGAGTACATGGAACATCATAGCCAAGTGGTTGACATAGTATACAGAAACGTAGTATACAGAAACATCTGTGGCAAGTATGGGCTGGAGGTTCCATGGTGAAAGTGGAATACTCCCTCAAAGGTGGTGGAGAATGACCGAGCTAAGACCTCCAGATACAGACTGACAAAATGGTTATGGTGAACCAACTGGACACAGCAGTGATAGACAAACAGCAGAAGATGGCCGTAGTGATAGTTGTTGCAAACCCATGCCATAACAACATCAGGAACAGCTTGGTACATGACAAGGGCAGAGAGAAGAGCCAGGCATGATCTTGAATGGTGAAAAGGCAAAGGTGGTTCCTGTGGTAACTTGAGCACTAGGGTATATGTGCCCGAAACTGGGAGAATGGCTCCATCACATCCCAGGAAGAACAAGAGTAAGGATCTGCGTTCAAATCCCTCGAGCTCCCAGACCTCTGGCAGAGGACCAGAGCTTGAAAGGAAAAGGCCGTGCAGGGCAGGGTGGATGGGAAATGTTTTATATATGCACTGTAGTAAGATATGTAGTGACATTCACAATTGTAGTGAAATACACAAGATTTTCAGAGAAACAGGACCAATGCAATTTCAAATCTCTCTCTCTCTCTCCATCACATATTACATATATACACAAAAACCTCTCTCTCTATAAAGAGAGATATTCAAAATTGGAGTGAAGTAGACAAAAACAGGATGTTTTGGACAAAAAAGATCAGCTGTACAAGCAAAACTAATTGTAGTAGGATGAATCAGTTTGCATATGGATAAACCTATGTTTAAATCATGACATTAATTCCATAGGGTTCTAAAGTTCCAAGAATATAGATCAGTTTTTTTACTTTGAGTTTCCTAATTTAATTGCTGCCATAGCAACAGCTGGAAATGAACTCAAGATATGCTATTAATGCAGTGCGTAGTACTATTAAAATGCCTTGCTACTTTCTGATGGTACAAAAGTATTTAAAGAATTGATCCTCAAGCCTTCTCTTGGTTTTTACAATGTAAATCTGGTTACATCTCTTGCAAGTAATAAAGCAGACAACAGCAGTAATGCATGAGAAGCAATGGGTGATCCTTTCATGCCAGATGCTTTAGTAGGTGAGTTAATATACGACCAGGTGCCACATCTAGAGAGGTTGCAGGCAACAATTTATTATCTGCAAAGAATTATTATCTGGGTAAAAAAAATATATGGGGTTATGAAGACTTTTGTTGCTTCCAGTAAATGTACAATTGAATTATATAAATATTCACACACACACACACAATTCAGTTGCTGAACTGGCTTGGTTTGCTGTCTTACAGTAAAAGGTGAGGCTGAAGATTTTAGCAATTGATAGCATAAGCTGGACAAAAGAGGGCAGCATTGCTCAGTGGTGGTTTAACCTCCACATATACCGGCTTGGAAAAAACGTCTAAATTGCAATGCAATAGTGGTCTATCTACAACAGGGGGCAACATCACCTTGGTCTTGGTATTTGTGTGTATGCATGTGTAACATGCACACACACACACACACACACACACACACACACACACACAAATATATATATATGTGTGTGTATATATATATATATATATATATATATATATATATATATATATATATATATATATATATATATAGAGGGACAGAGAAAGAGAGAAAGATAGAGAGAAAGAGAGAGGGAGAGAGATAGAAAGAAAGACAGAGAGAGAGAGAGAGACACATACACTGCAAGCATGACACCTAACCATGACACCTATATGAGCTTGTTAGACCAGTTGTCCACCTCCTGTGAACATAAGATAAACTCCACTCTTCTGGTCTTCTTGAATGGTTTTCTGAGTGTGTTGGTGGGAATTTGTTGTGCCCATTTAGTCAAAAGAGCATTCATCCCAGAAGTGTTTATTGGCAATGAGGACAGGGATCTACCTGTGCAGGCCAGTGGTGCTCCACACTCATCAAACTGTCTTTATTGATGTCACTTTTTGTCAGGGATGCAGCCATGCGTAGACAAGGAATGGTCTCCTGCAAACCTGGAACAATAGCCCTAGACCACCCTAGACCATTCTCTCTCCCCTAGACCACCCTAGACCATTCTCTCTCACCCTAGAACACCCCAGATCATTGTCTCTCACCCAATAACACCCTAGACCATTCTCTCCCACCCTAGAAGACCCTTGAGCATTCTCTCTCACCATAGACCACCACTTAAACCACTCTAGATGCTTGCACTGCACATAATAAACCCTGGCGTTTGCGAGGCAGCTCAGCCATGGAAACTCATTTGAGGAGGCTCCCAATCCACAGTTCTTGAGCTACTGTTGATTCCAGAGGCAGTGTGGAACTGTGTAGTGAGTGATGCAACAGAAGACAGGTGCTACGTGCTTTAGCGCTTGTGGCCCCACACTGAGTTTCCATGGGCCGTTGTTTCTTGGCTGAACTTTGGTTGCTCAAAGCTGTTTTCATTCCACTGTCTTAGCAAAGCTGGCTGGGGCACATCTAACATGGCAGTCGTTTCACAGACTGATTTGTGGCAAAGGTTGTATCTTATCACAATGTCCTGACAACACACTGATCTCTTCCATCCTAGGTGTGTGAAATACATTTTTAACACAGCTACTAAAATAAGTAGCATAAAGTTAATATTGTTATCACCTTCTCTTCCCCATCTATTACTGCAGGAGCTGTCTATTGACTCTTGCAAAATATGTAATCAGCTGCACACTGAATCGTTTTGTTTAACACGTTTGGACCATCAGAATTAAGTACTTGTTTGCAGCATCAAGGCATTTTAACGCTAACGGACATTGTATTAATGATGTATTTGCATTCCCAGTTGTTGCTATAGCAGCATTTAAGTGAAAAAAACCTAAGGAAAAAGAAATGATCTCCATTCGAAGAGCTACAGAATCTCAGGAAATTAAAGTTATCATTTAAATATTTACTGTTTTGAACATAAAAATGGTTTCACCCCCGAGAGCTTCAGAAGCACTTTGCTTCCATAGCCGATGAAGGACCTTGGTCCGAAATCCCAAGTTTACCCAGTTGGAAAACCTGTGTACTGCACTGATATTTAACTACCTTTACATCTTTAACCACAATACACTGTGGTTAAGAGGTAGTAAAAACAAACTACATAGGAAATAAAAAAAAAAAACCCTCTTTGATCTCCTCTCAGTCCATAACTGCAATTCAGCAGACAGAACTGAAGACACCGCTTTAATTTGAGTCTTTGAACTTTCATTTTGGGACATTCAATGGCACTTCACAAAAGAAAACTCTACGTTAGCTATCAGAATGCCACATATGATGGATGGGCTAATTTCAGAGTGATTTGAAGTGTGATAAACTAATGATTAAAGTTTCAAGGTTGTAAAAGAGGATTTCCAATATATAAAGGGTTTAAATTAACCAGCTCATTCTCTATTCAGGTCATATTGCATGACTGTGACTAGTACTGCAAACAGTTTAAAATGTTAAAACCTAAATTGGAATCAGCTGTTTTCCTAAGTTATAAAATTACACTTAACAAAAATGCGCAAACACCACACAATGTCTGAACAGTCAACTGCATTAAACTACCATTTGTCTTCCGCAGCAGTAAGTAGAGCAGACTGAGTCGATTGTCTCTCTAATCTAAGTAAGCCAATGGGGAACATTTATCAAACTTAATTTATCACGGTAACAGGAAATCTATTTATTGAAATGTATATTTTATATTTGTATATAAAAATGTCTCTAATTTCCGAAAGAAACTGGACCTGTAAAATCATCAAAGCACGTTTTGCTGTTTTTTTACCCCAGAATGTTTCTGGTTTTGGCATTAAAAAAGACTGAAACCCCTCAATACAACCCACACCTTTCCACCACAATGAAACCCCTCAATACAACCCACACCTCTCCACCATGCTGAAACCCGTCAATACAACCCACACCTCTCCACCACACTGAAACCCCTCAATACAACCCACACCTCTCCACCACACTGAAACCCCTCAATACAACCTACACCTCTCCACCATGCTGAAACCCCTCAATACAACCCACACCCACCACCTCTCAATACAACCCACACACTGAAACCCCTCAATACAACCCACACCTCTCCACCACACTGAAACCCCTCAATACAACCTACACCTCTCCACCATGCTGAAACCCCTCAATACAACCCACACCTTTCCACCATACTGAAACCCCTCAATACAACCCGCACCTCTCCACGGTATTGAAAACCCCTCAAGCACCAATCAAATATGCAACACCCTAGCTAAATCATTTCTTGCATAAATAACTGATGTACAAGGAGAACCAACAAAAGAAAAATATGTGATATTTCATCCAAGTTTGTAATATAAATGCATTATTATCACATCGCCTATATCACACACACACACACACACATATACTGTATATATATATATATATATATATATATATATATATATATATATATATATATATATATACAGTATATATATGTACAACAGCGACTGCTGGGTTTACTGCCCAACAAGCTGTCCATCCTCCAAGGTACTGGTCTTCGAATCCAATTTTCTGTTCACCTTCACATTTTATGTACTTCATGCATTTACTTTTCGCCTTGTGGAACAGCAATGAAATAGAACAGTGAAAATCTGTGTTCCCATGTATGTGCTGTCCAGGGCAGCGAGGGCATGGAACAAAATATGCAGAACATTCTGCCCTTGGGTAAATTGTGACCAATGCAATAGGCAGATCAGTCAGCATCTAACGAACACTTAATGATCACAGGTCTATAATAAGCTGTGATCAGTGCTAGAAAAGTGCACAGACACTGAATAAAACTGGTGAGTTTCTTCAAACAGGACAAATGATTAGCATAAGCAGTTATGCCACAGCTATTACCACAATACCAAACGATTGTTCCTGTACATAAGACTAAGGTAATAAACCCCTTAGTTCTTTTACTTAAAGGTACACTCCTTTTGAAACTCCAGTTATTGAACTGCTTATGTCAATGACTATGTCCTTAAGGCTTTGGACTGCGTGGGAACCAATTACACACGTTTACATTTGTATGGCACTCCCAGTTAAGATTTACAGCAAAGTCAAAGTCCAAGTTACTCTCGTCAGTCCACTCCTCTTTTAGTCTGTTCTCTGGTCATATAAAAATTCACTGAAATATCAGTGAAAATGGACAATGATCATTAAACTGAACGCAAGTTTGCTGTAAACTAAAACGGCCTCTTAAATCTTGTCGTGGAAGGTAAGATATTCCTTTTATCATCGTATTTTTCATTGAAAAGAAATATGAACAGGATTCACTGGTGCATTATTCACTGGTGTATTATCATTACGAGTTGCCAAGGTGTCTGTTTTCACTGGGATCCAGTTCAGAATGTATTTGCCTTCTTTAGCAGTACTTTTCATTTCTGACAATCTCACGGCAAATTGATACAACAGCTCAACCTGATTTGAGAGAAATAAATGCATTGCTTCATAATACAACGTCCTTACCGCTAGCTAATGGGACACGCACAAACGGGAGCATTCGCGCATAACCTCATTTATAACAAACCGTAACCATGAACAAAACAAAAGCATGGGGAGTGTTTTCTCCGTAACAAATCTCACCGTTACATTTTCTCATTTCCAGGATAGCCGGAGGAGCGATTGTGTTTACGTTTTGTTTATGACTGGAGGGTTGCTCGGGACTGATGATGGCAGGAAAAGGTACAACACGTAAGAGAAGCAAGGAAGCAGAACAAATGAAAAGCTTGACTTGTTAGGAAGACTCGTTTTAATGATCAATCCCAGACTGCCATTAGGAGGAAATAATGTAACTACTACTACTCTCTGACTCTCCCACTCAGTCATTGGCCTATGGCATGTTTCAATAATCTGGAACCAGTTCTAGCCATTATGTTGATTACATATCTTCAGTGTGTATGTATTATGTGAAGACTTTTCTCCTCAGGACAGTGGAGTAAGAACAGTCTTTTGAAACAGAGTGGTTCATGAAGATCTTAAGATTTGCCGGTGTAGCAGGCTATGTCTCTATAAATTATGTCTCTATGAATATTCAGATACGTCTATGCAGCAATAATATGAAGGGCCACTGCCAAAGTGTAGAGTTCAATACTGTTTTGAATAGACGCTTGTGAAGCCTTTTGAGTGATTTTTCTAAGACACATTTTGGTTCTCAGCTACTAATTTTGCAGAACAGACTTCAGTCCAAGTGCAATACGTCCTGACCAAAAGATCTCATTAATGATCATGAGACTGAAAAGCGTAAGTCCCAGGACTGCGGATACTCTGCCTCAAAAGTCTGTTCTGGATCGGACTTTACAATGTCTCCTTCCTGAATTAAAACCTCTGTGAATGTATAATGGGAGAATATCTGCACATGGATAATGTATCCATATACATATAACCAATTCAAGTCAAGACTAATTATTGGATCATGTATTACACTTCTAGTTTCTAGTCATTTCGTTTGCTACACAGTTATGTTATGTATGCAAGTCAATTCATATTGTGCTCTCGTTGGTGTTTCCCATCCACTGTGGGCCAAGTATGCTGTCAAAATCATTACAGCATTACAGTGATGTGTTATAGCTTTGCTACTTCAGGGATGGATGGTTGGCAATCCATAAGAAACCAACAGAATCCAACATAGACCAAGAAATTACACATAAGACCGTCAGGGCAGTATTTTGAATGGCCAAAAGATGCCATTACTGGCCAAAAGAACAGTCTAAAGTAGACTGTTCAAGCAAGATGTCCTCAAAAATACATGAACTGAAGTTCTGTATTGAGAAAATGGCTAAGATAGCTCCAATCAGTGCATCAGTATTTGATTGAGGCTATTCTCAAAAAAGGGTTTTAATTAGTTAATGTAAGAATTTACAATGTTATTCCACCTTGATTGATTAAAGCTTTTGTTCAAGAAAGAAATGGCATTGTCAATGTCATCTGTTAAATAAGACTGACTTAATTATTAATTCTGAATATCCACAAGCAATGAACAAAAACAGATGTCGATACTGATTTCTAACAAAGAACTGGATAGCTGATAATAATAAACTAGCAGACATGGTATGGAGGGCCCCTGCTGGTTATTGCATCCTTCATTTGGATCTGTCACGGGCTTTAAGTTGGTGCACGTTAGTCATTAAATCGTCCTTTTTCCCCTCAGACTGGCGTGATCCCTTCCTTTTTATTTGCACTATCTCACCCGTCACACAACCTTGTGGAAAATTACGTTATTGGAAGTGATCATTGGCTAAGTTGGTCCAATTGATCTTGCATTAACTTGAGTATCATTGTAGCCAATACTGGCATTATTAGTTTCTACACAAACCACAATTATATGTTCTGTATTATACATCAGTGATTACAGGCCTTTTCTACACATACTAAAGAGTCCAGTTACTTGATAGATTGCTAGATATTATCATAAAGGCTTGAAAATATGAACATTATTATAACATTATAACATTAATATTCAATTTCATATACAAATTCCACATTACGAATATTACGTCATTAGCAATCCAGTTCAATACAGTACACATTATACATCTTGAAGTATGTTAAAAAGTCATCAACTATGTAAAGCTTGAAAATAACTTTTAAACTCATTGTAACTATGTGCACTTTCTTTTGTTAGCAGATCTCTACTCAGATAATGTTTATGCCTATGCCTTATCCAAAACTCTCTCAAAAGTCCATTCACCTATGACTGTGGGATTATACTCATCATGTCACAGCAGGATTAAGATGATCCTCAGCAGCATTGAAAGTATGTAAATGTGTGAATATGTGTACAATAAAATTTATTTATTTTTTGCATGGGCCAAAATCTTTTTAAAATCATTCTGATCAAGGCCACTGAATGTAGGGGAGGTTACAAAGATTACAGATTGATTTTTCATTTCCGCTCCATCCATCTCTCTGTCTTTTTATTTTTTCTCCAAGGTCACATGAATGATGAGGCAAAGAAAAAACAGGAGGAACAATACAAGCTGGGAGGAAGATGGCCAAAGGTTCGTCCAGCGACGGCCTCTATTGGAAACCTGCTTTCGCTAATCACTTGTCTCCTCTTCTATCGACCCGTGTGGACAGAAGACAACCAGAGCAGAGAACTCGTACGCTATGTATTTGTGAGATTCAGTGCTTGGCACTTTACAGGCAGCGACATGCTGTGGGCTGGCCTGGTCCTGCAGGTGTGCCAGGCTCTTCAGGACAGCTTTGGCAAGTTTCAGCTCGGCCTCTTCCGCTTTGCTCAGCATGACCCGGAAAAGGATGCAAAGAGAAAGAAGATTGAAGACAGTATCCATGACTGGAGGCCTAAGAAGTTCTGCTGTATCCCCCTTTGGGCCCTTGTTCTGGTGGTTTTCATTGGCTCACTTTTCATTCTGGTCCCCCTTATTATTCTTGGGTTTCCAGAAAACAAGGATGATGGGGCAGAAGGGGAAACCACTAACAAGAGCAACGGCTACGGAGTGATCGAGGGTTTTGCTATTGCAATTCTGGGAGTCCCAGTGGTCGGTGCTGTAAGATTCACTGTCATGTTGGGCAAGAACCTCATCTTCAACCAGGACCTCAACATCAGGAGATGTCTGGACAACAAGAAGGTCAGCGAGCAACTTGGTTTAATGCATGAGGTTCGCAAAGAAGTGAGGCTGCTGTCTTGCTTTATTCACTTCATGGAGGTGTTTGAGAGGCGCAAGATAAAAGTGGTGCTAGAGATCACTAATTTGGATCGCTGCACACCAGAGAAAATCGTTGGCGTCCTGGATGCAATCAACATTCTTTTATCTGATGAGGAAAGTCCCTTCATTTCTGTAGTTGCAGTGGATCCAGAAGTGCTTGCCCAAAAAGTAGACCAGGCAAAAGGTTGCATCAGTGCAAAGGACAGAGGTCATGCTTTGCTGGACCGCATAATTACACTGCCCTTCGCGATCCCACCTCTACATTCTGAATCAAAATGCAACATCTTCCAAAAAATTGTACGTGGTCAGTCTGAAATTCTCGTTAATAGAGATGGTGATGAGGGTAATCATTTATGTGACTCCAAGACCTGCATAGATGATACATTAACAAACAGTAGCCTGATAGAAGGTCAAGCTATCCCTCTGATCACAAAACAAAGCAAGACAGAAACTTGTGCAAGTAAAAGATATGTATTGGATGAAGATGAAGTGGAAAAGTTAATCCAGTCTGCACTGAATAGCATATCCTCTGATAACCACAGCAAGCTTCACATCTACATCTCAGAAAACACTGTGTCCATGAGAAGGGTGATCAGCTCCATCAGGGTGGCCATTTTGCTCATGGAATCTTTTAAGGTCGAGGTTCCCCCACATGACAGAGTCGCCGCCTGGGCTGTGCTGGTGGACCGCTGGCCGTGTAGACTGAGCTGGGCTCTTCAGTGTGCAGAAGATGAAAAACAGACTCAAGAGATTTATGAAGGTGAGGCTGAAATACCAGTTAGTCATGATCACAGCAAGACTCTTTGGGATGTGTACAATGTTCACAGGGTGGAGTTCCACGTAATTGGAGATGAGGTGGAAATGTTCCTGGACAGAGATGATGATCCTGAGCTGTTTGAGATGTTCCTAAAAAAGGACTTCAAATTCACAGTTGGAGAGGTGGCTACACTTAAATTATATACAGTTAATTTGGACTATTCTATCCAGAATGAGATGGCCAGGATCAGAGGAAGGAACAGACTTAAAGGCTCATGGAAAACTGCTTTCTACACTTTACTTCCGAGAACAGTGATAACTATGACTGTAGATGATGTCTGCAAAGAGGTCAGTACACTTTTTAATTCTCCTGATTATCGTGATCCTGTAGTCTTCTCAATATGCAACCTCCAATTAAACAACACTAAAAACGACTGTGGTGATTTACTGTGTGCTTTGTGTATTTGTCTGTCTCTTCAGTTGTCTAGGCTAAAGCTCCCTCAAAAGTACACTGAGATTGTGAAGGAACAGAATCTAAATGGCCAAACACTGCTCCTTAGTGACCCAGCCGATCTGAGACAGGTCATGCAAATGACCCTTGGTGAATGGATGACTTTTAGGATTCACTTCTTCGGGGTCAGATCAGGTGTCCCAATGAGGCAAAGTAAACTGCCATCAGTCATTCCAAAGCCTAATGTTGTCATTTGCTCTGATCTGGATAGTAAAATATAACAGTACAGTGTCTGTGTGTATGTGTGTTTGTGTGTGTGTGTGTGTGTGTGTGTGTATGTATAGAAGAAATAAGGAATTGCAATTTCTGAGTTAAATTTGTGCCATATACAGCAATACTTGCACGAAGATACAGAATTCTTTTTCTCAGAGATTTGCAAGAGCCCTGACTGAGAATGTAATGTATGCCAGTTAGTCAGACATTCAGAATGAGACATAGGATAAAAGCTTTTTATATGCAATTGACTTTTCCAGTCTATAAACTGCTCAGGTCAAAGTGATGACTTAACTCTGATCTAGTACTAGTAATTTGGTAAGAATTTAAGTACGATAGGCAATGAGCACTTTAACGAGTTATGACAGAAATGAAATAAAGTTGGAGAAAATGTAAGTTGAATGATGTGCTATAACTGAAACGGCCTATGTCCTCTCCTAATGTGCCGGTCCTGGTACCATTACATAAATAATTAACATAATTAAACCTATGTGTAACCAATGGAGTTGTTGCTTTCTACAAATCACCTAAGGTCTGTCAGCCTTTCCCCTTCCCTGCTCTCCAGGCACATGAGTATTTCTATCTATCTGCTTATAACTGCTCTGGGGCTTCGCTCGGGTATTGGCAAAAAACTATGGTTTTTATTTGCACTATTGTTGACTTTGGCCTAAAGGTATGTGTCTTTTTGCTTAGCAACAATGGGTTAAGCTGGCGTGTCACCTGTATGTTTGCCTGTATGTGATTAATAGCATGGTCTGATTAGGCTCTTGCGTGGACCGTCACCATTGGCTAGTCTAGGTGACATCCAGCTCATTTTAAATATACACTGAGTGGTTTCTCAAAGTTCCTGCTGTAGCATCATCACTGGCTCATCTAGGCAATGACTGACTGTTTTAAATGTGTACGGAGCCTTCAGTGGATCCACTGCTGTTTTGTATTGTTGTCCATTTGCCTTTCTGCTTTTTTGTGCGTGTTCATTGTCCCTTTAGTGTTTTGTTGATTTTGTAAATAATGAGCCTCATACATGAAAAAGGGGAAAAACAAACCAAGGATTATCAATTGATTTGATGATTCATTTTTTCTGTGTTGGAGCCCACCACAGTTTCCATTTTTCATTGGATTAGACGTTTCATTTTCTTACTTTTTTCTCTTTTTAGTTCTCTGCTTAATTCCTTCTTTGGTATATACTTTTGGATGGGTAATTTAGGTATATTGCCTGAGCAACATTTCATGGAGTTACTTTATGATGGCTGGAGGTGGCTCTCAGCCAATTGGCATTCATTTTTATTGTTTCTTCCTTCTTTACTGAATGTCCTGGGGATCTCAGCCCTCTCTTAATCTCTACTCTGAACTTTGTGTTCTGTGCGCTTTGTTTGCAATCTCATGCATTTCCTGTGACAAAGTGTACAGGAACAAGGTGGGTTGTCCAGATTTGTCCTTCATCTGCCGTCCTATGGCCTGTTCGCCCTTTGGCTTAGGGTGTTGGGTTCCTCTACACTCTGCCCTCAATATCTTTTACTAAAGTTCCATAAAATAATATCTGTCTAATGAATCTCCTGTTTAGTATGCTTTTTGGTGTTACATGCATTTTTGTATTCAACTTACTTGCTCTTATATTAATGTGCTTTGTTGAAGTGCATTTTGCTGTTGGTGATTATTAAATATTGCCCATTTAATTCAAAACCACATCTCCAAGTATTTTCTAAATGTACCTGTGGGCCTACTTGGGTTTATATATACACACACACACAATATTTCTCAGTATGAAACTCCCAACGAGGATAAATAGACTTGATTTACTACCTTAACATGTACAATATATATTTTGGTTGACTTCCAATTGCAAATATTGAGACTGTTTTATTCAATTTCTTTTTTATTATTTAAATGCTTGATCTTGGGCTCACTATATGTTCTGAAACCATATTAGTAAACTATGTGAACTTCTGACCACTTATAATTCATTATCATTATGTAATGCCGCAGAGTTAGGAGACGGACACAATTGCTTCAGAGAACTAGATTTATTATGTTCAGGGGCGGCCGACACATACGGTGCGTTTACGGCGAGGCATGTTAACTAGGCACCAACACGGAGGACTGAAACTAGGTACGACTCAACAACAGGACAACAATAGTACATCAAGCAGGAATACAACAAATACAACAAGAAATCAGGACGTAATGCAAACAGAGAGCTGACCATCACTACAAGGACCGGACTAAATGAACGAAAGTCACATCGAACACATGAATACAAACTAAACAGGGAAATAACCTATAATAATAACAGAAAGACACAGAACTGATAGCACAGATAAAACTTCGATAACTCGGAGGCTTAAATAAACACGGAAACCAAGGAGTACAAGCGTTAGGGAGACAGTAATATAATCGCATGAACACTTACGACATGAAGCCAGAACAACAGACCTACAAAGCAACACACGAACACACGCGGAATATAAACCCAAGTAATTACACCCCAAAAACCCTAAAACAGCTGCCACGAATAACAGGAAAACAGAAAAGGCGTGACAAACAGAAGAAAAACCAAACAAAGGAGAAAGTAAGGTGTACGAAAGCAAGATACCGAGGTGGAGGGTGGAGCTAGACGGTACACATTAGTTCTGAACTCCAATATCTAACTCCAGGGAGTTATGGATTAAGGTTCAATGTAACATCTACACTCACCACTCAGGTTACTATAAACACCTTTCTTGCATGCGCAGTCACTGGCCACTTCTTTAGGTACACCAGTCTTATTGGTCCATTTTAAAGCTATCAAATTGCAGGCCTACCTGTTGCCATGCAGAATTTCATCAGCTACCAATTACTTCATTCCTCATGCTGACCACCTGACTATTCCTGACCAGTTCTTATTTTAATTCACAGATCATTCTCAACACAGCATTAAAACTGACATGGTAGTGGGTATTGCAGTAGTATGACTGGTATCAGGCCCAGAAGAGTTGACAGAGATTGCATACATGTCACTGAATCGTGTGTGTCAGTCCACACAACCAAACATGCTTCTGTGGTGCTGTGGCAAAAGCTGTCCACTGATCATCTGGAGGAGGGCAGACACACCGCGCGTAGCAACGGTATATATAAAATCAGAAATAAAATATGGATTGTATAGGTTGTCTATCTTGACATTGTGTATTCTGTACAATATAGTCTGACCACAACATGGCAAAACACCAGATTTTACCCACTATGTCAATTTACCACCTTTACAAGGGTAATTACTGAAGCGCGGTCAATGGTCAAACAGGACAGGACAGTAATTTACCAGCCAGACATGGAAAAAACACAGCTCCTCACTCACACATACATACACATACACATATATATATATATATATATATATATATATATATATATATATATATATATATATATATATATGGTGTTTGAGGCAGCAGTCATTACTTACTTCAAGCAGGGAGGCACCTGGCCTGGAGGTGCCATCGTTCATCAGGACCATCTTGGCAGACTATCAATCAACTGAATTCTTGCAAAGAAAAATAAATAAATGAGACATAGGGCTTACAGGTTGCTGCACATTTGTCAAACTTTTTGATTAATAAATATCTAAGTTTGCATCCAGACTTTTTTCAGTTCTGGCACCTCAGTGGTGGAACAAACTTCCACTGAGTGTCCGAATGGCAGAGTCTCTTGTTGTTTTTAAGCGAAGACTGAAGACACATCTATTTCAAGAGCACTTAAATTAAATTTTACTACACTAGCATGTATTAAATATTTGTGACTGTAATGACTTTTCTTGCTTTTATCTGTTAAGTAGGGTTTTCTCAGTATATATTTGAGTATATCTAGGCGTCCATACTGACTGTATCTAATAATATCTTTGCTTAAAGTTTCTTCCTGATTTTAGCCTAAACTAACTAGCTAGAGATTTTGTTCTGAGTAAAACAATGAAGCACTTTTTGTAAGTCGCTCTGGATAAGGGCGTCTGCTAAATGCCGTAAATGTAAATGTAAATGTAAGTTTAAAAGGCCAAAGTAAAAAAAATGAAAGCATAAACATGTAAGAAAAAATATGAAGATGCAAAGTAACTAAATTTTTTTTTCATTTTTAATTTTTTTAGTTACAGTTTTACATATGCTTTTATTAGTAAATACTTTTAGCAACCAATCTGAAGCTTTAGATTGAGATAATAAACTGCATTATTTTGTTTGGCTCATTAAAACTTGAAAGCATCATGATGTCAATGTAATGCCATGGCCTCAATAACTGGAATAGGAATTATTAATGTAAATATACATTATTTCATAATACATTACACAGAGCTCAACATAGCTTCAATGTTAGTTAGATGAATAAGCCAACAACATTAATGTTAAAGCCAATTAGAATAATTACACCTAACCAATATGGATCTGTGTTCCTACAATGTTTTCGGTATTTATGCCATTAATTCTTTTCAATAGGGCAAGATCACACCGGGCAGCTGCTTTTTATAATCCGTCTGTCACGGACAACTGTTTTACTGTTTTCTGTGGACTGTGAGTATATCCGAGAACACAAAGCACAGTACATGTTCTACTCAGCCTAAAACAAATTAACAAATTTTAACAAAGTATATTCGCTGCTGTATTATTGCAGCAGCAAGCAGTCAAACTGTATGCATTGGTGTGTGTGTGTATGGGGGAGTAGGACTGAAACTTGACTCCTCAGAGACTGTGGACATCAAAGTGGGGGGGTTGTAAGAAATCAGAATCACGCAGACATATAAGAAGGACAACATGGGCGGGTGGGGGGGGTATCTGTTACTTCCTCTCATTCTCAATCAATGCAGGAAAGTGTCTTAGGTTGGAAAGGAGAAATTGCTATGATGTCCATTTCCTTATCTTTTGGGGCATCATAACCATATTGATAGACCCCTACATGGAAAAAATTATACAATAGTTTCTATTGATTTATTATATTGCAGAGGATGGTGTGTGTATATATACAGTGCAGTCAGATGTACATTAGGCCTGTATCAAGAGCTTTTCCACTATCTGATTCCATTCTGAAAGTTCCTACAATGATATAACATAATAATACATCAAGAAATTAATCTGTTGGATAAATATCAACTGTACAGACTGGAACACGTGATGCACCAAATAAATACTGGTAAAAATGTAATATGGACTATTGGTTAAATAATGTGGGATTTTCAATGGCCAGTGCCGACAGCAGGAAGGACGATAGCCGATATATACTGCCATCATGTTATTGTTGTTTTTTTACATCTCATAAAATACAAGCATTTATTAATAATAACAAATGAGACTCACAATTACTGCACTTCAGTGAACTCATTGCCTGCATCGTGTTTGCTTAAGTAGGTCTGCACACTGCAGAGCAATTAAGTCTAAAATTAAATAAAAAATGCTATCTAAATGAATGTACAAAGGTTATAAAAAAGCTAAACTTTGTAAAAAGCATAAAAAAAGAAATGTTGACCAATGCAAGAAAAGAAATATCATGCAGATGATGACACCACCAGGCAGCAGAGATATTCAAACAGTAATGCACAGTCCAGGAACACACATCAGAAGCCTTTTAGCCCTCTACACAATGACACGCAAGATTAACGTTCTGTGAAGGTATGAATCAAGCACGTAAAACTAGTGGTGTGGGGATCACTCTTATGTTGATTGCATTATTCAGCTTTTATAGTTCTTTGTGTAGTAAGGGGCCCATTTCCACCTGGTTGTATATTTTAGAGCTCGACTCAGATAGAAGGCTACACTTAAAGTGAATGGGTTTCCCTTGATTTGATGCTACTCCCCCCCCCTTCCCCCCATCTTTCTCTGTTCATAAAGCCAATCTTGATTCTGTGTAAACCACTGCGTGCACCCCCCACCCCCAAAAAATAAGTGGAATTGCTTTTGATAGCGGGCATCAGTGTGTGAATGATATGGTCAGAGGAGAGGGAGCTCAATTTTGTACCGGCACTGATTACATCAAGTCTCTAAGGTCCCCCCCTATCTTAGTCCTGCTGTGAGAGTGGAGAGTCATGGGTAAAAAAAATAACAAGCCAGGGCTTCCTTGGCATTTGCAGTTGGTCTCTCTCCATGGCATGGCCGCTCAGGCTCTTCAGCTGAGCTAACAGCACCATAGATCTAAATGCAAACAGCACTAAGCTAATGTGGAGTTATTAATTTAATCGAGCAGAGGAGACACTACAAACGTTCAGCAGCTACACAGCTGTGGTCAAGACTGAAATGAGGCTTGTAAGTCTAAGGCTAATGGTTTTCAGTGGAGGAAATCCCTGAATGAAATACATAGCTCATGCACTCACTATGGATTTATGTCCTAATTTACGCTCACGCAAAAGAGGGGATCAATTTACTCTTTGACTCCTGAATTGCAATTAAACATTCACAGCAGTATTGACCCCAGCACAAATGTTCACAGTTCCTAAGTCTCTCATTCCTGACATAAATTCAATGGAAGTAATGATATCTATTTTCACGTTCAGTTTTGTTTGCGTGCAATTACAAAAATGACTCTGAAAGTGGTCAGTTGCATGGCACACAGCAAGCTCCGATATGGCTGTCTAAAACCACATCTCTGAGCTTGAGCTTCGAGTTCATACAGTGGGGGTTTTAGCACTGGAGATCAATTTCAGCAATGCATGAAAAGACGACCTATGAGCACAGCCAAGAAAGACCTTTAAAGACTATATCTACAGCACACTACCCAGGGACAGACTAACACCTAGGACCCTAATATCAGGATGCAAAGCTCAATATTTTATGCCAGCATCTTATGACAAGGGCATGGCTATGGTTATATGTAAGCATCTTCATAGCCAATCATTTATTCTTCTCATATGTGCAAGGCCTATATATTTTGGTAATATTTGTTATACTAGGCCAGGTGTTGAAGGAAAAATATAGGCCTATGTAGAAGTGGTGAAGATACATGTAGGAGAATGAGGAAGGATGAAGAAAGAAAAGAAAGTGAGGTTTTGTTATTGTTGAGTGGACAGCCAGTGAAGTTGCATTTTTTACCCGAAATTACACTAATGAGCAGTGAAACCTAATGCTGAATATTTCAGTAAAATCTAGGCTAAAATTACATTAATGGCTGTTACACCACAGCTGCAATACAGTGTTAGTTCACAAATGATAATCAGTACATTAGCAGAGGTGTACAGTATGAAGAAATAACTGTGCTTATCATCTATTAGCTTCATCCTATATAGGCTATACTCTGCCCTTTTATTTGTGACATGCTCATTCAGATCAAAGGCGTGAACAGCGAAAATGAGCTTCACTCTGATTTGTATCTAATCACACCGGCTAGCTTGTCAGATTTTACCTGAAGCGTCTATAGATATGGTTACAGAATCTATGCTGCAGAAGCTGGTGTTTTCACATCAACAGAAAATACACTCTGTAGGCCATGCTCTTGTTCTGCATAGAACCGGTGCAAAACATACAGTGCATGTTGTATGTGGGATATTTTGTCCCCTGTAGGTGTGTTTGACAGGACCAAGTATATTAAACTTGGAGGCATTTTATATCATATATGCAGAGTCATACACAAGGCTTCATTTCAAGTTGACACTATCAGTGACTCTGGTAACGCATCAGCTTACAGTTAATGGTTGTAAATTCAGTGTGATTTATTAATCATCAAACATAAAAGAGGTACTTTTTACATCAAAACAAAGGGGGATCTAGGAGTCACAAAGGGGCCATACCCAAGTGCATGTGGTACATTCCATTCATGCATAATTCTGTGTCCAGGGGACTATAGCTACAGCCTTACATATTTCACCAGTCATACCTTGTTTGCTGTTTCCTCTACGGCCTTATGCATGGAGCAGGACACACACGTACAACACGTACAATAGGTAGGTACAATGCAAACTGCTCATGAACATTAATAAAGGATGCAGGTAGGTTTACCTGTTGTTGTTGGTATTGCTGGGTGTAGATTTTGTAGACTTGACGCTGTTGCTAGGTTGTACCAAAATCCACCCGCTCATGTTTTTTGGTGCTCTGCCTCCCTCAGTTTGATATATCGCCGGCTCCAAACACAAACACTCTAAGTAGTTAGCTACTAACTATCTATCTACTAACAAGCTATCTAAATAGTTTACCGTGTTACTTTGCATACGACAGCTACAGCAACCGACTAACAGTTAAGTTTTTGTTTAAAAATCAGGTACGTATTTAAAGAACCGTACAAACCAAATGGTAAACGATTGTGACGCAGTTAAGCCTGAGTAATGCTAGCTAACGTTAGCATTACCCTCCAACAGTCCTCAGCTTTACCAGCTAACGTTGGACAATCAGACGCACAGCAACACCAGCTACATTTAAGCGACCTTAAATGTTGACTTGGTTGTAACGTAGCCGCCACTGCATCGAAATTAAACTTGAGACGCATGGGATCTGGACCCATGCAATTTGTAAAGCTGCTTTGTGACAACATGTGTTGTAAAAAGCGCTATATAAATTAATTTGAATTTGAATTTTGAATTTGAGTTAAGCCTGAGTAATGCTAGCTAACGTTAGCATTACCCTTCAACAGTCCTCAGCTTTACCAGCTAACGTTGGACAATCAGACGCACAGCAACACCAGCTACATTTAAGCGACCTTAAATGTTGACTTGGTTGTAACGTAGCCGCCACTGCATCGAAGTTAAACTTGTAATAAAAACAAATCTTGCAAATTAAACTGGTAATAAAATGTAAAGGTTGGATTTTTAAGAGTGGACATGTGTGCTGGTTGAATGATGAATAAATGTATTGCATAAGGTACACCTTAGCCTTATGATGAATGTGGTTTCATGTGATTTGTGACTTCCTGCTTGAAGATTGAATTAATGTTGATTGATTCACTGGTTTGTTCATTCATTGACTACAAATTCAGTGTGTAAAGAAAGCTCAATCAATGGTCAGATATGCAACAATGCAGTGCCAACAAATACAGATGGCTTGCAGGAAAAAAAATTGTATGACATAAATGGCCAAAGTGTATAACAGCTTGCAACCTCACAAATTTCACATTTGACATTTTTAGGTATCCTTGTTTTTTTAATGAATGAAAGATTTTAATGAACTGACAAAGCAAGCAGGATATGGGTCAAAGCCCTTGGCAGTAATACAGGCACCACAGATGACTGACAGGAGTCAGAATAGCTTGGAGAAAAAAGAAGAAGGGGTTCTAACCAGTGGTTGGCCTGCAAATATCTGACCACCACTGTCATCCAAAACCCTGAACTGGAAGCCAAGCCTTGGTTTACACACCCTTAAATGGAAATTAATAAGGAAAGACTGTGTCTGGAAGACTCATCCCACATCTGATGTCTCCATACAACCAGTTTATTCCCATATCTTATTATGTGGTAATTTTGTGTTCTTCAGATTACTATTATTATTTTTTTAATATCAGAGTTTTTGTTTTATGCATAGAGTATGTGACATCATCCTAACAGCTTCTTTATATTAAAATAATTGTTTATATTCTATTGATTTTTCCAATGGTCTGCGAGCAGTCGAAGCATCTGTGTTAAATCTGATGCCGCATCACCCACGTCACCTCCACAACAGTGTGTCCAAAGTCTGCATTTATAACATCCATGACCTCCTGAACGACCTGACTTCTGAATGGAAACTAAAGGGCATGGCTCCACCAGCCAATTTACAGTGTGATGTGGAAAAAAAACATCAAACCTAACCCACCTGAGCTGTCTGCAGAAACACTCCATGCCCAGGATGTTTAAATCAGCACGCTTCCTGGGGAGACAGCCGTCTCAGTGATGGAGAAACACACTGAACGGTGGTGTGTGTGTTTGATTGCACCGTGCTGCATCTCATCTTCAGATTGTCTTCAGCTGTCTTTATATTATATTATTTGTTTTCCATGAAACTGCATTAAGCATCCTACAGAAATAAAAGAGCTGTGATTACTTGTTACACAGGGTTGATCAAAATTTCCAGTTTGGTATAAATATTTTAGAGGGAATAAAATGGCAGAGTAATAGTTCTGCTTATTTACCATGAACCATAAATGTGGCTGAACAGACTGAGAAAAAACTAAGTGATCTGAAATTGCATGCAAGGTATATTCATGGGTCCAAACCTCCAGCTGCACACGTTAGCAAGGAAACAAAAGTGCCAGGTGATATGTTAGAAGAGCCAAAATGATTTATGTTTAGTAAAACGTGGGAGGCAAAGTCAGGGATACCTGACAGCATCCACGTTTATCACATGGTCCATCTGTGAAATGGAGCAGAAGAGTGTCAAGTCTAGGCAACTCATCTTTATTATTCTAAAAATGGCGCTTCAGTTTAAATAAGCATAAATGGAATTAAAGCCAGCCAAACCCCAATCCTGGCATTTCCTTAAAGAATCCGTAATATTATACAATTTCAGCCATACTACTGATATTTTACTCATTTTGTTGAGTGTTATGTAACAGGTTTTAGGTTTCTATACCATCACATAAATTATGTAAAACAGAACCTATTGCTCCGGCAGTAACATAAATGTGGAACCCATATGTGAAAATGGAAAAAAAGAGTATAATAAATGATTAAATGCATGAGTGAAAATATATTATAATGATTAGATAATTAAGCTGCTTGTTCCCTTCGCATTCCCTTACTTTCTCATCAGTATTTATTTCAGTAAAACCTCCAAGTACCCAAACCTTCAGCTGAAACTCTGTAGTGTAAAAATACTTTCAAAAAGCTGCTTGCCAGCCTTCTGGCCAAGCCGATGAAGCGCTCACACTTATGTGAGGATTTCTAATAAGGTTCATGAACTATTACCGAAAGGTTTGATAAATAGTCTGCTCAGCATCTGCACAGTCACAGCAAGAGCCTGCCGAAAAGACCGGGTCTATGAAGGCGCAGACGGGATTATGAGGCTCACCGCCATTCTCCTGAGGCCACCCTAACCAACATGCAGACAACAAACAAACCTCTCGAGGCAAAGTATTATGACCTGGAAAGGTTGGACTCACCATAAGAACAAAATAGATGGCATCCCAGTGGAACAGGGCCAGGGGAAACCAACTCAATTAGATCCTGCCCTGGTCCCCAAACCCTCCGAAACTCAGGTGAAGCTCATTTCCTGACGTTATTGATTACTAGCAGGGGATCATCATGCCCTGTGTAGCGGGTTGGTGGTTTCTATTCTTTTCGACCCCTGATTGGTTGTAGTGGGTGTAATATAATTGGTATTTATAACCTTGTAACTTAGTCTTTTAAATTGCGAGGCTCCTATAAAAGGGTCACAATTGAGGCCATCAGGGCTGTTCTGGGTTTCTCCCTCCCCTTCCGGGTCGCTGCTCTGCTTTGAGGTATGTGTACCCATGAACATAACCCCCCCCCCTCACGCGCCACGTCACACCTGCAAACGAAGCGGCCTTCGGAAGCAAACCTTCACCCTGGGATTGTTTGGATGTGTGTCCACAGGAGAAAACGGATGCTGCTCTTCTGCTAAATGTTACATTAGTCATTCTAGAGCTTTCTTTGATTTTCTGTGAGATTGCCTTTATCCCTTTTGGGTTTTTTTTCTTTGCAGGGTACATGTCTGCAATCAATGCTAATGACAAAGGTAGCATTACATTAGCCTGTTGGAACATTTAAGAGTTTAGCCATGCAGCCAGACAAGATTGAACACTTTTAGTCAAAGGACCTAAGTCAGATTTATTGCTGTTGTATTGTAGTATCAGCAGTACAGAAGTATCAGGAAACACAATCTCTTCGCATTGAGAATGCAATTTTATTTGAATAGGTGAATCTAGAAAAAGGACTCAGTGGGGAAGGTTAAATGAAATGCATACAGTTCACAAAGACAGCGAAACACATTCTAATCAGACTAAATACAAAATTGGCTGATACTATCAGATGACACAAATCAATACCACAACTAACTTTAAACAATAGATCTGAACTAAATACATGCCGTGAGGAAAGGCAGAAGGCATTCTGGGGGTCCATGCTTCTCTCATATGGCAGACGCCACAATATGAGCCAGCGACTGAGCAGCAGACCATAATCATATATTCATAATTAGGTGTTCTAACGGTTCTGAAATTATCTTGATTCTGCATGAACTGAATCAAAGGTGCTTGAGGCTCCCTGGGCTTCTGCAGTAGGCCATGCCACATGTCCAGATGGACTTATCTGTGTCTTTAACACGAAAGGGTTGCTTCCTGCATGTGACTAACAGTGAACATTGGCATTAAATATGAGAGGCTTAATGGCTCCTTGTGTATAAGGCAAATATTTGGGTGGTATTAAAAGGGGAAGAAGAAAAACAACTCAGCATTCTATAGGCTCATAGCTCTTAAATTTTAATCAAACAGAGTAAACCAAAATGTTGGCCTCGGGTGTTGGAAAGCATATTTTAATAATTAAGCAGACCAAACCTAGCTAACTCCAGGCAAGTTATCACTCTGCAACATGCATTTCCTTCGGACCAAAAGAAGAGCAGTACTGCGGTAATGATCCTGCACACTTAAAATCTAGTCTGGCTACATGTTTTATGCACCTAAAATGTTTAGATTTGAACATAAGGATAAAAATGCTGTGCTTATATTCAATGACATTGAGTAATGTCAACAATCCTTTTTGGTTACACGGTGGTCTTCCCAAGGGAAACATAGCCCATTAGAAAAAAAAAAAAATCAAAAATAGCCCAAGATTTGACCCTTGAGTCTTTGGAATCAGGAGCCAGCATCACAGTATCAAAAACACAATGCTTCATGAACCCATGTGATGATGGTTGGTGTATTCTTGTCTGCACTCTTCTATTACACTGCAGTTTCTGTCATTACCTCAATAAATTACATTGACACATTTAGCAAACTGTCAGATTATTCAACCGACTATGAGTAAAACAGAATTTATGACTATTACTAATACAATTAGTCCTAGGATCTTATTTCTTACATAAAATCCCAAATGTTTGAGTGAAATAACCTTTTCAGAAATGAATGATAAACCCCTTTTCAGTGGTTGGTTGTGTCAAAGCGATTAAGATGCTTTTTGCTTCTAAGTGATTTTTTCTCCTTCACAATCTTTTCCCTTGCCTGTGCTCTTTTTCATGCTGCTATATGCAATTATTCTGTGATTTGTCTGGGCTACAAGACACCTCGTATATCAAAAGCTCATCTACGCAAACCCCACAGTGATTAAGGGTGCGCTCCAGATTCAACGGTAACTAACCGCTCCAGATTCAACGGTAATGCGAACACCAAGAAGACCACATAATATTTCCATTCACAATCATTTACTGATGGCATTCCAGATTAACCTCTTAAATTCCAGGATCCAGATTTACTGGTGGCCCAAATAACGAGCATCAATTCATCTGAGCAATCTGCTAAATTACATGTGTAGTTAGTGGTTGTCTTGCAGATGATTTGCAGATGATTTACAAAGAATATTTTATAAATGCGAACACTGGGAGGGCTTGGAAAACAATATTTAAATGAGGTTTTTAAGCGTACTAATTGTTCTCTATATCCATGGCAACTTCAGTTCAGATCTATAAACAATTTCAGGGGGCAAAGAAGTGCTGGCTGAGGTATTAAATAAACACATCAAAGATCTGAAGTAAACAGACTAGATATTGTGTGAAGAAAAGCTATTTACTCCAACATTTGCGAGAAATTCAAAGCTGTGGGTAAAATGAGCAGCTGATCACATTTCCCCACTACAGCAAGGTTGGAAGAAGGTGAGTAACATCCCAATTATTCTGCCTTGGTAGGGAAATATATTATCCGTCAGGTGTTGCATAGATGCGGTTCTCATCAAATCAGGCGAACTCAACAAACACTGCCAGGTTTCACAAAGACACTGATGAGCTGCTGGAGAAGCAGACACAGCCCTTAGAGGGATCACCATTCCCAACACAGCAGGGCTGAACTTTGCTTTACTGTGAGAGATTACACAGGTCACTTCACCCATCGCGGCACACAACAAGCGACTGGTCAGCACTCTGTGCGGTCTGACAATGGCTGCAATTTCACAGACAAGGATGATTGAAAATGGAACGCAGACAATGAGGTCTTTGTTTAGTCCAGCTGTAGTGCAGTTAAGCCTGATAGAGCCTGTACAACAGCAATGAGGGATGGGAGGGAGGAAGGAGACAGTCACACTGCACTGGAGGAGGCAGATACACCAGAGGACAGAAGAAAGCAATGATGGTGAAAAGAGGGGAAAAAGTAAGCATAGCGTGAACTGTAGATCTGCAGTAGTGATCCTGTAGGATGCCCCTGTCCAGTACAAAGGGGAGGTTTGGTCCACTGGTGTGAGTAAAGGAGGTGGTGTGACTTTTGCCTCTGGGGAGGGTGGATTGGACAGACTTTGGGAGGTAGGCGTGTATGTTTGTGCACTGGCTGCTTATAAAATCTGACTAACAGAAAATGTGAGTCCATGTAAAGCAAATGCTGTCTGTTTACTTTAAAGAGAACTAGATTTTGATATTAAATAGTTCTGAAATCGAAAAAAAAAAAGTTAAAAAGTTCTGAAATCGATCCACATCAAAGCCAGCCCAGGCAATACTTGCCATTTTGCAAAAAAATCAATAAATAAAACAGTTGCTTAGAATAAATGACCTACACATTAAGGACATGTGTTACAAATGACCTGCACATTAAGGGAATGTGTTACAAATGACCTGCACATTAAGGGAATGTGTTACAAATGACCTGCACATTAAGGGAATGTGTTACAAATGACCTGCACATTAAGGGAATATGTTTGCATCCGATCCCTATGCACAGTTCCCAGTGGGGGCGGGGTGGTCACACATAAGTGTATACAGTATGCGACAGCTGGGACAGCTACAAATTCTGTGCACCACAACATTTAGCACAGCTGAGACTCTGCTATGAGAGCTGCGAGACTACATTACTCATTACTCATTACTCATTACTCATTACTCATTACTAATTACTCATTACTAATTACTCATTACTAATTACTCATTACTCATTACTAATTACTCATTACTCATTTTGTGGCTCTAAATCAGCCTGTATCTCTTCTAAAAGTTCTAAAGCAGCACTGCTAGATATGCAATTATTATTTACCATTTTAATAAATTTCATGGAAATTTAAAAAAATGTTTATGGAAAATCCATTTTGTGTTGTTTTTTTAATAATCTCTGCCTCAATTCAGTTATAGTAGCCATGGTAAGAGACAAACAAAAGATAACAACATATTAGTATTGATTAAAAAAGATTATCAAAAGATGAGTATAGATTAAAAAATGTTTAACAAAATATGAGTATAGCTTTAAAAAGATTAACAAAATATGAGTATAGATTAAAAAAGCGCCCTACATAAATAAAGGAGCTGTGATTACTTCTTACACAGTGTTTGCAGCTACACTAAAATATCACAAATGTCTTATACTCTTACACACGTATACTCTTATACTCATACTCTTATACTCTTATACCCTTATACTCTTACACTCATACTCTTATACTCGTATACTCTTACACTCGTATACTCTTATACTCTTACATATTCTTACATACTCATACTCTTATATTCTTATACTCTTACATTCATACTCTTACACTCTTATTATGATCTTAAACTCATATACACTCATACTCCAATACTCTTATACTCTTACACTCTTATACTCTTATACTCTTACACTCACACTCTTATACACTCATATACTCTTACACTCATATACTCTTATACTCTTACACTCTTATACTCTTATAGTCTTACACACTTGTATACTCTTACACTCTTATAGTATTATACACTCTTAAATTCTTACATGCTTATACTCTTATACTCTCATACTCTCATACTCTTACACTCTTATACTCTTATAGTCCTATACACTCTTATACTCTTACACTCTTATACTCTTATAATCTTATACTCTTATAATCTTATACTCTTATATTCTCATACACTCTTATACTCTTACACTCTCACCCACTTATACTTTTATACTCTTACACTCTTATACTCTTATACACTCCTCTACTCTTACACTCTTATACTCTATACACTATAATACTTTTATACTCTTACACTCGTTTAATCTTCCTTTCATATCTGTTTTCATGTTTCTCATGAGCACTAAGAATCCTGATCCAGAGAGTCCCATCACATGTTGCCTGATGAGATGAGGAACATATGTTTTCCTGCAACAAAGAAATGTTGGACAAACTATTTTTTTAAATCTTTCAAAGTGTTCAAGAACAAATTTAGCCACATCAAAATCTTTGGCCAGAGCACTACGTTAAGCAGCTTGACTTAAACACTAGACACTAATGGCATATGATCGAAGCCAAAAAGATAGCACTTACAAGCTGAAAATCCCCCAAGCTCTCAGAGTTTTACAGATTGGCTGAACAAGATGTGCTTTGTAGTACAAATGGCACGGCTATGCTTTAATGAGCCTAAATCGCAAAAATCATTCGGGAGTACACAAAAGACGTTTGCTGAATCTTCAAAAAAAAAAGAGAGCACTAAACCTCCATCCTACCATGAAGGTTATGCATGACTGCAGCCAGTCTCCTCTCACCTCTGTGCAACATTTAGACAGCACACTTCCTTTACCTTTTCCTTCTATGACCAGTAAGAGTCCCAAAGCAAGATTCTCTATATTATGGACACCTACCTTGTTTTCTGTGACAAATTCTTGTTTCTCTGGGGTATAGATAAGAGGTTATGTATATGTAAAATCACATTCTCATGTCATAAACTCTGCACAGATTAGGAAATGGATCGCTGTCAGTTGACATTACTATTAAACATATCTAAGGTGATAATGAAAGTGAGGAACAATTAGAAAATAGCCAGAATGAGGAGCACACTGTCCCCACACTGTCCCCCACACTGTCCCCACACTGTCCCCCATGCTGTCCCCACACTGTCCCCCATGCTGTCCTCACACTGTCCCTGTGTGCAGTGTGGAGAAAAATACAAAGAAGAAGGCAGAGTTAGCAGGTTAAGACCAGTTGCACAGTTGAATCTTGTGGTTTTCAAAAGTGAAACTCCTTTGTCAGACACCATGTCCATTAGCGGCTTTACGGAAGAGTTTTTTTTGGAAGAGTCCCACAAAAAAAGCCATTCTCTAAGAGCCAGACCCACAATGCAACGCCTGTGGCAAAAGAATTCTAAAATGAGTCATGTGACATGGCCAGAGCAGAACAAATTGTAGCTTTTTGGCCATGCACAGCATTGTCACAATAAAAATGAACTGTCTGCAAAGAAAAGCATTTGATATCCACTGTCAGATATGGTTGTGGATCGTTGAAGTTTTACTGTTAGTGGTCCCAGGGGCTCTTGTGAAAATCAATGGTATAATGAATTCTACTAAATACCAGGATATTTCAGCCCAAAATATGTCTGCCTGTGCCAGGAGGATGAAACGAGGCTGTGGGTGGAACTTTTGGCAATATAATGACCCCAACACACATCAAAACCCACACAGAATCAAAGTTTTGTGGCCATCTCACTCTACAGATGTGAATCCGATTGAAAGCCAGCTGAGAAATGAAAACCCAAGAATATCAAGGGACTAGGGGTGCTCTGCATGCTCTGGGTTGGTACAGGCTTGTTCAACCTTGGGAAGCATTACAGAAGATGGTTCAGTTCAGCTAAATCTTACCAGTGGAGGCTTCATCAAATACTAAAGATGGGGGTGCCAACATTTTGAAATCTTTTTTATTTGTTTGTTTATTTGAAAAGACTTATAAAATATAAATATACACCACACTAATCTTCTGAACACTCCATATACTACCTGTGAGCAGATAACCATAAGGCTGTAAATTTAAAAATTAAAATAACAACTCGTTTTTTTTGTATGATATGTATTAGACATTTAAAATAGCAATAGTACTGCTGTGCTTACATAAAAAAGAAAGAGCACCCTTGTTGCTATTCAAGTAGATCTAGTGCTGGATCAAGTGCGGTAACCCTGTGATATAGTGCTAGATCAAGTGCAGTAACCCTGTGATCTAGTGCAGGATGAAGTGCGGTAACCCTAGGTCCCGCATGGCTGATCTACAGTTACTGGATTACAGTGGGCACGTAAGAAAATGTACATTTTCAGTATTTACTGTAATATGATGAGATCGTAAAACAAAACAGCTCACAAAAGCATAAAGGGCAAGGTCAAAATCACCTCTTACAGGAAGCAAGTGGGCTGGATCTTTCTGAGTACTTTTATATGCACAAAACACACTTTTCACACCTTTACTGGCTAGGAAATTTAATTATGACATGCAAATTTTTATATGCTTGTAGCATATTATCAAAGAGTCAGCAAAGCATACCTAATTGCACTCTTCCTGAAAGCCATAGTCAACAGAAGCACTCAAGATCAAGATCAAAAGACTTACTGAGGAAGCTGGCAACACTGACTGGAACCAGTTGGTCCTGATGAGGCCATTTATAAGATCTGTAGTATTTTGGAAGTAGACTGGTGATGTATTTCAATAACATATTAAGTGTAGTAGTTGCATTCCTCTTTATGCAGTGTCTTTTTTTCAGTGTTCAAGAATATGTTCTATGGCAAGTCTTATTCCTCACCTAAACAATATTTATTACCTTTGCATGCATGGTGGGCGTGTGTTGTGTGCATAAAATTAACAGGCTGAGAAGATGTATCTGAAAGCCACAACAGAAATTCTCTTACAAGCTTCCACCACCAATTGATGACCACAATCTATCTATTTAAAATGTTTCTGAAACTACAGGTACACTAGAAACATACTCCTACATAATTTCATATATCGGAATGTGATACATCTGTTCTAGACACAGGATATGCTTTTACAATGAAGCACTACAGCAAGCTGCCCTGTTTAACAAAAGATGCATTATTGAGTCTCCTGTCTTTGCGAGGACGGAAAAGGCCGGTTGTGATTTAAAGTGTTGATGTGATTAAAGTGTAATAAGGATGAAAGACCTTTCGTGGTCTTTCACCCTAACCTCAGCTCTTCTGTAACTCCATTCGATGGACATAATTGTTGTGATAGCTTCTGTTTAAGCTGTTTCTTTTTGTCAGGGTTATACAATGATAAATGAATGGTTTTATTCTGAAATGTCATAATTATCATTTTAATGCTCTCAGCTCTTAATGTTGCACCGGGGGGCGTGTCTTTCCTGGCACAGAAGCTTCATTAACCCGCCTCTCATGAAAGGGATCGATACACAACACTTGTGTAAACCCTTAACCATGCCAACGTCTTCATGAAAAGTGCAACTTTCATAACCACTCCTTCCTTGTTTAATTATTCATGTCTTCCTGGTAAATTATTGATTTTTTTTAAATGTGACTCAATTAAACTAAAAACAAATAAGCAAATCTCACCCGAAGGTCCATATTAGCACAACAGCAAGCAGATGTGACCCAGCTGTCAGTCATTAATGGTTGGAGGGGTACGGGTACCACCCATCTCATTAATGATTGGAGGGGTATGGGGTGCGACTGTATTGAGGCAAGTGGGCGATGGCCTGACTCTGTCCCAGAAGGAGCAGCTGGTACTGTCACTGTGCTCACATTTGTGAATGTGGCAGGAAATGGACTCTTCGGGGAGGATTCTTCCTCACAGACACAACTGGTCAATCTTCAATCTTTATTCCTCTTTCTTTAGGCCAAGGTTCACTGAAAGCCTGCCAGGACACCAGGCCAGCAGGCACAGGGCCAGTAAAATCTGAGAATACAAAGATAAGGTATTGGAATCAAGTAAAGAGTGGTTCAGATTATTTGATTTATATTTATTACAAGCACATAAAATACAAGGAAGAATGATAGTGTGGGAGGTTAAACGGAAAGTGTGAAATGTTAGCAGACCTCGACTCTCCTGATGGCTGGTGTTCTTTAAGTGACGGGGATTTACAGAGAGGAAAACTGGCCAAGTCATTGATCGTGACTGCATTTCTTCCTCTATGCTTTCTCAAGGGCTCAATGTCCTTCCTGCATTAATCTGAGAGATTAGGCGATCTAAGACACCTCGATCAGCAAGTGCAGAAGCAGCTGAGATCCTGCAGGCACAGAGATAGCCGAGATCCTGCAGGAACAAAGGTTGCTGAGATCCTGCAGATGCAGAGGTAGCTGAAATCCTGCAAGTGCAGAGGTAGCTGAGATCCAGCAGATGCAGAGGTAGCTGAGATCCTGCAAGTGCAGAGGTAGCTGAGATCCAGCAGATGCAGAGGTAGCTGAAATCCTGCAAGTGCAGAGGTAGCTGAGATCCAGCAGATGCAGCTGAGATCCTGCAAGTGCAGAGGTAGCTGAGATCCAGCAGATGCAGAGGTAGCTGAGATCCTGCAAGTGCAGAGGTAGCTGAGATCCAGCAGATGCAGAGGTAGCTGAGATCCTGCAAGTGCAGAGGTAGCTGAGATCCAGCAGATGCAGAGGTAGCTGAGATCCTGCAAGTGCAGAGGTAGCTGAGATCCAGCAGATTCAGAGGTAGCTGAGATCCTGCAAGTGCAGAGGTAGCTGAGATCCAGCAGATTCAGAGGTAGCTGAGATCCTGCAAGTGCAGAGGTAGCTGAGATCCAGCAGATGCAGAGGTAGCTGAGATCCTGCAAGTGCAGAGGTAGCTGAGATCCAGCAGATTCAGAGGTAGCTGAGATCCTGCAAGTGCAGAGGTGCTGAGATCCAGCAGATTCAGATGGTAGCTGAGATCCTGCAAGTGCAGAGGTAGCTGAGATTCAGCAGATGCAGAGGTAGCTGAGATCCTGCAAGTGCAGAGGTAGCTGAGATCCAGCAGATGCAGAGGTAGCTGAGATCCTGCAAGTGCAGAGGTAGCTGAGATCCAGCAGATGCAGAGGTAGCTGAGATCCTGCAAGTGCAGAGGTAGCTGAGATCCAGCAGATGCAGAGGTAGCTGAGATCCTGCAAGTGCAGAGGTAGCTGAGATCCAGCAGATTCAGAGGTAGCTGAGATCCTGCAAGTGCAGAGGAGATCCAGCAGCTCCTGAGATCCAGCAGATGCAGAGGTAGCTGAGATCCTGCAAGTGCAGAGGTAGCTGAGATCCAGCAGATGCAGAGGTAGCTGAGATCCTGCTGCCACGTTGACGGAAGAGAGGTGGGTTTGTGCTCCTCCCTCCCTCGCCTGCTGAGACTGTTCCTCCTGAAGTGTCTGCAGTGCCTCTCCTCACGCAGGTCCCTTTTCCTTTTACATCTCCATCTCCACACTCCTACTCCCACTTCTCAACCAGGCGTCTTTCTGCAGAAAGTAAGGAGAGTGTGTGCGTCTCCTTTATCACCTCTGAAAGTGCAATCTCTCCGAGACAGAGAGACATTAGCATTTCACAGTCTGGCTCCTATGGAGTGTGGCTTCCATTGGACGGTTCCTAATTGGTGACCCGGAGTGACACAGGTGTCTTAATAACTGCTGATGACAGTCTGCCAGACAGTAATAGCACTCAGAAACCCAGCCACTAATTGACCGTATCAGTCCCACATGTGCCATCCACAGCACTGGGCCCAGTGGTCGTGAGAGCGTGCGAGGCAATGCTGCCCTGTGCAGTCGTTAAGCGCACTGATGAGCTAACCATGCCGGCCAAAGAGCTGGACCGCTTCTAATGGAGTCCATTATTGCCATAGAAACAGTGAGTGGGTGTCTGGCCAAAAGGTTGTTATGGCATCACTACATGTGCTTCTTTCATTTAATGAAGCTTCTCTCAGGGAAACAGAACTAGACATTAACTCAGTGATGACACAGCGAGCGCAGCCAAGAACAGGCCCTCATGCACACACACATGCACCTGGGCATTCAGACACACACACACACACACACTTTTGCCTATAACCAAGAAAGGAATGGTTGTCTTTTCCAAAAGCTTCATCAGCCATTCCATCAGTTCCTACTTTTTCCTCTGAGGCTCCTTCTCCACAGAAGCCAAAGAAAACGAGGAAGATATAATGCCTTTGAAGCTGCCAAAAGGGGGAAAACACACACACACACACACACATACACACATACACAAAGCAAATATATAGAAGAAAAACGGCACCTTGTGGGGTGAGGGTACTTCAAACCCCATACCTCAACACTCCGGAACATTCCCTCTGGTCCTGCTGCTCATCAGACACAGGGTTTGTTCTGTGCTCCACTGCCTTACTGTAGCCTCCCTTCTGAGACACTCCCCTCCTTAAGAGGACCGCTGCTGTCGGGATTCGTCTTTAGAAAGGGTCTGCTCATTAAGTCTGTATCCTGCAGGATATGTGCTATGGATTTTTCCTAATGTAAACGTGCAGCCGTACTGTAGCTGGAAGGTGTTGGAGAGGGTAGGCGAGGGAGGGGGGTGTGCTGAAGTCTTTCCTCTGTGTCTTATCCGCCGAGGGAGATGCCTGCAGGTGCCTCTGGCACAACGTAACTTCCATCACAGAGGCACGATGACGGAGTGAGGGAGGCAGGCAAGACGCTGACCTGACAAGTTAGATAAGTGGTGGGGGGGCAGAGGGAGAGAGAGAGAGGGGGAGAGAGAGAGAGAGAGAGGGTGAGAGAGAGAGAGAGGGAGAGGGAGAGAGAGAGAGAGAGAGAGAGGAGTGAAGGCCTTGGAGGCTGGGGGCTGATTCCAGTGTGACGGGAGACGCGGTGCCTGCAGTGAGGATGATCAGTGGGCAGGTTGGCTGCAGGCAAGACAGCACTGCCAGGTTACTGAGCAGTGTTCTTCCAAACACACATGCACATGCTCATGTGTGAGAGTGTGCACACAGACACACACACACACACACTCACACACACAGAGTGAAGTATTTTTTCTTCACCCTTATTTTCTAAAACTCCCTTGAGCAAGTCAGTCATCCATAGCAATGCACAGAGAGAGTGACAGAGAGAGAGAGACAGAGAAAAAGAGAGAGATTGACAGAAAGAGAGAGAGAGACAGAGAGAGGGAGAGAGCAAGAGTAATAGAGATAATGTGAGAGAGAGAGAAAGAGAGAATGATGGAGAGAGAGACAGAAAAAGAGTGACAGAGAGGGAGAGACAGAGATAGAGAAAGGGGGATATAGAGAGGGAGAGAGAGAGAGAGAGAGAGAGAGACACTGGCATTTACTGGCTTTGCATGTTTGGTCTACACAAATACAGCCTCCCACTGAGTACAAGATGTCACTTGAAAATGAAAAGTCATTGACTCCTGGTCACACCATGAATCACACTCACACTAATCAATATTCACCCTCCAACACATACAGTAAAAACATTGGTTGTGGAGAGATTTTGACCAACCATATCTCAAATTTCATTACCATGTCACAACATAGATGATGTCACAGCAATGAATATTAAAACATGTTTTAACTAAATGTAATATTAAATCTAACATAACATATTATCTAACATAATCACAGCTATCCACTAAATTAATGAGGTGTCAAATTGGCAGGTCAAACACACTCACTAAGCACCCTGCCACAAACAGCCACTTTGACGGCCTACAGTACAGGTGTACAGGTCGAGATAGTGCCGGGCAGGTGGGTCCTGCTCCAGACCTGTATCAGTGGTCATCATCTGACTACAGCACTGCTATTGGCTGAAGGGTTCTGGGGGGGGCAGAGCCCACAAGACTCCAGCAACACTGCTGTGTCTAATACAGTAGTACCACTGTACTACAATGGTTTCACCACCTAAATAATACATACATCCAACGGCCCAGTGGTCAGAAAGTGAGTGCTGATGAATGAGGTGGAGTGTAGGTAATTATTTGTGTCTATTAATGATAATCCAAGACTTCCAAACCTGAAGGGAAATATTCTAAACAACATGAGAGGCTGCCTGACATCAAGGGGCTGATCACGTTTTTATGTACATCTGCCTTATATCTCTCCCAAATGGGCCATTTTTTTGGAAACCACTACTGCTGGGACCATTATTCTGAAGTCACTCTGCTGACTGTAGAGCAGGCCTGTATTCCTTGCACACTGTGTCAGCATTTAATGGCTTGTTTAATGAGTGACCTGGTTTTGAGCACAGAGCAGGTGTGAACTCTGCACTTTCAAATTAAGCGTTATATTGTAAATGCATGCGATTCATGAACAAGGCCACCGAACAAGACAGGTCTCAAAAACAAGACAAGGTCCCGCCGAAATCACGTTTCCATCAACTGACAGACGTCTGAGTACACAGACCTGAGAGAAGCAAACCTGGTAGACTGCAGGCGAAGCTGGAGGCAAGAGGCACCTGATCCACTGATCACCCAGTTGATTCCTCTACTTTATGTTGTGAAATCCGCACTTCTGAGACACTGATGAATCGATTTTCTCCTGGTTCCAGCCAGCCTGTCTCGTAGGCACAGAATTGTATAACCTCTCAACAATGAACTTGCTTATTACCGAGCGCATAACAAGTGACGATGAATGGAAGCAACTCATCATGCCGTCAGCATGTCACATGTCATATGCGGTAATGATGAGTTGCTTTTTGGTATGTTTCTGTAACAAAAAGCTGATTACAAATTAGAATACCCCCAAAAAATCAGCTTCCATGGTGAATCTCCAGTGACAAATGTCTAAAGATATCGGTGACTATTTCACCTGTTCTCTGTATCTTTGATGTGGGAAGGATGTGGGCTTGCTTAAGGACTAAAGGGTATGACTAATGTTCTATTACTGACCATTGCTCCACCAAAACAGCTTAGAAGAGGCTTCACTAATGACTTTTCCTCAGTTACTCTCTGGAGCTTCGTACAGCACGTTTACCACTGAAGCAACATGGCTCTTATGGGTTTTAGCTACACAGTAAATGTGTTTCAAAGAAGCAGTGTTCCAAATTCTAAAAAGATAATGTATTGCATATAAACCCGTTTTAAAATAAAGGACTAATATTTAACTAATTTGGCACAGAGATGAATATATACTTTTTTTTCTCCCTTATTTCAACAACAATCAAGTATTTGGGGGACAGGAATTGAGTGTCCAGATACATCACCAGTATGAAAACAACATGTGGTGTAACAGCAATATACAAGATCAACAAACAATGGCTGTATGGAGGGTGTTAGTGTTGGGACCAAGCAGAGATGACAAGGACGTAAACACACTCAGACTCCACACTGTCCTGCGAGTCAGCTCGGCAAGCACCTATTGGGAAACATCACATTTGTTATGCAGTTTTCTTCCATAAAATTTTCAAGTGGGCTGATATGGTTTAAAAAAAGAGCTTATTATGTGGGAGAGAAGTAGCTTACGAGTCATATGAGAGAGAGGAATGATATCCAGTCCATGCCAGAGCGGCGGTGCACAGCCCCCCCCCCCTGTATTACAGCTAAAAGCTACTAAATTCGAACTTGGTTGTTCTGTTGTCTAAATATGTTCCCCAGGATTTTAGCAGGAGGATTTTCTGGTAGATTAAGGTAATAAATACACCACCCATCATATGACTCTTGTGAGATGCTGCGTATCCAGGACGCCATAACTCTGCATGGCGTCTATGCTGATCTATGAATCACAGCTGTGGAACACCTCTGAATAACTCAAGTGTGAGAGGACTATCGCGCCGAACTTTTATTAATTAAATTGGGGAAGTAATGGTGAGAATCATTTGCCTCCTCTTTGACCTAACACTGTTAAGTCTGAAGATTGATGGCTCAATTTGCCGTGAGATAGCAGGGGAGGTCATTGCACTTCATTTGAGTTTTAAATCACTATTTCTTTGTGCGGCACATTCCTGAAATCTGTGCTAACCTATCTCATCTCCCCATGTGCCATTCACAGTGGGGCCGCTCTACTCGCTGGTGCTTTGAAGTGCTTGGTTTGACATGCTCATAACCGAGGACAGCATCTTAAAATAGTTGTGTTTGTTACAACCAGAATGTACAAATATTCAATTCAACTTAGTTCCAAGAGGCTAAAATATCATGCGAAACGGGTGTAAAGAAAGTATGAAAGAAAAAATTGATGGAAGGAAGGAAAATCAATTCATTCAGAGCAAGCCTAATCAAACTGCTGCCTTTCTTATGAGCTCAAATATGGATCCAGTTATGGCTCTCTCCTCTCCTATTAAAATACACCATTGATCTAATTCCAGTTCTTTACAGTAAACTATAGCTTATTTGCAGTCACACTATAGCGCCAATGAATTGGACAGCTCTCAGAAGGCATGCTGTATGTGTGTGTGTGTGTGTGTGTGTGTGTGTGTTTATATGTATGAATGATGGAAGAAAATACTTGATGTAATATGATATAAAATATAAAGTAAACCTCCGAGAGGTGTGAGCAAACCTAACCTGAGCGATTTGATTCATGCTTATTTTTAGACTTTCAGTAAGACCACAAAAGCAGTTTGTGGCATCATATCTAATCACAAATGTAATACATCGAAACATAATCTTCATTAAGAAAGTAATATTAGCAATATTAATATTTATTACTGGTAGAAATTATTCAGGGATTTAAACAATCCCATCTAATCTAATGTTGGATTATATCTGAACCATAACCTGCATAACACATAAAACTTCCTTGGGATTTTGCCATTGGTAAAAGCATGTCACTCTTTGCCTTCAGTATCCATCAAGACATGCACATTATTCAGCTAGAGGTGTTCAGGGTCCAGGTCACAATAGTAAGAACGATGGGACTTTGGTGTACAGTCAGACCCTGCAGCGGCCCAGAGCAACATTCTTCATCTTGACCATCTCTTCACCTTTCACCAACATACCAGCACATTCTCTGGCAGCCATGGAGGTGGTCAGCCATCACTCAATACGCACACAAATAGACACAGAGACGCCTGGAAGCAGCCTGACTGTATAAGCCTAGAACACACAAACGTATGACAGAAGAAAGTTTGGCTCATTCTGTGTGATGCTATTGGTCGGTGAGCATCCCTGCGTGAGGGCCCAATGCGCCCTGACTGACACTCACGTCAGTGCAGGCCTCCTTTCTCTTCACTGGCTGGTGTGTGAGGTTTGGCATTGACAGTGCGGGATGTGTCTTGCTTTAGGGATCGCAGCTGCTCACCTTCAGAAGGACCCGCTCACGCTTCACCGAGGCACCTTCCCGTGGCGTGTGCAGAGGAAGCGCGTTCGATTGAAACACAGCTAACGCCTGCTTAATCTCCTCTGCCTTTGATGTTGGACTTACTTGGCAGGCCCGGGGCTCGTGTGGTAGACCATGCGCCAAGGTTAAACGCGGCACAGGGATGATAAATACCAGGAAATGGGCCATGACTCTGCCTTCAGCTGAGGTAATGCATGCTACCTTGGCAACAATAGCGCCGTGGGAATCTCTGCATACTGAAGGAGGGGCTGGTTTCAGAGTGAGGGTGAAGTAGCACACGCGACCGTGATGTGTGTTCAGTTGTTTACAGCATTCCAGATAGGAGCTCTATCTCTGGTTTTCTAGCTTGATGTGGGGCCTGCTAGCGTGGCGCTCAGCATCATACGCCTTTGTATTCTGTAGCACTGGAAGACGACTGGCTAACCTTTAAGCTCATGAAGGAGCAGAATTTGTCTCTTCATCAGAACTTAGACCTTTTAACTATAGGGAATCCTGAACCTAGATACACAGAGCACGTAAAACAAGCCAGTGCATCTACAGTGTTTCATCAGCAATAAAAACTAATGAAAGACAAGGTTCAAGAGTCTTAAGCAGGGCAAATACGGCCAATGGCTGATCAGAAACGGAGCCAGGCTAGAACAAAGGTGGGCAGCTAAAAATGTGATTGTAATGAACCTGTTAATGACAGGAAGTAAGTGTGAGGGAAGAGGTTATGGTTTATTGAGCACACACCAAACACCATACAAAGAACGTACAAAAATCAGTTTGAGTTGACAAAAACAAAAAGCCAAAACTGAATATAACAGAGGATATAAGCAGAAAAAGCTCAGGGACGTAGCATGAGAGACTTCACAAAGAACCCAGAAACAAGAAGGCCTTTTTTCCAGAGTCCAGGTAATCCCACTCAGGTGTGTAATGAGGGCGGCTGGATGGTGGTTAATAAGGTGAGGCAGATCGCTGTAGCCTGCCAGAGGGTGTAGCAGGAGGCATGAGCGTTAAGACAGAATGAGCTCAATTAACACAAACTCACACTCTATTTTTTAGCTATTTTAAGTCCTTATTTTTTTTTCACCTTATTGCTGTGCGACCTACAGTAGATGCTGTATGTATTGCCAGGGGTCAAAAGTTCACCCCCTGCCTCATCCCTTTTCCTGAGAATGGACAGATGAGAGTGAAGGAGGAGCCGAGGGGAGGGCATGATTAAACGTGGGATGAAAGAGGGGAAGCGAGAAAGGGAGGGCGGGATGATAAAGTTGTTGGACACGCTCCCCCTAATCTCGCACTGCCAGTGGCTGACGGGCTGTCCATCATATCCTTTCATGCATTGCTGCTTGGTCAGATAAGTCACTAGCAGGAGGGTGAGGGCTGACAGGCACGCCCGCTACTCCAGGGCAGCCTCGCAGGTGCCATTAAGCATGCACAGGGTTCTGTTATCAGCATAAACTTATTCCCAACTTCAAGAGCTGAGTGGAGGAGTGTCGGCTGCAGATACCTGCTCCAGGTGCTTCGCCTCCAGGTTTTATTCACGTCTGCACCTTGACATCCCCTTGATAAAAGAGAGGAATTATAGAGAAGCAGTCAAAACCACAATTTGGCTTCAAATGTCAATAAAACAACAATTTATTGTACACATGAGATGGGAAGAGCGTGCATGTGTTTCAGCTGCGAGCGTTACCGCGGCGACAGTAACGTGGGCTTGCTGCAGGGTTTTTAGGAGTGAGCGTAAACAATCTGGCACAGTCCGGGAATTCCAGAAACATCACTTCTGTTTTCTGAAGCTTCGCAAGTCAAGGGGTTCAGAACAGACTGGGATTAAATTCTCTTTATGTGCACTTAAGTTTGTCATAATGTAGATGCGCAGCATCATCACGCAGAAGCACCTCCACAACAGGAAGAACGTTCTGGCGGAAGACTGGGAGCCTGTCGTAAAAGGTCGCTGCTGGAAACTTGTCCAACTGTCGTCCGACTGGCGTCCTCTGTGCAATTGATTGCAGTAGAGGTCATCCATCAATAATGATGCGTAACATCCTGGTCGTGAATTGTTTACCCCTCTGCAGAGAGAAGTTATGACAGTACTCAACGGCTCCGCTATGAACAGACCTCATCTACAATCCCGGCACATTAGGAAGAATGTGTCATCCCCAACCAGCCTCACACTCATGTGGCGATGAATAAAAAAACTGTTTCTGGCAGCTGTAAAGTTGATTTGAGAATATTTACTGGTTTTGTTACAAAACCTAAGTTGTTAATAGAGTCTGGTGTTGTGTTTATAGTCCAACCACAAGAGTAATCTTGAAAGTTTGTCCACTGTCAGTGTCCATTTAAATCTCCTCCAATTTTCTGCCCCACTGGTGCTTTCTCTCTCTCTCTCTCTCTTTCTTTCTCTCTCTCTCTCTCTCCACGTGCTCCACTCTGTTCTCCTCTCTTCTCCTCTTCCCTCTTTCCTCCCCTCTCTTCCAGTCTCTGATGACTTATTGATTACCCTTTGTGGTTTTGTCTGAAGTCTTTTAAGGTCCCCTCTCTGCCTGTCAGTCACTGCTGCTGAAGGAGTGTCATGGAGGCCATTGCACCATGGCTGTAATTGAAAGTGAGGCAGGGAGGCGGGGTCAGGGGTATGTGTGTGTGTGTGGGGGCGGGGCTGATTGACTGGTCCTCCTGGTCAGAGGAGGACCAGTTGCTGGTCAGGACAAATCTCAATTAGCCCTCTTCAGGCCCCTGGTGCTCATGTCCCAACGCGTCACCACCTGCTGCAGCGTCAAAACATCACGGGACCACCTTAGAGAAACGCAGTCAAAGCCATTAAGCCTGAGAGTCATCCGTCAGTAGCTTTTCAGTCCTTTAATGGAGCTTGATGGAAAACCATTTCCTGTTCACACCACAAAAAAAGGCAGTTAAAGTGTTGCGGAGGGACCACATCAGCGGCAGCGAAGGCAGCGGCCAATTAGCTCAGCAATTAGCACTTGGCAGGAGTGAATGCAGGCTGGTCGTACGGTGAACGAGAGGTTCCCCCAACATGCTCTTCTCAGACGCGTCTCCTGTCTGCTCTCTCCCCCCTCCCCGCCTCGTTACACACACCTTATGGGTGCGGGAGGCGTCGTCTCTGCCTGTTGGCTCCAGACTTCGATACGATGACACGTGCGCGAGGGTACACCAGAGGGACATTAAAAGACGTCCTCGGAGCAGGTGGGGCTGCGGCCATCGGAGGTGTGCGCCGTGTCCTTCTCCAGCTCGGCTCATTTCCAATTTCCAAGTTTTCTCTGTGCAGGTTGTTAGTTGTGTTGCTCTGTTTTTAAATATCATTGCCTCGCACTTTTTGTCTTTAAGATGCCATATGGTGACCAAACGGGAAGGCCATGTTGTTGGAAATGTAATGACCGTTTGCCATGCTAACATTCCAGCTTGTCATACCATTGGGCTGAAGGTGGTGGTGGTGGTGGGGGGGGGGGGGGGTTGGAGTTATGGCAACACCATCCAATCAAACTATCCCCTTCTCACTCCATCATGGTTAGCAAACCAGAGCTGATGCCGTCCTAGGCTTGAGAATGCATGAGGGCATTTTCTCTCTGACAAAAGAGGTCATTTTACACCAGCCCCTTAGGTGTCTCCCATCCATACTCATCTGTCTCCATCTTGTCATTCTGTTGCCTGGGTGCCGACAGCTGATGCAGGTCCAGCTAAACACTAAACATCTCTCATGGTGTGCTGATGCAACATAAATATGCTCTGCCCTCCGGCCTGGCACTGTGTCAAGCACGACGCACAGATGCATTAACAGCCGGGCTGATAGGAAACAGGCATCTGTGGGATCTGGGGGTCTTTAATAGGGATATTGTACAGCAGTCAACAGTGTGTGTTGGCCTGTCAGGTTTGTGGAGAATGCACAGGTTGTGAGATTGTGTCTTTGCATTGCTTGAGCTGTTCTACTGGTCTTGGTCTTTACAAGCTCACACTAAGGTTGTGAGATTGTGTCTTTCCGTTATGTTTGAGCTGTTCTACTCATCTGAGTCTTTGCAAGCTCACACTAAGTGTATGAATGAACACAGGAACACAAAAGAGAATGGAATTATATATGTGCTTCCTATCTTCCAATACACACACCACACACACATACACACACACACACACACACACACACAAACACACAAACACACACACACACACACACACACACACAACACATCTAAACACACACACACACACACACACATTTGATTTTTAACATCATCAATAGAAATATCAAATATATATTATCTATACCATTGCCATGAAAAGTACTTCCTTCTGAATGGCTGGTGTCTGCTGTTTACTTATATATGGACCCCTCTGGGCCAGTAATCATAACGTGAGCATATGTGAGAGTGTGGAACTACAACATTAAACAGGCTTTCAGTCTTAATGAAACATATTGCTTTTATAAGAAGAGTGTTAGCTACTCACCATTGTACTGGTGCTGACAGCATAAATTACACTTGGGTTTTCATGGTGTTCCTACATATTTTTCTGCAGAAATGTAGAATAATACACACACACACAAAGGTTGGAGGTGAATATCTGCCTCTCTGCTGCTGTATACGTATGAGGTCCCAGTGTGAGCACAGGTAGGGCATTGAATAATTAAACTGAGTTGTGCATCGGAGGCTCTGCCATCCTATTACCTGTGGTTGCTGAGTGTCCCCAGACATCGAACCACAGACTGGGTTACAAAGCCCAGACGCAAAGCATCAGGCCTGAACCTGAGGTTTAATGCTCGGGATATACATTTCTGAGGCCTGGAAATCCCATTGCAAATTGTGTTAATACGTCTGTGCTCGGTGGATTCTGATTGCAGAGAGGAATCCCTTTATTGGTCTCTGTGCTTGACATTATGTCTAATGACATTTGAGGTCAGGGACTCTGGTTGTACGCAGAATCAAGGTACTTTGCATTGTAGTACTGAATGATTAGTTACTACATGTAGGAATGTAAATGAGTTCTTAGGAATGTGAATAAATTGGATTTTAATATAGATTGTGACTGAAATTCCACTGAAATTTGGTTGGCAATAAAGTTAATCAAGATATTTTTGTTGCTATTAATTTTGGTGCAAATTGTTATAAGTCTTCAGCAGTTTATCTTTACCATTGAACTGAATTGATTAATAGGATTCAAAGCAGTCAAAGTATTCAAAGCATCCAAAGTATTGATCAAGCTAAAATACAAAAGACAGCTTTTCCCAGACTGTTCATGCCTGCATCTGTCAAACAATAAAACCTTTTAACGATTCTAATCAACCTCCCACAAGTTCCCCCAGAGCACGATGAAGTGTCAGCCCCTGGAGGTACCAACCACCATTCTCACCATGCATCCAGAGTCCTTCTGAATAAGTCATAGCTGCAATATGAATAAGTGAAAACCTTTGTCAGCTTCAGATCAGTCATCTGGGACTGAAGCCCTTCTTCATAAGAGGCTCGGCCAGAGTTTTATTTGATCACGGTTTCCTCCTGCCACTTTACAGCACCTCACAGCAGGACAAGCCAGAGAGAAGTCGTGTTCTGCAATGTGTCCTGATGTGGGGTGTCTCACTGGTCAATGAGGTTCGTGCTCTGGGGACTTGAAAAATGCATCCGCAAAGGAAACCAGATCGTAAGTTCAGAAGAGTAATAAAGAAAGAGAATGAACCGAAAACTCACTTCGGTTCACATCAGCTCACACCAGCTCACTTTAGTTCACACCAGCTCACACCAGCTCACACCAGCACATCTGCTCCTAATAATAATTTGAAGTGCTGACATCACAATGACAAATGACAGTGAGTTCAATGCAGATTCGGATGTGTTTTGCACTGTGGCTGGAAAGGATGTGGGAAGTACACACGCATAGACACAGCTGTCACTCCTCACACTCTCCACTCTCTTAGGAGGCCGGTGACTATTGATCCGATGGCAAAACCTTTATGTTGAAGGGTCATTAGGGTCTGCACTTTTCCCCTTCTCCTTCTCTCTCAGCTTGCTTACAGCTCGTCCCTGGGTAAGTGATCCGTTCCGTGAGTGACACTCAGACACTGTTATGACTCGGCCTGTCATTCTCTCAGCTGCTCTCTTTCGCCAGCTCTGCTGATGTGAAGTCCTGTAGTCCTCATGTTACCAAGGACATATGGAAACAATGCCAGCATGGTTGAAAATGAGTGCCATGTGTTAGCATGAGCTAAGGTAACATAGAGCAGCTCCGAGACAACTCATTCTGCACGGAACAAGCCTGCCTGTGTAGGAGGAGAACTTTTCTCACTTCATATTTAAATGCCAGTAGAGGAAGATATCATTGGCCAATTGGCAGAAGATGCTGTGATTTCAACATGAAGGCTCCTTTGAAACATCCATATTAAGGTATAAATAAAGAAATTCTCACACATGCCAAGAGGTGTTAGCATTCCATTGTAAGGGACTGTGATAGTATCCGTAATTGTGCTATTTAAAAACGTAATTATTAAAATCTTAATAAAGAAAAGAAATCACAGCGCTATTTAATGTTCAACTTTACTAAGGGAATATAACTGGGGCACCTATAGAAGTCACGGAATGATGATCAGGACCATGGACAGCATCCAGTTTGTAATGTAAATATAGCTCTGGAACTGGAGCTCCTTGCTGGAAGAAAGCATGTATGTGTTATATGAAGAGGCTAAGACCTGTTCAAATATCTGCTGCTGATATGATGATGGTGTGGGCAGTGGTGGGTATATATAGGAATATGTATTTAGTTTATTGCAGATGGCTTTCCGACATGTCTGAGAAGGTGGATTCAAATGAAAAATTCTGATCATATAATTTTACTTTCACTGCTATTCCTTCAGCAGGAATGGCCCAAACATCTCAATTAACATCTCCATAAACATCTCCATTAACATCTCAATAAACATCTCCATTAACCCTGAGTAGCACCGATTGCATATGACATGTGCTGGATATGTGTTTTCTTTCGCAGACATTCTCAAAACAATAGTCTCTTTTAGAAATGTCAAACTAAAAATAGACGGCTCGGTGCATATGCAACATTAAAGACTGTCACCTCACCACCTCGATGCATCATAAATACCCTTAAGGTCCATAAACCATTCTGTACCTTCCTGTACAGTAATATAGTAGTCTGCTTAAGACGTAAAGCAAGTGCTATACATGAACAACACAGAGAGGAAATGTTCCTTGGTGCTGTTGTAAAGTGAGTTGGTGATAATTAACATAGCCAGAGCCCAGTCCTCAAAGGAAGAGGAGAAGGGAGAGTGCATGGGCGGATGCACAGAGGGACACATCGGATTGGCTTTTAGGAGCTCTGCTGTGTAAGATGATTGGCTTTTAGGAGCTTTGCTGAGTAAGATGATTGGCAGGGCTGGAGAGAGCGAAAGTAGCCATTCTTTCGAAGGTATGCGTTAGAGTCCATAAGTGTCACTGAAATTATATAGTGCAAATGTCTATTCAAGAACTGGACTTTGTTGACAACATAGAAAAGCACGTTGTGTGGGTCTGTGCATGCTTCAGTGAGAGGCTGAAGTGGAAAGCCACCCCACACCCCCCGTTAATGCATATGCCAGGAGCTGAGCACAACGTCTGCAGGCTGAAAGTTGTTGTTTCCATCTGAAACGGCCTTGGTGTTGTTCTTTGGCAGGACAACAATGCAGAACCTCACGTGGCTTTCGTGATTAAACATGTCCTCTTCGTTTAACCCTTTCCTGCACTGTTCTTAAGGTGTTGCTGTCAGGAAATGGTGAGAGGTGGTTTTCTCTATGGTTTTCTTAGAGTAGGGATCCTGCTGGTTTGGAGGGCATCTGGTAGCACAGTAATGAAGAGCAGCTTTTGAATGACTGCTCTTGGAAACAGACATATCTACATTCATGAAAATAATATATATGAGAGTGAATATGAAACTGATTGTTTCATTTTAGTCTGATAGTCTGATTTTAAAAATTTGGTCAGTATATTTTGCCGATTAAGACCAGCATCATCTTATTGACCACTCTGGCTCTACCCAGAATTCATCATTTACCAGACGTTTTTTTACTGTTTAGAAAATGTAATGGAATGTTGGTTTTCATGTCAGATGTGCCACTGTGTTCTTTTCACCATTCGCTCAATCAAAAGAAATGAATACAAGAAAACACAAGTTTTAATCTGGTTAAATAAGAGCTCCATTTAACACTTCAACATCTATGCAACATCTGCAAACCACTGCAACATCTATGCCAGTGAAGTCAAATGGCTGTGAGGTCAAAGGGCTGTGAGGTCAAAGGGCAGGGTTTGTTTCACTCAGCAAGCCACTGAGAATGGTAATATTGAGCTGCCAATTAATGTTAATGTGGAACACTTGACAAGGTTAAATCTGTTGATCGCAAGGCCGGTAACTTTTCCTTCGTGTGTGTTTGTGCGTGTTTATGTGTGTGTGGGGCACATATGAAATACCACACTGCCCTCTCCTCTGCTGGGGCAGAACGGCGTAATTGAAACCTTTACGAGAAAGGAGCCGGAGTCCTGCAAGGCCAGGGAAGTGGACAGGACTAGGACATTGAATCCATAACTCAATTTAATGGACATATGGAGTTGTGGTTGATGAAAGTAAAACCAGAACACACGTTTTTATTTTCATTTTCAATAATGGGCCGATGACACAGCAAAACTGCAACTGATTTCATGGTCAGAGCTCTCCCTCCCTCTCTCTCTCTCTCTCCCTCCCTCTCTCTCTCCCTCTCTCTCTCCTCTCTCCTCTCCCTCCCTCTCTCTCTCCCCCTCTCTCTCTCTCTCTCTCCCTCTCTCTGTCTCTCTCCTCTCTCTCTCTCTCTCTCCCTCTCTCTCTCCCTTTCTCTCTCCCTCCCTCTCTCCCTGTTTATCATGGGAACAGACACAAACAAAAACAATCATTGGTCTTTTAAATGTCTGTGATGTCTCTTTTTGCCTTTTTTATGCTATTTTGCACCTCAGTCTTGTCTCCAGCCATGCTGCAGGACGTTTAACGGTTGACACGGCTGGCAGGTGTGGACTTCCTCACGGGCCTGGGCTTACAAGCCAGATCCAATTCAGTACCATTATATTCCCTGCCGGAGCTTCTGTATTATTCAAAAACCCAATTCTTTATTAATATAGCAGAGAGAAATTAATACAATATTATGCATGTATTTTTAACTAATTTCCAGTGTCAAAAGCAATTCATTGTGCTTAGATTTCCGAACCTTGCTGATAGTTCCAACAATAATAAATAAATTACTTATTATGCATAAACTGTTTGTCATACAAATGCAAGCTTAATAAGATCTGGTAAATATTTAGAAAAAATGAATGCACAGTGGGACCTGAAGAAGTCTAGCGTTGTTTAAAAGGCACAACAATGCTTACACTACAGCACCAAACACATCACTTTTTCTTTAGTGCATGTTGTACATACCCAAATAGAGCTGTTAAATCTGTTGTGCTTTCCTCTAAAGCAGGCAAATGTTAAAATGGCATAAATGCACAGAGTATGATAAGTGCCTAGTTAATTGGAGTGAGATAAACACTTAGCTTAATACAACACAATAAACACCTAACATTACAATATGATAATCACCTTGCTCGTTAGAATACAATCAACACTTATCTCATTAGAATATAATCATCGCCTTGCTCATTAGAACACAATCAACACCTAGCTCATTATAATACAATCAACACCTTTCAGAAACACCTATCTGCACCATGTCTGCACATGCCTGGATCCTGTTCACCTTCCAATAAGAAAATAGAAACAATAGGCCTGTGTACATTTAAATACAATAGATAATTGGTTTCCCAGTGCCAGATTATGGCACTCTCAGCCACTGCTGTATAGTAAAATTTGTAAAAATCCAAATGTAGCAAACCAGTTGCAAGTGGCTATGTGACTTTAAGAAGTACATTTTCAATGTAAATTGCTATCATATTTTCATAATTTTAGATTAAAATGGTCAATGATCTGAAATAAATTAACAAACAAATAAATAAATATAACACCTTGATTAATGCATCACATATTAAAGACTATGCTATAACCATCAGCAAAACAATCATAAAGCAGAATACCCAACACTGTGGGCTGACATGGCATATATAGTGGAACACAAAGACATCCAGCTGTCTAGGTTTTATCCCCTGTCAGTGGGTATTAGTGCTATGGTGTGAGTTAGAGCCATGCGTTTGCATTGCAGCAGTATTTATAGATTCATAGCTAGACCTGATTTTTCTTCTTTTAAGCTTATTTGGGAGGTGAGTGGATAAGTTGGCCACAGACTGTAAAATACCTTCTCCACCATCTACTGGAGCCTTGGTTGCAGCCCAAGAACTCCCAGAAATTTCAGATATTCCACTTTTATCCCATTTCACGTATTTACGTATTTGTTTATGACTCCTTTGGTTGTTAAGTAGAACCGCCCGCAGTGTTGCTTATCTTCAAACAGCAGCATCTTATTAAATAAGTAAATAAATAAAACAAAGAGCTAGTAGAGCATTATTATATTTAATTCTGTTTTGCTGAAAGATTGCATGGGGTACTTCTCCCTTATTTCAGCAGGTGAAGCTGCTGTCGTTTGTCGCGCTCCTGTCTGCTTTATCCCCATCAGCGCAGAGCGCGTCTCCGACACAGCAGGCCCGTGAGGCAACTTTAGGCCTCATTAAAATTTCATGCCAATCCCATTAGAGCCACTGCATTAGTGCTCCTGCACAGCGCTGGCTCAGGTGCGTCCGCTTGCCTGTTTACGTAGGAGACGTTACAGCAGAACCAGGGAGCTAACCGAGGAACATGAGGTCACACTGCTTTCAATTAAGATCAGCTGCTGATATGTCCAACTTTCTCGTATTTAGCTTTGAAAAGCCCTTAGTGAAGCGTTGACATACCATAAGTCACATGGAAGTTGTAAAGCGTGCAGGAGAACACACGGACCCTTGTCTGAAGGCCGTGATGGGCTCTTCAGATAGTTTGTTCTTACTTTCACGACTAATAGCAGTGGGCTGCAAATGTTTGTTGCTGTCATAAATACAAGCGCTGCTAGACGTGCCACTTTCCCTCACACTCCTCCTCCAGGGCTTTAAAAGTCCCTTTTCCTTTACAGCAACACTTGTCAGTTCTACGCACGGTAAGCTCCAGAATGTCTAAACGTATTGAACGCAACAAACAGTCATTTATTTCGGGAGGGAGGGCAACCATTGGCTCTGCCCTTTACAAACTGCCTGATGACTGAAGTAACAGGGGGGTGGCAGCCTTCCACAAATGTCCTTGGTGCCATTTAAAGATAATAGAAATGGTGTGCTGTGAAGTACATGTGGCTTTTCTATGGTGATTCCATTCCCCATTACGGGCTGACTACTTCTCACTTAGGCACCCAGCCATACAAAATCATTATTCATCACTGTCGAGAACTCTGCACACAATATGCAACTCACACTCATACATGCATGCATGCACATACATGGAAGTATATATGTGCTTTCTAGCTTCCAATACCGACACATACACACATACACACACACACACACACAATGCTCGTACTGATGACGGACCACCAGTGGCCATCAGCTGGTCACATTTCATGCAGTGTACACCTGCATGTGTACGAGTGTGTGAGTGTGTGTGAGCGTGTGTGTTTGTATGCATGTAGTTGGCTATAGGCTATTTCTTCACGTCCACACTGTGTAAAGTTCTGGGTGTAACAAAGCAGAGGTTCAGGTAAACTACATGCATGTGTGTGTGTGTGTTTGAGTGTGTGTTTTGTTAAGTTGGATATAGGCTATTTCCTGACAAGCACATCACCATGACCACATTAGAGATATAGAAGCTAAAAGTGTGAATGGCCTCTCGAGGCTTAGACACCTAACAGATCTGTTCATGCATACAGTGATCTCTAAGCAAATGTAAGAACATATATACTGACACCGGCAAAAAATATACTGACGTCAACAAAGCAACAAAATGCCTTCCCCGTTTTAGTCATTAGCCCTGAAAACCTCTGCTTTCCTTGGGTGCTCCATCATTTCACATTTCTGTATTAATCACAATAGATTAATAGACAATAGATCTGAAAATGAAGGTAAATTTGAGCTTCTGACTTAATGGCAAGGAAGCTGGTCTGACAGTGGTGTCTCTAAAACATTGTCAAGTTGTCCAGTCATCCAATCGTTCTTTGAGAGCTCATATTGTACTCTTTATTCTGTTTTGATTGGCTGGCATGTCTTGTCCTCCATATGGCTGGTCCACTATCAAATGTGTGGGTGCAAGAGAATCCATAATTGGTTTCATTCAAGGTGCTAATTAAAATCAAGAATAGCAGAACCAAGCTAACTGATCTGCTACTTGATATACATCACACATGGGAGAGAAATTAAAATACCATCTGTAACATTACTTAAAAAATACTGTACTCAGTTATATATTCCAGTGATATCTTGCCTTTGATAACCAGGCTTGCAGTAGTTATACACAAAATACTGAAGCATTTCAGTCACTTGGAAATGAATGAAGCCAGAGCAAGAATCTGTTAGTTAGAGTATGAATAGCTGTTTACGCTTGCTACCTTTAATGGCCCGTCTTATTTCAACTACACAGAACCAGTGACCGAAAATCAAGTATGGTAACAACACATTACAGAGTTACGGAGTGCAATCCGTTACTGTTACAGAACAAAACACAGTAATTAGATTACTGGCACGTTTTTAAAATATGGTGATTAACTAGCTGGATTATGTCAAGACTTAACAAGGATCACTCACTACCTCCCCTCCCTTTAATGGTCCTTATCGAGCGAATGGTCCCACCTCAAGTGTAGCCTGCATTTAAGTGCACAGAACGTGTTGTGGTGTGTGGGTGTGCTTCCTTTTGTGTTTAGTTGCAAGTAAATTGCAGATTACTGGAGTCCAATCAGTCAACTAAAGCCAATGAAGAGCTTTGCTCTCTGTGATGTCAAAACATTCTCCAACTCTCTGGGATGTCTATGCTGGTGGAGTCTGTAAGGACTGCGTATCCTACGGCAACAGACGGAACTCTCAGCAAGGCTAGAGTTCTTGGATTTGGGGGGGGTTCATGTTGTTGTTTACTCCTGAGCCATGACTTTGGAACTCGTATTGCTGGCATGGAAGGAGAGCTCCCAAACTCATTGGCACTTAACAGGTTAAAGAGTCACACAAAGTCAGGGAATGTAATCAGATTATGAAACTCTTTTGGATTTGGTTACAGATGCATTTTTAATAGGTAAGCACTAAGCAGTAATCTGTAATGGAGTACATTTTTGAAGTGACCCTTCTAGTCCTGCTGAAAATGTCATACAGGCAGAGATCACACAGCGTCACACAGATACTTTGTGAAAGGACTAATTACTGTACCCAGAGCTGGACGGTAAGCACATAATGACAGCAGGAAGAAGATAAAAAAAATGAAAATAATCACTTCCTGACCCTTTTACCATACGTGTGCACATTATATGACATCATGGTTTACTCTATCCTATGGTTTATCAGTGGCTGTAGTGAGCAGTGTCCTTCAGGAGTCAAGCTGACCTCAGAGTCTGCTGGTCTGATCATGGCTTGGTGTACAGGCAGAACCTTGTTCAGCTCTGCGTGAACATGGGCAGTGTGAACTGGTGAATACGGCTTCTTCACCACTGTCAGGGAGACGGAAGATGCTCTGTACAAGAGCTTAACGATAAGATACACAGTAACACGGGCTTAATGAGTCCAGAGACACGGAAATAAAATTTGTCTTGAATATAAGCATACGGTTATATGTGTTACTGAAAATCCATATAAGAAATTATAAAGCTAGACTTTCGGTGCAATTATGGCCAGGGAGTAGCTAATGGGCATGGTGATAAGATAATATGTAAGCCAATCCCTAGCACATTACAAATGATTGTGGTTCATTTCCGGTCACTTCCGGAGAGAAAAAAAACAATAACGCTGTGTGATTGTAAAACGTAACAGTGTGAATGAACCACCAGTGGCAATGCGGCCAATTCTGCCTCTGCTCTGAAACCTGAGTCTCTCGGTAATGGATGAGTTTTTTCAGAGGATGGCACCAACGTGGAGAACAGAGGCAGAGACAGCCACACTTTCACTCTCTCATCCCGTCCATCACAGTCAAGCTTATGCTGTTCGGTATCATCAGTTTCCACCCACAGCCTCCTTCTGTCACTGTCTCCCTGAGTTACCGTGGTGAGGGACGCATGACTGGAATGCCGCCGTAACCTCTGAACAATTGCTGATTCACATTTGAACATTCCCTGGTATATATTATCACCTACCTACTGAAAAAAACAGATCAGATACGATGCACTTCTGAATCTAAAGAAAACAGATGTCTGATGTCTCTCTCATGGGGCCCTGGGCTTTATGTGTTAAAGCCTTTTGTGATATATCTGTCTGATGAACAGGAGTTATAATACAGGCAGATGAATTAAGGAGGCCACTGAGCACAGAGGCTCCTGACAAATTGGCCGTTAACTTGATACACACTGCAAAAGTTGGTTTCCGAGCAGCAGGGCCCATAGTCTGACAGTCGCCGTGGCGACAGAGGGATTGTGCTAACGACTCTGAGTGTTCCAGTAAATGTTATTGGTCAGACGCTGGAGCCATCGGTCTCTCCCCAGCTCAGCACACACACACACACACACACACATACACACATAGATGGACATTAATCTCTTGCTTTCACACGCACACACAGAAACACACACACACATACACACACAAATAAGAGTGGATAACAGTCAATAGAGTGGGGGAGTTATGAAAGACCAGCACTTTTCACTCCCTCATTCATCAAACAAACACACACACATAATCTCTCTGGTTGGTTCAACTGTTAGGTTTAGGCCAAGATGCAATAAGTTAATTTTGACAAATTGATTTGTTCAGTAAACACATGCAAGATGAATTAATATGATTGTTTTGCTGTGTTTGAGTTAGGACAGCTCTTATTACATGGTTCAAAGACTTAGCCTTATGCTGAGAGAAGACTTTTATACACGGCTCTTAAAGTACAGCAGTGCAGAAACTAGTAGAATCAAAATCTTGCACTGCTGTGAAGAGACCACCATTATTACATAAAAGGCTTCCACTGAGACAGTTTTAGCAATATTGTAATTACAATCATACAGTCATTATTTCATTTTACAGTTTGATGAAAATATTAACCAGTTTCCAGGCTTAGGGGATATGGTTGAGCTGAGGCTTAAATCTTAAAATGCTGTATGACACTTAGCCAGCATCTAGAGTAGATATGCTTTTGATTCGTTTGTTTGTTTTAAAAGTGCTCTTCTGCACACCTTGCTGATGGGTTAATTCGTCTCTCCGTGTATGATCTACCATTGACATGCAAGGCCTTTACACCACTGCTGCAGCCTGCATGTGTGTAGGACTACAGTACCCAGAGATCCAGCAGGACTACACCCTGTCTGATACTGCAGATTACACAGCAGATTACACAGCATTCATCCACTCACACTTCTCACTCACTATTTACTTTTTCTGATTCTCTCTCTCTTCCCCTCTCTCTCTCTCTCTCTCTCATACACAAACACACAGTTAAAGATGTAGAGCATAAAAGGTGATCTAAAGCATGTCCATGTATAAATCTTAAAGCAAATCTTTTGACAATTCTTTGAAAATTACAAAGAACTTATAATGTAGAATCTTATTACTGCAATTGTTCAAACATTGCACAAAACTATTTATTTATGTGCTTAATTTTTAAAGCCTTGAGTAACAATGGAGGGGTAATGTTGAAAAACAGTGGTTCTGAAAAGCAAACCCTCCAAAGCCTCTCCACCATGCTCTCGGTCAACAGGGAGGAGAAGGAATTTAAGGGTGGGAACATTTCTCCATCTAAATTCTTAGAGAGGTTTTGGGGTGAGAGTGTTTGGGGTGCCTCAAGTGACTGACAACAGCACAAAAAAAACATGTAAAGGAGAGAGCGGAGGTGCGGTGGAGGAGAAAACCAGGGTGGGGTGGAGGAGAGAACCAAGGTGGGTGGAGGACATAGCCGAGGTGGGAAAACAGACAGAACCAAGGGAGGGTGGAGGAGAGAGCCAAGGTGGGGAGGAGGACTCAGCCGAGGTTTGGTGGAGGACACAGCCGAGGTGGGTGTAGGAGAGAGCCAAGGTGGGGAGGAAGCAGGTCTACATTGAGCCGAGCAGATCTGTAAAGTGCATCTGTGAATCAAAGTCACTCATGAACTTGCACACAGACTGTGCATCATGTTATTTTCCTAGACCACCTCATTAATCACTACAAAAACTTCTTCTCTGTAGAAGTGCTTATGCTCTGATCAATGCGCCATATCGCTCCAAAGACGGGCGCAGACTTTTACACTGCAAGATACTGATAAGCACGGATCCAAAACATACAGTCCAGGTGCTGCTTGCTTGGAGGGTGAGCCATGAGGCACAGTGTGTGTTCCAGAGTCCCTGCACATGCGTCTCCCAGCACACTCCATGCTCCTCCCTGGAGACGTGTGCTCGGGACTCGGGCTGTGTTCTGGGGCCAGGAGGGCTCGGTGGGGGCCAGCAGCGTAGCCGCATCGGCTGCCAACTCGGAGCCTCGACAAGGGGCTCGGTCTGCTTTCCCTCCCCAGGCTCCCCTGCTCCTCAGCCCGCCCGGGAATGACTGACAGCGCCGTCCCCCCAGGAGCTGGACTGGTGGAGCGGCTGAGGGAGCAGGTGGATGAGCAGAGTCAAATATATAACTGCTGGGATTCTCCTTTGGAAGGCTTCATTCTTCTCTGTGCTACGTCAAACCGAACCATTTCCAGAAATAGATTCTGTACACCTACATGGGCTCTAATCCAGAACAGTCAAACCTTTCATCCATTGCAAGTTCTGAACGAAATTCCACCCACAAAGGAGGACGTGGTGTTTTTTTCTCAGCTGAGGACTGATGAGCAGGAGGGTGGAAGTGTTCGCTTAGATTCTACCTTCAGCCATCACGACTTAAGCCAACGGCCATACACTCCTAAAATAGTGAAACAAGAGGGTTTCTTTCTTAGAGAAATTTGTTTGCTTTAACAAATTAAAACAATTCGGTGACTTTATATATAGGCTATTCAATGTGTGGTCCTTTGTTTCCAGGGTCTCAAATCACACCTGGTGATCCATTTTGTTCTGGAAATAGTGGATTTGGTAATGTGATGCAGACTTACATATTTTTCAGTGGACACAAAGGAATTATTCAAAAACGTGACATGAGTTGACTGCAACGGTTGTGAATAAACATGAATCTTGTGATATGAGTCTTGTACTTTATCGGCATCCGGTTGCTGCTTGGGTGCCATCAACAGACTACAGTACTGTGCAGAAGGTCGAGGGTGTGGGAGGTGTTTGGGCTTCTTATTAGTCACAGTGAACCCAACCAAAATGCGTCAAAGACTGACAGGGTGATCACAGATGAATCCACAACTGTAAACCAGAATAGAGAGAATCCAAAGCAGAGAAATATCAGTACAGTTCTGGATGGCCACGAGGGGCCAATGTGAAGCTTATACATGAAAAGGACCAATCACAAGGGGAAGAGAAGAGTCATAGATTCCACAGCCCTTCTAGGACATTAAACCCAGAACCTTGCCATATTGTCTTTTACAGCGATGCCCTCCACCTCCCCCCCCCCCCTCCCACCATTGCAATAACATTTGAATGATACATTGTGTCGAAGCACAAGAGGAAATGAAACGGCGATGCTGTGAGGAGCTAAAAGCCATGAAGGGAAACTGACATCCACTAACCTGGCAAGATTTCTGCATTTGTTCACACTCCAGTGTACCCAGAATATTGCTGGGAATATTGCTAGGTCTACCCATAAAAACTGGCGGCTGAACTCTAGCTCAGGTTCACACAGATCTCCCCTCAGAGAAATGCTAGAACACATTTTGTTTTTGCTTTCAACCATATTCTGTGGGAAGTGTGAAAAGGGCCTGGGCAATGTACATGCTTCGGTGTAATTTGAATCTAAGGAACATTGCAGTCATAAGAAATTTTGCAGACAATGCCTGACACTAATATTTACACGACGTGTTTAATAACTTTGTGTCTCTCCCCGTCCAGGTCTGTGAGTCTGAGAGTGCTGTGCACAATCTCTGCTGTTCCTAGGATTACGCTCTTGTGGACTGAGACTGAGGATTCCTGGGTTCTGCTGGACTTACTCCTGCAGTTTACAGTAATGTCACCCACCCCCACTGGGACAACCTTTATGTTAACCTTCCACAATCCTGACTTTCTCCACATTAAGATTTAATTTACTGTCATTCTACTGTCTACTGTTCAGTACAAGTACAAGCCAATAATCGCAGTCTTCACATGTTTTCTGTTTGTCTTGGTCTTGTCAGGGTGAAGGGTGTAAGGTGTAGGTAGCCACTATACCGCACCCCTGGGGCGGGCTAGGGGCCTCACTCAATGGTCCAACCATGGTTGCATGGCAGAACCAACACTTGGACCCACAACCTTTCACCTGACAGTCCAAAGTCTCACCCACTAGAGTGCCGCTACCCCACATCTATTACCACTTCTGATTTCTGCGTCGTATCATCTTCTCTATGTACTATGTATGGTCATTTGTTCATATGTTCATTTGGAATTGGGGGTGCCCTGCTCACATGTTCTGCATATGTTCCTGTATATGATCTCTGGTCATGTCCGGCTCATATGTCCTGCATATGTTCCTGTATATGATCTCTGGCCATGTCCGGCTCATATGTCCTGCATATGTGCCTGTATATGATCTCTGGCCTTGTCCTGCTCATATGTCCGGCATATGTGCCTGTATATGATCCCTGTCACTTGGTTGTGTCTCTCAGTGTGTGCTTTACCTGCCAGCATCCTGCTACTAGGTGTTGGATCATCTCAGATGTTCCTTTGCACAGTCTGTGTCTTGGGACTTGTATGCTGTGAAACACCCTTGCTTCAGCTGATCTAGTGCTTTCTGCTTGGTCTTATTGATTTTATACAGGACTAGTCATTCAAGGATCCAGGTGTGTGGCATTGAGTCATGCTCTCTTATAGTCAAGGCAATGCTTGGTGGATTGATTTGTCTATCTGTAGGCGGTGTTTTGACCCCCTGGTTGTTGTACTACTCCTCTTCTAAGCAGTGCTCATGCATCCACACACATGCTCAATCAGTTTGGTGGCCATTGTTCCTGGCAGGAGCTTCGATGATGTAGACAGGCAGGCTATTGGTCTGTGATTGGATGGGGGTTTGGCCTGTGTTAGGGTCCTTCATGTCCACTGCTGTCCTGCCTGCTGTTAACCAGGCCAAATGGGAGCTGATAGCCAGTAGCTGGTTCATTTGTTTTGCTACTCAGCCATGCAGAGCTGTTAGATTCTTTAGCCAGAAGGCATGGATGAGCCATGGACCTGCTCTTGGGCATCTGCTGATGTAATTCTGACTGGGTCCTGATCTGGGATATTGTGGAGCTCTGCTGCGAGATCTCTGAACCACTGACCACTGCCGTTATTTGATGCTTCATTCCCTTCTATGCTCATCCTGTGCTGGTCAGCACTGGATGGGTCCACAGTTTGGGTCCTGTTGCACTGTTAATAAGACTGTATTTAGATGGTTCTTTGGTGAAGAGGGCATTTACTCGTTTGGCTTCTATTTCTTGTGTGTCTCTGTGGTCTGGCTCCCAGTGCTGAGAACCTTTATGCAGAGTCCACACACACACAGGCAGTCCACTCCATTTGGTCTGTAGCCAGACACCATCTTTGTAACCTTCTGGTGTTTTGTCAGCTTACTGACTTCTTTCTGAGTTGACTTTACTTTGACTTCCGCCCTTTGCTTCCAAATGGGGTGATGTTGGTATCAAGCATTACCACTGCAGCTGTTTAAACCAGTGTGTTAGTCTGTTGGTGCTGCATTTATATCTCTGCTAACATACTGTCTGATATTAGCTTGTCACTAAGTTGGGAAGCCTACAGCTATTACTGACAGCAGTTAGCTTAATTCAATTTTCAATTCAATTTTATTTATATAGCGCTTTTTACAACACATGTTGTCACAAAGCAGCTTTACAAATTGCGTGGGTCCAGATCCCTAATGAGCAAGCCAAAGGCGACAGTGGCAAGGAAAATCTCCCTAAGATGGCAGGAATTTAGGAAGAAACCTTGGGAGGACCAAGACTCAAAAGGGAACCCATCCTCCATTGGGCGGCCCGCTAGCAATGTCCACATTCACAGTTCATGTGTAGTCCAGATATAATCCTGTAGTTATGATTCTACTTCCAGGCCGAGTAGTCACAGTCCCTTCAGAGTATATGAGCCTCAGGTGGGAGTTGGCATCAGCGCGTCCTCTTGCGATAATGGCACATCCAACCACGGCATCGGCACATCCACTGGCAAGCCAGACCATCTCCTAGATGCTTGTATGGGGTGGGTAACGGAAAGGCTCGTCTTTCCTTGTCCCGGTATTTCTCGGGCAGCCATTGGGAAGAAGAGGGACAATTAGTTCTATATGGAATATGTTAGACAAAGTAAATGTAAACATTTCTGGAGTGTGGCAGCGACTCCGGCAATTAAATTATTACAGCCTAGCTAAAGGGCAGAACCAGAAGGTAACACAGACTTGGGAGCATCCTGAGACACTGGCATCCATCCACTACACCGTCGACAAACTTGAGTGACCGCGTGCAGTGATAGGATGACAGCACCCGAGCCCCAGTTTGCCATAAAAACCCTTTGTCCATGAACCCCTGGATCTGTTACCTTATCTAAAGGGGCACATACCAAATGCTAGATCAAAAAAGTAAGTTTTCAACCTAGACTTAAAGATTGAGACTGTGCCAGAGTCCCGGACACATTCTGGAAGACTATTCCATAGTTGGGGGGCCTTCCCCCTGCTGTTACCTTATTAATTGATGGAACTAATAAGAGGCCAGCACCTTGGGATCGTAGTGGTCGCGGGGGTTCATAATAAGAGATAAGCTCTTGGAGGTAGTCAGGAGCAAGTCCATGCAGTGCTTTATAAGTCAATAGAATAATTTTAAAATCAATACGGAATTTTACTGGGAGCCAGTGCAGGGCCGATAAGACTGGGCTGATATGTTCAAATTTCCTAGTTCTAGTTAGAACTCTGGCTGCGGCATTTTGAACTACTTGAAGTTTATTTATATTCCTATTTGAGCATCCTGACAGTAACGAGTTACAATAATCTAATCTGGAGCTAACAAAGGCGTGTACTAGTTTTTCTGCATCATGCTGGGATAATGCATTTCTTAACTTGGCAATGTTACGAAGATGTAGAAAAGCTATCCTGGTAGTATTATCTATGTATTTTATCAAATGATAGGTCAGAGTCGAATAAGACGCCGAGATTTTTGGCTACCGAGCCAGGAGTAATGGGGTAATCTGCAAGATTTAACATTAGATCTGGTATTTTCTGTCTTGTGGCCTTTGGGCCCAGAAGGAGAACCTCCGTTTTGTCACCATTAAGGTGGAGGAAGTTTAGCGACGTCCAACATTTACAGTTTTTCTCAGTCGATCTGGTACATTTCTCACATCATGGTTTACATTGGCATCACAACAAGTGCATTTCTCAAAACGGTTAGTGCAAACAGCAAAACTCAATGAAATACCTGCAAAAGCAAATACTTCACTCAAAATTCTTTGTTTTTGCCTCAAAAGCAAATATTTAGGTCAATCAATTTGTCAGTGCCATCAAAATATCTAGTCTGTGTGCCATTGCCTACGACAAGGCAGTCAAACTACTTTGTCATGTTGTCAGTGCAACAGTGAAGACTGTAAGCATATTCTTATGGAAACTAACTAATCTTTTGTTTACAAGAACGCTGCACATTCTGTGGTATGTCAATTGAAATGGTCCATGTTACACACAAACAAATACAAACTTACAGAACACAAAAAGTTACACATGACTGTATGTGGGAGACTGATAGCAAGAAATTGGACTGGAATCAAATTTGTGTAGCAATATTGTTTAACTCTATTGTTCCCACTGCAATTTGTTGACAAAAACAAATCTGATTGAAATTCAGAAAAGACAGACAACTGACTGGAAAAACTGCAAAATTTGAAACTTACTCTACACATTCAAAACAACCTGAGTACATGCAGCCTCCTGTTGTTGAGGTGTGAAATGGAACCTCTGCCACCCTTATGAGCTAGTCTTGATATCCTATATAGTATAAGAATGCAAAAATGCAAAACAAAAAATTGAATAACGTCAGAATTTTTGTCAATGTGCAGGATTACAGCAGAGAGCACATTTCTGAATTTACATACATGTTTTCTCTATGAAATATTTGAACGATTGAAGACACAGTTGTTCTTCCAATATCTGGCTGCACCCAGCAACCAGCTTCAGCCATTGAAAGACCATGACTTACATGTAAAACATGGTCCACAATTGTTGCCCTTACAGTATTTCACTGTTTTATCCTCTCAGTATTACACCACACAGTCTTATCCCTTTTCTTGGCTGTTCACCTTGTACTGTGGCTTCATCTTTCCATTATGAGATTTTGTGATACTGCAGTGTTTAGTGTCTATAAATGTTTGCCAATTACAGTAAAGGTTCATGAGACGCACCTCTGACCTATGGTTAGGACCGTTGGTTGATCTAAACCTTCACAAATTCCCTTTCTTACTGTAACTGAATGTTCATGTGCAAACAATTTAACCAAGTTCGGATAAATTACCAAAATGTAACCAAAAAAAATAAAAAGTAAAATGATGCCTTAGAGATTATGACAACATGTTCAGCACTTTTGCATCTAATGACCTAGGCGATGACCTAAAGACTAAATGTTTTGGAGCGTAAGACAAATCAACAGACAATCCGTAGAACACATTTTGATAAACATGACATAAGCAATTGATAATGCAAAAACAACAGACAATTGTCCATGACATTTGCAAAATGTACAAAAGCATTTGCAAAATGTGAAACACAATGAGAAATACGATTAAGATGTGCACAAGTGACAAGGAGATGTGGAGATTGAATGAATAATTTTGAGAATTTCAATTCTGATCTGAGAAATGTACCAGATCGACTGAGAAAAACTGTAATATCACTTACGCAGGCCTCAATTTTTCCTAATCTGGATTTGTCATCAGGTTTGGCTGATATATAAAGTTGGGTGTCATCTGCATAGCAGTGAAAGTTGACACCATGTTTATTTATAACTATTCCTAATGGTAACATATATAATGTAAATAATAGTGGTCCTAGGATGGAGCCTTGCGGGACTCCATATTTCACTTCTGAGTGTTTGGAGGGAATATTATCGAGCTCTACAAACTGATAGCGATTGGTTAAGTAAGAATTAAACCATGACAGGGCTGTACCCGAGATTCCAACCCAGTTTTCTAACCTTTCTAGCAGGATCTTGTGATCTATTGTGTCGAAGGCTGCACTAAGATCGAGAAGCACTAATAGAGATACATAACCTTGATCAGAGGCAAGAAGGAGATCATTTGTTACTTTAACTAGTGCTGTTTCAGTGCTGTGGTGGGGCTTAAATCCAGATTGGAATTTTTCAAATATGTGCCCCCTTTGCAGATATAAGCATAACTGTTTGGCCACAGCTTTTTCTATGATCTTGGATATAAATGATAGGTTCGAGATGGGTCTGTAGCTAGATAGTACATTAGGATCAAGATTTGGTTTCTTGATCAGGGGTTTAATGACTGCTAGTTTACAGGATCTGGGCGTGTGACCCATTGTGATGGATGAGTTAACTATATTTAAAAAGAGGTTCGATTACAACTGGTAAAACCTCTTTGAGTAATTTAGAGGGAATCGAGTCTAATGTGCAAGTAGTAGAATTTAACGATGAAATTATTTTCTCCAATTCTAGTTGTGGGAGTGGATGAAAAGCTTCAAGCTTTTCTTCTAATGCTAGATTTTGTTCAATATCAGCCAATCCAGATGACAAACCAGATGAATTACCTATAAAAGGATTTATATTTAGTCTAATATTCTCTATTTTATTATCAAAGAAATCCATAAATACATTACTAGTTAGGTTCCCTGGAATCTGATGTTCAGCACTGGTTTGATTTTTTGTAAGTTTAGAAATAGTACTGAAAAGAAATCTAGGATTATTATTTTTTTTTTTTCGATTTTTTTCGATTTCGATTTTTTTCCCCTTTGTATTCAATAAGGCTTAGTCATGCTTCTCTTTCACATGTGCCTTGCAATATGCGCACTATACACTTTGGTGTGTGAGAGAGAGACAGTTGGAGACATAGATAGATAGATAGATAGATAGATAGATAGATAGATAGATAGATAGATAGATAGATAGATAGATAGATAGATAGATAGATAGATAGATAGATAGATAGATAGATAGATAGATAGATAGATAGATAGATGTCATGGATTTCTCTGGAAACCTTGTGCACTTCACTAACATTTTCCTACCTCTTATTTTGGTAACTACAGTGCAATGTGACAATAAGACAATGTGAAGATGTCATCAAACTGACCCCCCCCCCCCCCCAATGCCCACCGCACACACGGTTTCTCATTCGCCCTTCAAACCACAATCAATTCACTGGTGTGGCACCTGCATACCAAGCCCAGCGTGGCTATGCAAATATCGATGGCCCAACCATTTGATTAGACTCTCGTTGGCGTTGCTGCAAACAGTCCAAAATAACCCTTACTATTGGTTTTCACTTTCTCATTTTCAGCTAAAAGCCAATAAAAAGTATCAAATTGTTACATTATGTAAAATGTCAAGCATAATGACTTCTTCCCAGAAGTTAGCTCTATTTTCATATGCATTAAAAATATTGTTAGCTATACAAAGATTGTGCAAATCATTTGTGAGTTAATAAAAGAACAGGAGAATAGAAGCGAAGCCGTACCTATGGACAACGTCTTACTTTGTGACCCAAATACTGACATTATAGATCCAATTAACCCTGATAAATTGTCAGGTAGCTTTCTTGTCAAAGAAAGAAAAGTTTCACGAGACACTGTTAAACGAGCCCAGAGTCTATTGATTAAGTCTTATTAAGAGAAAGCATGCTCTGATATTGATTGGCAATAAAATGCATATCAGCAAACAGTAAGTATGACAAAGGATTAGGGTATTTGCAGACTTCATTATTCATAAGATATTTCCAGTAAATTGCTGTAAGGTAATAAAAAATAAAGTTGAATCTCTGAACCTGGAGCAAATGATCTGGAGATGCAAGACAAAATTGAGAAGCAGACCATCACTAATGCAAAATGTTGTTGTTTCTTCTTGTTGTAAATGCCTTGACACAGAGGCATTATATGGGTTGTAATTTCAGCATATGGTCTATATTATGCATACACTGAGGTCAGAATGCCCAGTGTCAGCCAGAGGAGGGTTGTTGTTAAGTTGTGTGACTGTCCCCGGGCCTTTGGTTCAGTGCCTTTCTCAAGGCCAACGTAGTTTGTTCTAGACCTGGAACAAATCTTACCTACCAGCAGTTTTCAGGCTGTAAGACTATTGTAGCTGTATCTTTAATTCCAGCTGGGATTAAGACTTACATTTTGTCACTAAGGAAATAAGTAGCCATTTCACATTGTGCTTCCAGGTCTGTTTAAAAAAAGGAATTTCTCCATTTCACCAACTGCTACTCATAACACACATACTACAAAGAAGGGCATATTAAGAATTGGATTTTACATTCTAAGGGTAATGATGTAAAAGTCATTTGCCGACTGCTGGGGAGGAGGGTACCTTCACTGGGGAGCGGGGGGACGGGAGGGGGGCACAGGGGAGGTGCCTTTACTTTGGGGGGGGCTGAAGGATGATATGGTATTAGTACCTCTTACATTTTTCATATGTTAATGGATGTTTCCACATTGTGAGCACGTTCATGCGTTCTCAGCATTTCACGTCAGCTGACCTCATGTGCACAAGGTGGTGGTGGAGGTGGGATGGGTGTAGATGGGTGGGGTTCTCTGGGCGAATGCTACATGGTGTGTGAACAGTCCCCTGCACTCTCCTCCCAGCCCCCACAACGTGTCAAGGACTCATCACATTATGTCGTAGGCATCTATCCCTATCTCTTTCTCTCTATCTCTCTCCCTCTTTCTCTTTCCCTTTGTCTCTTTCTCTTTTTCTTTCCATTTCTCTCTCCTTCCTTCTCTCGCTCCCTCTCTCTCTCACCCTCTGTCTCCCTCTCTCTACCTCTCTCCCTCTCACTCTCCCCCTCTCTCCCTCTTACTCTCCCCCTCTCACTCTCCCCCTCTTCTCCTCTCCCCCCTCCCTCTCTCTCCCTGTTTCCATCATTCTAAACTCTTTTTCTTGTCTCACATATTGCTCTTTCCTTTCCCTCCTTTTACTCTTTTTTCTTTTGTGTTCGTTCTCTCGTCTTCCTCGTCCTCCTCTACCACTCCACACAGTGCTCTAATGAGCTCAGCTGCATGTGCGCATCAGTGGGGCATTTCGTGTAAGAACCCTTTACAGAAGGAGCCTCTTTTACCATAACTCTAATCATCTCATCTGTCTCTCAGAGCCACGCAGCTCGGGCTCTCATCCACCCTAATCACCCCACCCCTTTACTTTAGTCTACAGTGCACTCCCAGCACCGCAGCGCAAAGAGCATGTAGGTCAATTAGCACATGGAGTGTGTGCGTGTGTCTGTGTGTGTGTGTGTGTGTGTGTGTGCGCAACCATCGAACTGTTTACTTTTGCCTTCAGTGTAATATGCATATGCTTCATGTGATATTATGCTCAGTAACTAAATTTTATATATATATATATATATATATATATATATATATATATATATATATATATATATAATTGTACATTTATAGATAGACAGACAGATACATAAAGTTAGTGGGAAGAGCTTACAGCAGTATGACTTGTTAAGAGTTAATTGTCTGAATGAAAATGCTCTAAACACAGAACCTCTTTGTTTTGCCTTTCACATTTCCAAACCACTTCTGTAAAATAAAATGTGTAAAAAAAATGTAAATAAACAAAATGCACCAGAAAAGAAAGCAGTGTGATTTTTTTTCTGCCTTCTCACCATAGCTCAATTAGCCGAACACTTCTCTCTGAAAGAGAAACAATTAGTGTGTGGGTGTGTGTGTGTGTGAGTGTGTGTGAGTGTGAGGGAGTGTGAGGGTGAGAGAGAGCCTGTGTGTGTATTTGCACGTGTGACCTGACCCTCAACCCTGAGGGGTGTCAGCCTTGTTATCAGCTTTTTTTGCCTCTACACATGTCCCCTGATCAGACTGCTGAGGAACAGACACCATCCTGTGAGACTTCCCTGCCCTGCGGGACTCCCCTGCCCTGCGGGACTGCTGAGTCTTTCTTTCAGACCAACGAGCCATTCCATGCCAAATCGTGTCTACAATCACAGACACAACTAACCTGTTACACAAGCCAAATCAGGCACTGGACCAACCTCACATACAAAACCACTCACTGACCGCTCTCTCTTTCTATATGTCTGTCTGTCTCTCTCTCTCTCTCTCTCTCACACACACAGACACACACACACACATAAGAGCATGTTATCTTATATAACACACATATGACTGCTCTTGAGGGAAATCTCGAGAATAACTGACACACAAGCACATGGGAAGGAAAGTTTTAGATTGCCTAAACTGATGCAATTTGGAGATTTGTTTTATGAAGAGTGTCAGGCATCTAAAAGTGCATTTATTAGTATTGACCAGCCAGTGAATGCCACCACACAATGATTCATTAAGCCATAAGTATTAGTGGCCTGTCACCGTGCAATACAACCACAATTCACAAATTACAAATTCATCAAAGTGCTTGGTCATGTCCTCAGCACTGAAAATGAAAATATCTGAGTTCACAAATTTGTCTTTAGTTATAAACAGTATATATATATATATATATATATATATTTTATTATTGTGATTATTAGATTATGCATTTTCAATATAAAGTAAATGAAGCCATCAATGTTGGGACTCGCTTCCTTTTAAACACTGAACCACAGTGTGTGTAGATATGGGCTGTGGAAACAGACTGCTTCAGCCTGCTTCAGACTGCTTCAGGTGTTCAATCAGCAACGTAAGCTGGCAGGGAGAGTAGAAGGGGGCCACAGCACAGAGCTCTCCTTCCAGAGTAAATACAGTTTTCTCAGGTACCTGTACTGCATGCGGACTCACCGCGGGGGCGGTGGTGGTCGTCTAACAGATGGCATTACAGGTTGCAGGGAATGTGGGTGTAGATTTGTCAGCGTAGCTCTGGGTTTGGATCCCGGCTACTGAAGGTTTTACTTGCACGGGTCTGAACGGTTTGTCATGCCCAGAGGTAATGCAGGCAGCAGTGATGTAGGCAGAAGAGATGGAGAAAGAGATGGAGGAAGAGAGAGAGGGAGAGATGGAGGAAGAAAGAGAGGAAGAGATGGAAGACAGGTGATCCAATGGCCTGTGGACAGAAATGATAATCCCACGATCGTGTGTCAGGAGAGATAGTGTGTCGCTGATTGGACAGTGGAGAAGACTGTTGGAAAAGGCTGTGGCTGATTGGACAGTGGAGAAGACTGCAGGAAAAGGCTCCTGTATGTATGATCATATGGTATTTGTCCTGTGACTAATGAGTCTTTGAAGTGCCTGTTCACTTCATGCTTCCCAAGACAATTATGTAGCGTTTCTTACTATATTCTAGTACATTCAGTACTATCACAGGACGTGTAAGATAAGGTATAGACAGGACAGGGTGGAAGGTCCTAATGTAAAGTTACAGTTATCTCCATTAGCAATGGCAATAGATCATAGGCCGCATATTGACTTTCATTCATGTGCTCTTGGAAACTCTATAAGCAGAGTGCACAGACTACCTGACTGTGCAAATCCAAACCCCCACACACATTGCCCACTCAACTGGGCTGGGGCCACACCTTTTAGGTGTATATCTAGTCTCTGGGGAACTTGGCATTTTGTCAAAGGTTCATTTTCTCACCTAAGGCTGTTAAAGCAGCCTAGTCTAGAAAAGATTCATTCGCTCTGATTTTCTCCCTCTCTCCTTTTCACTGTCACTCTTTCTCACTTTCTCTCTTTGTGCCTCTCCCTTTCCATCTCTCTCTCACTCTCACTCACTCTCTCCAATATGAGATTTGGTATGACTTTATCAACAAATTACAAAAAGAAAATGCAGACATACAAATAACAAATTGATAAATGAAATAAAGATATCAATAAAAAACAGACCTCTCCCTCGCCACAGCAAAAGTCATTGATGAATTAGCTGGCAGAGTTCCTTCACACAGAGAAGAGAGAGGTAGAGAGAGGAGAAAGAGAGAGAGGAGAAGGAGCATTAGAGAGCAAACTTTAGAAAGCATGTTAGGTTTACAACAAAGGTCTACAGCGTGTGCAGGCTGAATAGACTAACCCGCATGCAAGCTAGACAGAGTGAGTTGATACACTTGTTAAAGATTGCAGATAATGAAAATATGGAAATATATATTCCTCTCATCAATATTTAATGGAATGACAGTCTAAGAATGCAAAACGCTGTAGATCCAAAAGACCCAGTTGCAGAAATAGTATCCTGGATTAATAATTGAACAAGTATCATTATTGATTTAGAATTTTTAAGCCTTTCTTATTCTTTCAAACTTCCTCTTCGTTTCTAATCTCGGAATGACTCCCAGCAAATAACACTACAGTAGGAAGACCCCTACACCGAGGACAATGCAATGTCAGTCGCCCGGACGTACGGTGGACTATTGCTGTTATGTAATCTTAATCTTCCGATTCCTCACGTCAGCACGCCTCCTCTTCCATGTTGCAGCATGTTGAGGACAGCTGTTCGAGGATGCCATTCCTCACAGATGCCTCTGAGATTCCTTTATTTCTTAATTCTCTGTTTGCCTTGGCTTTGTATTGGCCTAATGCCATGGCATCATTTTGTGACACTTCGTAAAAAACACACAGTTACTACCAGGAACTCAAGTGCGCAGTCCAAATTGTCAGTTCTGTGGAAGCAAGAAAGGTTCAGCTCTACACCGCTGTGACCCCTCCAGTTTGCTATGGAAACAAGCAGCAGTGCCTCCATCATGTCAAAGAGCGTCAGCCTCTGTTAACTTTACATTCCCTCGGAATATAAGAAGCCTAAAGTCAAACGCAACAAGTGCTACGTTCACACCGGGCCTGGTCATTAAACCAGACACATTTATCCTTGGAACCTCAAGGGATGTGGCTGAGAGACTTGGCATCTGTTCTTGCGCAGGGTTCATTTGCTTAAGTAAAGGCACTGAAGCTAAGTTATGCTGATAATGATATGCAGACCAGACAGCACTCAGACAAGCCTTGGAGAGGCAGAGGCGAGACAGCACGGTGTGTCGAGCCACTGGAAGCGTCTGCTCAGTCCAGATAACCTTTACATCAAGCAGCACAACTAAACGTCTAATATGAGAGTGAGAGGGAGAGACAGAGAGACAGAGAGTCGGAGAGGCGGAGGGGGAGGGATGGACCACAGGGACAACTGGAATAACCAACTACCAGTATAACACTACCAACCTGTCCTTGCCATTGGCTGAGGGCTATGAATGATGTGAATTAATACACTTTCTCTCAGTCTCTCTTGCCCTCTCTCATTCTCTCTCACACACTTCTCTCTCTGCTTCTCTCTTGCTCTCGTATGCTCTCTCGCTCTCTCTCACACTCTCTGTTTCTGCCACCCACCTCTATCTCCATCTCCATCTCCATCTCTAAACGCAGACCTCTACATAATAGACACCTTTTCCGTGAGGTTGTGTCTATAAAAAAATGGTTATTTAAATAATATCACATGCATTTCATAGAAAGTGATTCAGAATTGTTGTAGAGGCCAAAGTCTTTGTGGTTTCTCATCATAAGGCGAAGGGCATCACTGATGAGCAGGAACGGATGGTAAGGAATGAAGAAGAACGCAGAGCATGTGCAGTTTCAGAGGCTTCATTTCTCTGGAGTTACTCAGAGTTACTGTCACGTCTTATGGGGGAGAGCAGTGGAGCCTTCAGTGTGCACTAGAGTGAACAGTGATGCGTCAGGAAATCAGGACATCAGGACATTGAACTCTTATGTCTTATGACCAGAGGTTCTGGTAGACGTTAGAATCATTTCAGTTCTGTTTTTGTTGTTGTTGCTGTGTGAGAAGAGTGATTGCTGTTACTCATAATTATGTAAGATCACAGGTGGATCACATCCGAGTATATATTTGAGTGACCTTCAGCTTTAGCTACTTTAGATGAACACACAACCTTGCTGCTTCGTAACATGGACAAGTAAGGAGTTTTCGTGATGAGTTTAATGCTGATTATAATCACTGCAATTATTACTAATCTAGCATGTTGCCGTTTTTTTTTATATTGCTGTGTTAACAGCTTAAAGCACGAGCGTCTATTAGCTCGTTAGCTGTACAACATGAACATCAGTCACTTTTTAATTTCAAGTCCATTTTTCACATGCTGCAGTCAGGTACTTGGGGCACGATCCTATGACCTACATTATAATTACCTTATTTTTACGCTGTATTGTTATGGTTCTTTTTATGTGTGACTACCTCCCTGCATCAGAAATGCCCATAAACAAGGGGTCCAAGGGACTTTATATTTAACATTTAGTGCCAGCAAAGCATGCTAATATTTTGGTGCTCTATGCAGTAGGTTAGCCAACAGTGCAGCAGGCTTCTGGGAGATGAGACGCTGTTCTAAGCAATAAGACTCAGGTCCCTCAAACCCTGTACTGTCTGCAGTGGTTCTCCAATAATGAAAAACCCTGTGCACTAGATGGTGGTTCAGTTAAACTAAGCTTGCTTTCTCTGTATATGTGTCTTACCTTAGAGAGATTTCATTTTAAATCGTTAAAATGTATTATTTATGTATTTAATTACTGTTACTATTTGATGTGTGTGATTATCATCACATTTATTGCATTTATGTATGTGTTCATTGCATTTACCACCTCCCACAAATTATATGTACTTGGGTTGTTCTAGTTTGCCTCTTGGCTGAGACATTCAGTGTTTTTGTTTATTCCTTTTCTCTTCATCAATTCAAGGGGCTGCTCTTCAACTTGGTGACATTTTTGAAATAGCTCTTTGAAGTGGCATGTCTTTGATCTCCCCACCGCTTTGGCTTTGATTTACAGCATATTCAATTTTCATCACATCCAGCACATGAACTACTACATTATAATTTAAGACACATGAGTGGCTGGGTTTGTTCACTTATATACAGCAGGGTTTTTAGAAACCTGTCACAGGGTGCAACCTGGATCCGAACTCTTCATTAATATAAAATATACAGAGTTCTGAACACTCTAGGGCCAGTAATGTGTCACAGAGGACGGATGCAAACAAAGTCTCCAACTGAAGAGTTTATTGAAATGAAATGGAACATTATCAGGAAGAAACAACAGAGTTAAATAAAAGCAATGCAATGTCAATGATCGACTACTGGTCATACAAAGTGTTTATAAAGGAACAACTTAACGACATAACACACAGATGACATCGCGAATGACACTCAACACACACCACCTGTGCGTGGGGCACAAAAACAAAACATACAACATGTGCAACCTACTGAATGTGGTTACGCACCAGACATCTTTACACTGAACACTATAGACCTACTGAATGTGTTTACGCACCAGACATCTTTACATCGAACACTATAGACCTACTGAATGTGTTTACGCACCAGACATCTTTACATTGAACACTATAGACCTACTGAATGTGTTTACGCACCAGACATCTTTACACTGAACACTGTAGACCTACTGAATGTGGTAATGCACCAGTCATCTTTACATTGAATGTGGGTGCACACCAGATATCTTTACATTTAACACTATAGACCTACTGAATCTGGTTATGCATCAATCATCTTTAGATGGATTACTATAGTCAAACATATGAACTGATAAAAACTATTTTCCCACTAATTTGTGATAGTTAAACAAAGGGAAAAAAGTTTTATGTAACATTTCTATTTGCTTTTTAGTGGATCATAAACTATGATGCAAACCAGCCTGACAATACATGCATTTTCAGAGGCGTACACTGTCACAGCAAATGTAATTTTCTTAAACGTCTTTTATAGCACATGGCCAGCACTTAAAGCCAGGAATAAATATACTACTATGAAACACTCACTCAGTTAACTATAATGACTGACACAGTTTACTTTCCTTCAGTTTACTATGAATGGAAACCTTGTACAGCTACAGTTTAGATGATGGAACAGTGCTGACCCTGATTAGCAAGTCTGGTCTTTGGTTCTGCCTTATACAGCCACATATTGGTTCTGAAAACAAAATTTGTAATATCAGATTAAAGTGCAGAATGTTAGATTAAATTTAAGAGTACTTACATCTACACTGGCTGAAAAACACACTCAAAAATAAATGAACATTTGCATCACTTGGGAGATCCTCTCATCCACAGTGATTCCTTTTTATCAGTACAACAGTGCATGTGCTCTCTCCAGAATGAAAACCATGACCTTGGTGTTGGTTGTACCTAACGTTTCCTGCTTTACTGGAGGACTTACAAGAGCATTAAAATTAATGCATTACAGTAATAAATAACATTTTCTACTTTCTATTTGTAAGCCAAACAACCCCCTTTTATGATGAAAACAGCAATGGAGACATTTGTAAACATCCGTGCCCCATTTTAGGGCCATAAATTAATAAAACAAATTAACAACATCATTAAGTTAAAAAAACAGCAAATCCACACATCCATTGTAATCTCTGACTGGCTCTCATTCTGACTCTGTTTACAAGCCCCTTCTTAGGGGCTTGTCCCCTTCAACCTTGTCATATGGGTTTCATGAGTTCAGGTTACTGACCAGTAAAGAAAATACAAGTTAGTAGTACTTGCAGCCCCTGATGTCCTGCTACATGCCTCGTGCACCAGGATGTGTTATTAGGTTACCTGTACGAGCTTGAGATGCTTCTATACATACCAAGAATAATCAGTGACTGTAAGTTCAATGACAACTTACCGGTGTGTTCGTGGTTCTTAACAATGTTTCGATTTATTTTGACGCAAAAAATCAGTTGCTCTGCTTTTGTCTCGTGCATTCATTCAGATTTTTCGCCGTCATTGTTGGCATCGTCACGGTTTTTGTCCTCAGGCAGTAGCAACCGACCCAATGCAAATGTGACATCTAGGATCAACTCGAAGCCAATAGGAAACTCGCGCTTGCATTAAATACAGATTCAAAGACACCTCCAAACAAACCACTACTAAGAGATTGTCCATTTGCTTATTAGGACGTATATGCATAAGTATATATTTGGATCAGATAGAAAATACACACCCTTTTATTAAAGCTGCCATTCGTGTTTTAACCTTATTTATAGTCATAGTTTCATTCGAAATCGATTATTCAATCGATTGTTCAACAAAATAAAACAAATGCCACTGTGCAGTCTCTGAATGACGATACTCTTTAATTTTAATATTTGAAAGACTGCAAAATTAAGTATATTTCTTTGTACTGTATATTTATTAAGTATATGAGTAAACAAGTGTCTGGGGAGCTGTCGGAGTGCTGAACTGGTTCACGCGTTTGGTGTCACGCCGTCCAGGCTTGGTTTGGTCGTTTTGTTTGAAAGAAAGAGACCCTAGCCAACATGTGCTTTGTTATTATGACTTTACACTTCTTACATTGAGTCGACTAGATGTGTACACGGTTCAGTAAGTGCGTGAGAGAGAGAGAGAGAGAGAGAGAGAGAGAGAGAGAGAGTAGTGGGTCGGGTATAGACCACTTCCATAAGAGGTTCGGTACAGACATCCAGTATTCATTTGTAGCCGCCCCCTCTCTGTGCAGAGAGACTTAACGCAAACACACGTCTTGGAGTTATTTATCCAAAGACTGGAGCTACCGAGGTGTTGGGAAAAGTAGCCTTGCCTATAACCGGAGTACCCTCTTCATAGTATGGGATTCCAAAACATCAGGATGCTCCTCGTCGTGCTGATAAGTGTTTTTACTCCAGCTTTGGGAGCGAGTAACTGTAAGTGAATGTATATTGATAAAAGTGTTATGGTAAATTAAATATTGTTTGGTTGGTACACTGTAGATTACTGTTTTTGTAAATATATGAACGTAAAGGCTAGTAGAGATTCAGCAGGACATGCGCGATACAAGCACTGAGCTGACAGCGTCCGTGGCGAGTAGCGCACCGAACCAAATCCTCACACGATTAGAACAGATAGAAAATCGCATTGGTTTCGCTTTAAAACGGGAGAACGAGAGAAAAACGGCGTCGCTTGAGACTTATCTTTACGAGAGAAAGTTAGAAAGGCCCTTGCAATCAGTCGTTACATATTTAAAATGAATCAAATTCATTATTCAGTTATTAATGATCGAGTCTAAGATCATTACGCTTATTCAGTTCTTTGAACAGAAAACTAAAAGCAGCGTTAATATCATCTTAACTGTTTGAGAAAGTGTTCCAAATGAGCACAAAAACACTTTGTTACTCTTATTGTTACTCTGATTGTTGTTCCATCGTTACTGGGAAAATCATCAAGAACTTTTCACACTTTTCACACCGCTTCAGGCTTGGGCTGAGAAAAAGATAACTGAATAGACTGTATTAAATATGAAATATCACTGTACACATATGTTTGTCCTGGAAACTGGTGGCTGTCGAAGTACAGGCAGACCACGTTCCAACGGTAACCTCCATGCTCTGGTCTCGTGGACTATAACCTAAGCATAGGAAGGGCTGTTCAGCGGCTCAGATGAATCACAGCACGAGAGGTGGGACAAAAAGGATATATATGTCAATATATATTCAGTATATCTCGGAACTACAGGCAGTACTGAGTGATTATGTATAGATATAGCTTTATCTCAAACTGTGGCGTGTTGATGCTTTCTTTTATATTGTGCATATACACATTTACTGACAAGTAATTTTTTGAAGACCTCAGAAACAAGATAAACGCCACGCCAAAAAAGGTGTCGTAATTACGACGGGTGTCGTAATTAATTAGCTCTCTCTCTCTCTTTCTCCATCCCTCAATCTTTCTATCTCCATTTCTCTTGCTCTCCGTCACACACTTACACGCACACACACAAACCTAACTCCCTGAGAACTCAATGACTTTCACACTCTCGTTTATTTTTTCATTTAGTCATATTTGGTGATGCCGAGCAGAATGAGGAGCGCACAAGGAAATGCTTCTGCGCTACAACGGATATCCGAGCTCGTTCTCAAGTGCATTTCTGCACACAAAAGCAGTGTGTGTGTGTGTGTGTGGAGTAGCCCTCTTACTCTCCATCGTTTGGCTCGTTAAAGGCAGATGACTTTAATCACTAATGCTGTTCTTGCCGTTGATACTCCGAACAGAATAGAGGAGAATTTTCTCCCTCCGCGCAGCGCACGAGAGCTTTTCTGCCTGTCTGGCATCATGCGAACACATGTGAGGGATTCTGGGGTTTTATCAGGAAAAAAGATCAATTCTAGAACCAGTTACACTTTGGAAAACAATCTTCCAAAGCTAATGACAAACTGGGGAGAATAAGAATCCGTCATCCAGGTGACCTTTGGGTAATTTAGGGAGGCAGTGTGGAAAAGACGTTATCGTGAGACAAAAAAGGTGGTGTGAGTCAGGAGAGATTATTACGAAGTAATTTTTGCCTTTTTGCGGACTGGAAAATGTATGGGAGTAAAAATGAAAAAAAGACAATTGGCTTGCGTCAAAACTCTGAGCTCCGGTACCTGGGACCCGGTGTACCGGGCGTAGTTCCCCTTAAACGGTACACACCAATGACATCGAGTCGGAATGTAGCATTACTGTTGTATTGTGGTGTATTGCCTTGAGGAAGCAGGACATAACATTACACATTACACGGTGCTGTAACATCCAGGGGGCCTTCATGAGTAATTTAGTTCAGTCAGGTGTGTTAGAGCCGGAGCTATGAAGACTTTTCATAATGTGGCTTTATTGGAAATGTTTACATAGAATCTCTAAAACGAAAATAATAAAAGTTAAAACCCGAACGTCTTTAATGCTTAGCTGCTGTACTAAGAAAACTGTCCAGGAACACGAAATAGCTCGTTTGGGTTTACTTTTAGTTCACGCGAGTTACGGCGAATATTAAAGTGGACATTTATTCGTCGTTCTTCTTCGCGCTTAACGTGAGTGGGTTTTTCTGATAACGTACATTCCAGCCTGTTACAGGGAATCACAAAACTGCTGATGGTCACATCTGAGTCTTCAACAAACACATCACATATGAGCGTTGGAGAGGAGATGGACATCATGTCTATATGGGTGTGACTTATAAAGTAGAGCTGCTTAATATCAGAATCTAAACCAATGTCCACAAAATTATCAGCCTGCCCATGAATTTGTTTTGATTAATTTACATGAAGCAAAATACATTAACACCACATGAATTAACACCCGTGTAAACAGAACATATGTCTATTAGCTCACAGATGTTTTACATCAGTTTCCAAAGCACTGTCAAATGGGCTGAACAGTTGTGGTTGATTGAGTGTTAAGCTCCTTTTGGTATGAATTAAAACAAGTTGAATCTAGAGGGTTGGATTAATAGGTTTTTGATAATGATAATAATATTAACTTGTTAAAAACAGGCAGAACTTATATTTAAATGAACACAGATTTAAAAAAAAACACCCCCCTCCAGGATGACACACTTATGACAGGACACTTTCAGTTTCCAGTTCACAAGCAAAGTGCCTAATTAACTAAACCCTGGATCATAGTGCTTTTCCCATCCTGTGACAGCTGATCTATCCATGCTGGTGCCAGAGCTGCCTTCATCTATAATTACAGATTTGTCTCAGACATGCTCCTGCAAAGACCTTGAGCCCACAACAATGCACTACAAAGGAAATGAGACAAGAGCTTTTCATTGGAGGGCTGTTGTGTCAGCCAATAACAGAGCAACCCAACTGGACCCTCCCCCCAGGGAAGATAAAAACTAAACACACCGTACACATGCAAAGCTAAATACACATTCCTGGAAATCCGGTTTTGATTTGAATGTACAATCAGCACTCAGTATGAAAATGCTGTTGTCATTAAAGTGAAAATAATCAAATTCTACATAGATCATCTTCAGTGTCATCAGCCAGCTATATTTCAAAGACCCATCCCAGGAATTAAGTCAGCAAACATCAGAAATAAATAAAAGGACAGCATGCCTGGAATGGTCTGAGAGCTGTAGGGAGCATGTCTTGTTTTTCTATTGTGTGTCCACTGTTTGTGGAGAGAGGGAGCTGTGGCTGTTGTGATTGGTCCTATGTGTTCATCATTAGGGACTGCAGTTCATCAAATCCACCCTTCTTCTCTTCCGGGATAGAGATTTAAGCGAAGATGTGTTTACCGAAACAAATGTGATTTCCATTCAGAATGAGACTTTGAAAATGATCTCCATATACGACATTCAGAACAGCGTCCCTGGGAAGGTGCCTAATTAAATAAACTTGTCCATCACTGCGCTGTTTTTCCTGCGACAGTTCAGCCATGTGTGTCTCCTGAGACGCCTGGTCTGCCTCCATCTGTAATTACAGATTTGTCTGAGAAAATCTCTAGCAAAGACCTTGAGCCCACCCCCCACCCCCCCAGTGAAAATAGCACAGAGCATTTTCACATGGGGGACCAGGCCATGTGCTGTTCAACGGTCTCATGTGCTGTTGGCTTATGATACGAACAACTAAATAACGACACAACAACTAAATCGGAACACTTCCTTCACACACACACACACACACATACATACACACAAACATGCACACAGTCAGCAGGTGCTGGAGAGTTAGATCAGCCATGAATCAGTTCGATCTGAAGATCTGAGGGGTCTTGCTGTTTTCCTCTGTAAGCCATGTTGTCTGTTGGCTTTATTTAGCTTTGGTGCACCTTGATGATTTTGCTATACAGTTCCTGATTCACAAATATTTTCTTCTTTCCTTCTAGATAGAGTACTGAAAAGTGACAAACAAATTTGACAGATTTAAATTGTCAATACCTATATCTAGGTTAGATCAAATTAGACATAAGCCATAGTGTCAACCAAACATCATATAAGGTTCACACATGTTGTAATTACTGTAACAATGAATGAGACAAAAGTGATTAATGAAGTAATCTTACACCATGTCTGTTGGTTCATCTGTTTTAAACAGAAACCCAACCCTGAATATCTCAGACTGCTAAATGCAGCACTTCACCAAACATGTGAGCCAAACTATGAATTATATATCCTACTGGAATCATGGTGAAAATGAATTGCACGAGAAAGCAGTCGAGAGAGCGACTGCTTACAGATAACGACTCTCCACACATCAGTGGTTGAGAGGTAAAGTAGCACATAGCCAAATTACAGGTTACAAATATTTGAACATTTTACTGTGTTTATTTATCTTCTTTGAAATATATTTGCAATATGGCCCACACTTTGAAAACAGAGTCTTGGAAGATGATAAGTTGATTTCTACATTTCTACATGATGTATTTTCACTCTTGTTTATTTTGTGTGGGACATGTGATCTATAGCATGTACCTGTTCTCATTTTAGAATCAGTTAAACTCTGCAGTGTTTATTACTGCATTTATGCTGACTTTAAGGGAACACTTTTCCACATATTCCCTGGTGTTCCCATAAATCTGATTCAGAACCGTCAATTGTCCCCACGTCTCATTAATATTCAGATTAATTCATATCAATATTTCCCATCATGCACTCTGTGCAATTACATTATGAAAATGGTTAAATGGTTTTTATTCTCAGATGGCACGCTCTTACATACTGTAGTGAAATGAGTAACACTTGTGATGTCACACTAAAGCTTGTTTTATTAATAGCTAATTCATATTCATACTGGATGGGTTTCCTTTATGTGCTGTGTCTTGTCTCAGTTGTGAAGTGATCAGAGATTGTTTGGTGAGTTTCAAACGACCTGTTGTAAAGTCTGCTCTTATTGTGGAGTTATTAAGAACATGACATTATAGTCACTTATTGTGACTGTAGACTGTGAAGTCATATATTTGATTGTTTATATATATATATATATATATATATATATATATATATATATATATATATATATATATACGTAATCAGAAATCAGAAGATTTCAGGTGAGTAACTGCTGTCTGCCATAGTAATTACTATTCTATGGCATAGTAATATTAGTTTTACTATAGTAAATTATACTACATGATAGTAGTTCTAATGAGAACCACACTGGACTACATTCAGTAGCAATCACAGCAGAGCAGGACTGGATCCTCTGTCTCTCTCTTTTGAAAGCCAGCAGACAGTGCAGGAGTGGACTGAAAGCTTGACAAAAGGACTCAGCCTTTACTGTAATGACTGCTGATGAACTGTCTTTGTTACTGCTCTATCTATTCTGTGCTGACTTGCCTAACTTAGATACAGCAGGCATGTACATTAGGGGATCTCTATTAAAGATCATCAGTATCTATTTTTTAAAAAGAGTATTATATCAATTATAAAGGAATATATATATATATATATATATATATATATATATATATATATATATATATATATATATATATATATATATATATATATTCCTTTATCTCTCCTCAAAAGGGAGAGATAAAAGGGAAAGTTCTCATCAGAAAGTGCACTCCAACTATATTCCATGAACTCTCACTAAATGGAACTAAATTCAGGAATTAACACACTGGTCAATTTTACATGATTTTTTTTCCAAATCAGTACAGGCCAGTGTAAATTATAACTCTAACCTGTTTGTTGGTCTGTGTGTTGTTTTATCTTCTTATCCATGTGAAAGGAACAGACTGGAATATTGTTTTGCACATGGCTGAATGCCCTCTAACTTTGCACCAGCATAATGGCCTGGCAATGTTGGGTTTTTTTTTGTTCTTTTGGATGGACTTTGAGCAGTTCTCCTTTTGACAGGGACCTTCTGCTAACAGTGGTCTGAGTTATGCAGGAACATGTCTCATCACACAGCTGGCTGAGTATGGAACCACAACGCACAGCCTAAGAAGAGCTCATCCAGTCACTCCACAGTGTGCGTTGTGCCTTGACGCCTTTGGTGAGGCCGACACTTCTTTGGCAAGTGTGCGTTCTAAGTTTGTACTTGTTGTGTGTCTTAGTGGCCTTCACTGGGATGGACAGCTATGGATGACAGAAAACACCATCAGCCATGGTCTTCTCAATATGTATGAAGCACTTATAAGCGTTTTATGGTGAAAGCGAAGCATGTCCTTCAAGACCAGGTGGGATCATGACCAGGTGACATTGTTGTGTTAGCCTGTGAGTCCTCCTCCATACACCTCAGCAACATTCACCAATAGGTAGAAACTATGGAACAAAGGCATCAAAACAAAATAATTATATGGATTATGGATTATTCTATGGATTATGAAAGTCTTCATCTTTCTGTATGCAAAGTGAAAAAACGGGTCTCTGTGTGTGGCAATGGACAAGTTTCCTTAAGAAACATACTGCTCTGCAGATGTACATACTTCAATGAGATACCCAAACAGAAGCATCAGTTTTCTTTATCACTCCAGATGCCTGTAGAGATTTTCTACACACACTCAAAGGCAGTTTAATAGCTTTTGTCATGTGGCTTAATTGTCTTATCAGCCCTCCTTGCAGGGATGTCACAGGCCAAATGGCAGTAGATGCTGTTTGTAGACCCGCTGCAGCGACTGTAGTGAGGAGTGATTACATGGTCACTCACAGCATTTTTATCAAAGATCTGACATCAGTGATGAAACAGAGGGAACAGAAATCCTATCTAGAGGCAAATGTAGCATAGATGTGTGTTATGGGTGTGTTTCCTGTAGAGTATAAGGCAAGCCTCATACGTCAATATGTTCGTTGTCAGTAACTTTCTTGTATAATACCAGTTACCTGTTGGTTATCAGTTCAGTTAGTTACCAGTTTAATTCACAGTGTATATTTCACAGCAAACATTCACCGTAACAATGCAAATCTGTCTTCATTTGCATAAGTGCAAATCTGTGGTCATTTGCATAAGTGCGTTTCTGTGAAACGTTCCGAACGATTAAGGCGGGGGACAGACACAGGCATTCCAGCTTGAGATCTCATTTGCTAAAAATCCATCATCCATACTTGTAAGCGAATCGTCCGCTTGGTATGAGATCTCTCACAGTGTGGTTAACAGTGCAGCGCCAGTGCCTGTGGCCCTGTGTGCTGCTGAGGAATCATACAGGTGCAGGTGCTTTGCAGATTCATGCGGACCATACCGGAGCCTCGCCCGCACTCTCACTGGGCTTCCACGGTTTCATTTCCCCCGGTGACGCTGTATTTTTCAAGATGTGGCAAGTTTAGCAAATAAAGCAGTTGCACTGAGATGCAATTTGCAACTTGCAATGGCCTCACAAGCATTGCTTTGTTATGGTTTGCTATCTTCACAAGTAATTTACACAATTGTTTTGCATAGGTTTGAATATCTACATACTTAATATGTTATGTGTCAAATTTAATAGCGTACTGTCTAACACTTTATTGTACCATGTTCACTGCATAAGGCTGCCGTGTCATATGTAATTGCAATATGGGCATTTTATTATACCTGAGTTTATTACACTGTGATCCATGGTGTCTTGTTTAATTACAGTGTATGTAGATTCTATAGCGTGCTTCCATTCGCCATTGTCTCGTCATCCTGTAAGAGTATTTACAGTACTGCTGCATCATTGCCATACAGGACTGCTCTTTCTCTCCCCTCTACACGTATATGTAGACTGCATGGTAATAATGTTCTTCTTGAACGTACCGTGTTCAAAAATGTTAACTTTTATGTTGAAGTTTTTGTCACATCAGTTTTAATTGACCAGTTCATTTAATCTTGCATGTAAAATTTAGTGAGCTCAAAGCACAGCCGAGTTTCGTGCTTGTTAAAATTGACAGAGGTTACTGCTGCTCTCAGAGACAGTTTCATCATCAACAGCAACCAGCATTAGCAAATCAATTTGACTAACTGAGAGCGTCTCAGTCTCTGTGTCTCCAAGCCAGCTGCCCGACGTTTACTTCAAACCACATGATATGGATGAAGGTAGCCACATTATCCTCAGTGTTTCAAAGGCAGTAACAGACAAGTGTGTCTCCTCTCAAGGTGTCACTGGAAAAAATTATCACCTTTTTATACCAGCGGTAAACGTCTTATAGTCAAGAGCTGTTTCATTCTTTGGTCACTAAAGACTAGTACTTTCTTTGGGGTGCTACCATCCATGCAGGACTGAACCAGTGAAGATCCTCACCATTTCTCACCTCAGAGTCATCGTAAGGCCATCGCAGTCCGGTCTCTACAGGACGTGTCTCTTACCATCTCTCACATTTCTAAATCTCACTCCCTTCTGCATATCATACCACCTTCCGCCGTCTTCGCACTGAGAGACAGAAACGTGGTGTGTCTGGTTCTAGAGGGAAGTGGTGGAGGGTTGAGGTGGGGAAAGAGGGACCGGACAGGGGAGCCAAGAGGGCGGGGGGTGTGGGGGGGGGGGGGTCTGCGGGGGGATGGGGGTCTGTGGAGGCTCGGGTACTGATGAGGCCCGACTCCAGATGAAGATCAAAGCCGGCAGGCGGGGGGGGGGTTTAGACAGATTAAAGCCAGGCAAAGGACAAACAAAATCCTCCCAAGTTTTAATGAGGGGAAATTAAGGCTGCAGTGGAGCATCAGATGAATGCAAACAAACAAAGTGGCTGCCAAACACAGCTCGCTTTAAAAAATGAGAAAGAAAGGAAGAAAGAAAGAAGGAAAAATTGCTTTCTTCCCTTTGCCACTGTGTTTAGCAGCTTTGCTTTAATGCCAAGTATTTCAGGGCAGACTGAGCACTAAAAAGAAAGACTGGTAAGATTGGTAGACTGGTAGAACAGGTAAGACTGGTAGAGCAGGTAAGATTGGTAGACAGGTAGACTGGTAGACTTGTAGATGGGAAGACTGGTAGACAGGTAGACCGGTAGACAGATAGACTGGTAGATTGGTATACAGGTAGAGCAGGTAAGACTGGTAGACTGGAGTTGGATGAATCAAAGCTGCCCCCATGTGATCTTTGATGGCCATGCTGTATATTCCAGGGTTGGACCTCCACAAGTGTCCAAACTCACTGCCCTGTTTCTCAACCTCGGTGTCCTGGATCTCAACGCGATTGCCCTGTTTCTTAAGCTTAGTGTTCTGTTTCTCAACCTCAGTGTCCTGTTACTTTGGTAGCAACTTACTGTGTTTCAGAAAGAGCTTTGAACAAGAAGAAGTCTGATTATGAAGAAGTCTGATTATGAAGAAGTCCAATTATGAGTTAAAAATACCAACACAGCCCAATGCTGGAAATCCCAATTGCTTTTCTGTTTCCTTGTCGATTCCTTGTAGATGGATATTTGATTCCTCCAAAACATTCCTAGTTTAACCTCACTTACTATATTTACTATCCGCAGTAAAGCAGCCACAAAAGAACCTCATGGTGATTGAACCAGGACACCTAAAATTACCCACACTGCACTGTTTCACCCGCATGCCTTCATGAATCACTTGCGCAACTACTAATACTGAATTGTCCAGCTTATCTCTAATAGGCTTTACTCAATCTTGGTTATCCTATTACAGAAAAGCCCCTGTTTACACAGTGGCAGTGCTGATCTCCAGGCTGAGTAGGGGAGCAGTGCCCGGAGCCCAGGAATTAGCCATTAATCCCTGTCACTAATCAGAGCCATCGTGGCAGCACATCATATGAGCGAACGGTCCCGAGACCTATAAACGGCTCATAGCTGTCTGCAAACACAATTTGTGCTGTATTTTAATTAGACAGGAGTGGGTGACGTATCTGATTCTGGAATTGCACACGTGCCGTCCTGACGTCTCGTGTGTCATTTGGCGTGTTTTTAGCGTGTGCCTGCTCCACGTCTTTTCCGGCGCCTTCTTGCCTTCTCCGTTGCGTTCTTTAGTCTTCCCTTCATGTCCATCTCTCTTCCCTGTTGCAGCGACTCCCGTGTCCTCAAAGATCTCTGTGATTGTGCTGCGCTCTCTCTGATTGGCCGGAGCGGTGTGGAGGTGCGGTAATGACTGACCTTTTGAATAGTGACTGGGAAAGGTAGGGCTCCGTGAGGGGCCTTTTCACGGCACCTCCCCCGAGGGGCCTGGCTTTAGTGCAGCTCGATGCCACTTAATATCCATCATCAGGGCACTTCAAATGCTGCCAGCACTCTACATTCTGGGGATTGCTTGGCGTTACAAAAATATAATTATGCCCTCATCAGTGGGCATGCTCTCAACTGGCTGAACACTGTGTCATTCACAGCAGAATTTTTGTAGAAATGTAGTGCGAGAAAGTGCATCTGTGTGTGTATGTGTGTGATATGTGTGTTTATGTGCATGTGTGTATGTGTGTGTGTGTGTGTGAGAGAGAGAGAGAGAGAGTGTGTAGCATGCATGGTGATGGTAGAATAATTTGTTGAAATGTAAATTTGTGATTTGCAGTAAAATGTAAAAAGGTCTATTAGTGGCTTCTTTTAAAGTGGTTAGGAGGAGTGAAATATGGTATAAATTGACCATATGGGCCAAAAATGTCTTTAGAGAACATTTGCAAAGAGAAACTTTCAATTATAGATGCTTAAAAAGATTCCAACGAAGGCCTGTGGTGGAATGATGATGATGGCTCCTATAGACTGCCAACCATGTTTGCTTCCAGATTTCCGGAAGTCCCTATTCCATGTGTCATGAAAGAATGCTCTAGAATCTACTGGCTTTTATGCTTTACATAACAAAGTGAATTTATAAAGCATTATCAAAATGAACAGTAATTGAATAATTCCTCTCTGCAGTCTAAGCAGGTGCTCATTTCAATGTTGCTTAGAATGCATTCTTAATTGAATTCTGAAGCTAATTTGAAACCAACCAGATAATTCCTAAAGCTACCAGATAATTCCTAAAGCCACCATATAATTGCTAAGTGGTGGTTCTTACTGTTTGTTGCGTAGTATGCTACTGGTTGTGACGCATAGTCCAACTGTTTGTGCAGTGTTTGTAGGATTCAGCACTTTCAGCAAATTTGTTTTAAATCTGTGCTTCCAATAATTAATTTCCTGTTTCTCAACCTCAGCGCCCTGTTTTTCAACTTCAGTGTCCTGTTTATCAACCTCAGTGTCCTGTTTATCAACCTCAGCATCCTGTTTTTTAACCTCAGTGTCCTGTTTCTCAACCTCCGCATCCTGTTTGTCAACCTCAACATCCTGTTTCTCAACCTCAGCTCCCTGTTTCTTAACCTCAGCACCCTTTTTCTCAACCTCGGTGTCCTGTTTCTCAACCTCAGCATCCTGTTTCACAATGTCAGCGTCCTGTTTCTCAACCTCGACGTCCTGTTTCTCAACCTCAGCATCCTGTTTCTCTGTTTTAAGGACAGCAAATGCTGGTGTTTAGAGCATTTAAAGTTATTGCTATCTTTGGACCTTAAAGTTTGTTGTGTGTATGTCTGTACATACCCAGCTTTCATTTTTGAACAAAGAGTGAGTTTTGAAACAGCATGTACCAGATCAAGGTCCAAGGAGGACCTCCCAGTATTCTTTAGGGATATACTGGCTGCTTAGCCTGACAAAATGGGGAGCACGTCTGAATCGTGTTTTGCCTCAGTAATGAGAATGACTCTACTCACATTGTTTTCGTCAACCTTTTCATTACGGCAAACAGAAACGGTGTGCGTGTGTGTGTGTGTGTGAGAATAACAAACCGAGTGTGCATGTGAACACATTTGTGTGGGTGACAGAGAGAGAGGAAGGTAGAGAGATCAGGCAGTACAGCATTGAACTGTTGTCAGGAAAATGTTGAAAAAGTCAAAGTCTGCCTAAATAGGGATGTATTTTCACTCTCCACCATAGAAAGTACTGCAAAGTGCTTACTCCTCTGAAACAGAAGATCAGAGTGTTCCCTGGGTGCAGCTAATGGGTCCCTAACCTGCTGTTCACTAGCTTGTTTTTCCTGTGTTATGAGCATATATTTGAGACCCAATGTGTATGGTCTGCATGAAGCAACTTCATTAGCGCACTCCGTCACTGAAGGCTACAATGAAGCCCTGCAGAAGGATAGCGCACCCTTTAAAGGACGTGAAGCTGTCTTCCTCGGGCATCTTACAGAGAGCATTCAGCACCTGGCCACACTCTCTATCTCCATTGCTCGGTATCGCTGGGATCACATGGCTGGGTGCTGCTTGATCAATATTATTAGTTATATGCACGCTGTGAAAGTGTTGCAGAATGAAAGATCTTTCTAAATGAAACTGAGGCACTGTTAATTCAGTTACCACAGCTACAGGATATGTTCTCATCAAGCGAAACATCGACTCACTCTTTCAAATTTGCCATGACCGTTCATCACCCTCTGTAAACATGACGAAAGTTTCTTCAAAAGTATTCATTTACTTACAATCATTACATTTCTCATCCACAAATTATTCACATTCATTCCAATACCTCATGTCAGTTGTTTCCTTCACAGTTAAGGAAACATTATGGTTGATTACCATGGACAGTCATTTTAACACATTTCCCTGTAAGCCATCTGACTCAAGACACGATCTACTGGAAGGCTAAGGCTAGGTGTTGAATGCTGTCTATAAATATCTATGCGAAACATCTATTTTTGCAGAATACTTTGTGGCAACGCATTACTGTTAGTCTAATGTCATTCAGCTCAAAGTAAGCACAGGTTTGCCAGGACAGAAAGCAAGGATACCCAGGGGAAACGTTAGGCAATCGGGATGTTTTCTTATTGTGCTTCTCCAGTAAAACTACACAACAGCAGCTTTGGTGAGACATTCTGTCATGTCTGTGTCGTCCTGAAACATAAAATTCATTCTCAACAACTACCCTTCGGCTGTCACTATAAGTGCTCTTTGACTCTGAGTTTTTGAAATACAGGGTAATGTTTTGTGGCAATCAATCGTTTACCACACATGCAATATATAAAGACTAGAAAAATTTGAAATTGAAAAATGCTGGAATATTCTTTTAACAAACCAGCCTGCCCTTTGACAATAATGTCGCAAATTACACATAGATATAGAACACTTTAGAGTACTTCACTGATCCTACGAGGACATTGTTTTCACTTGCAAAATCATTAATGCAGAAATGTAGGTACAGACAGCATGTACACGTGTGACACTCTCCTACAGGAGGTGGAGTATTACGTCAGTCCTAAATCACATAGACAGCTGTAGCTACAGAGCACTTGAAGACAAATGATGGACCTTCTGCTATCATTAGTTTCTTATTCAGTACTGTATGGCTTTAGAATTTCATGCTCTGGAAATTCATCTCAGTGATGTGTTTGATGTGTATTTCAATATTCTTTGTTCTTGGTGCAGAACCTAGCTTGCTTGAGATACGCGGTAGAATGGCGAATACTAAACCAAAGTGTAGCTACATTTAAACCATCATTCAGAGAAACGTAGGTTAGGACATCTACGGAACCTCTTAGAAGCTACATGGTAAAAGTTGAAGTTACAGTCATGATTGAGCAGTTTGTTCTGGTTAGCAGTTTGGTCTTGTGTAGTCAGTGTAGTATTGATCAATGCATGACAACAGCAATGAAATTGCTACAAGTTGTAGGATTTAAAAAGCAGCGATGTTGCCAAGTCATTATTGCAAAACAGGTAAATAAGGTGTAGGCTTGTAGCCACTGGTGTGAATGCAGGCGTGGATGGAGGGTTGCACAGGGCAAACCTGTGCCAACGGGGCTCGGGGTGATTGCATCAGCACCTGAGCTGTTGCTCCACTCCACTCCCAAACTCTGAGAATGTTGCCTTTTCTCTCTGTTTTCTTTTGCCTTACCCTAAGGGCGTTTCTTCTGCAAAAGCATTGATTGTCTTCATAAAGGTCAGCACCGCTGCCATGCCCACGATATCACAGCACAGAGAATTTGTTAAAGGGTAATGGGATGCAAAAAAAACATAGAATAGGGAAACGTTTCCTCCGTCTATCAGGAATTTGACTTCAAGACCTTGACCTTTTACAATTTTGCCTGGTTTCTGTAGAAATATGGACTGTTCAATGTGAATGCTAAAACATGAAATTTAAGGACACGGCTTACGCATGTAGTCAACGCCATGACTAGCGTTTTATGAAGAATGTTGGTGTGACCCCCAGTTCTCGTGCTGAAAGGAGAGGCTCTTTAAAACTAAAGTAGTTTCTCCACGACAAGTGCAACTGTAATAAAGTATTTGAACCTCTTAAATTGTGCACTTTTATATGAAAATGACCTGTTATAGAATGAAAATACACAACATATATAGTTCTGAGCATGCTTGTACAGCTTGTAACTTAGATATACAACCTTTTTGTAAAAAGCCCAGTTTCACAAGGATGAATTTTAATTTTATATGGTCAGAATTTTCTGAAAAAGTACAAAAATATTGAAATAAACTAATGTAAAAGTCAACATGTCAACCAGAGTCTTACAATGAAAGAATCATCTCCTCATGGTAATAAAATAATAATAATGATAAAATGAAAAAATCTATTAATAACGTTACTACCACTGAATGCTAACCGCTCACAACCATAACGTACAAAAATCTCTCACATTTTTAAAAATCACACCGGTGTTCTCCTTTTGACTCCATTTTTACGGCAAACTGTTGTCTGCCACAATGTCTTTATGCATTTGCTTTTAAAAAGTAATAAAATGAAAAAAGTAATATTACTGCGGTGTTCGTTTCAGAGAACAGTGTGAAAGAAAATGTTTGTGCTCTATGTTAGAAGGGAAGATACTAAATATCTACAGCATTGTCTCCAGCGTGTGCTAATGCTTGTCCACGTTCTCTCGTTTCCTCTAGATTACTGTGAAGAGCCACTGGTTGCGACGCTTCCCCCCGATGCCTTTCACAGCTCTTCGAAATCGTCCGACAGCCTCGCTCCACACTTTGCAAAACTCAACAGCAAAGACGGTACATGCCTGATTCCTATCAAATTATTCCAGCAGCCAGCCGAGTGGTAGCCGCCTGTAAGGCAGTGCCCGGTTTGGTGTTACTGTGCAGGCTGATCAGCCACGGAGACGCGGTACATGGAGTGTGGCCCCCTTACCAGCAGTGTTTGCGCGCCGAGCTGTTTCAGTGCTGAGCATAGTGCACTTTTACCCCCCACAAATTCCGCCTGCCTGCAAAAGGTATCACTTTAATGTCATGTAATTTGAGAGTGAATGTCTCCGTCTGGCGACCTCCATCAGCGAGGTGCCCTGAGTGCTGGGCCAGGCGATTTGCAGGCCAAGTTAGCGTTGGTGATACTGTCAGTGCTCTGCACAGGGGTCACTTAGGTGAACACAGCTACATGAATCACTGAAAATATAGCGTACAGAATCAGTTTGCATTTAGACTTTGGTGAGAAATATTCTGGGTTTCTGTCTAGGACCGGTTTATTTAATGGTTTATTTACTAAAAATATACTGGGTTTCTGTCTAGGACTGGTTTCACTTGTCAGCTTCATACTACAGACAATAGAACACCCACTCACTTCTGTCCTGAATGTAGAGATGCTTACTTGAATTACACGAATATCCAAACCTCTGGAGTTATTTTTTAAATGCTAAGAACTACAGGAGATTTGAAAAGCAGGATCAAGTAAAATTAAATGACACGTACAAGTATAACAGCGAGGAAGTATTCTCTACCCTACTGTGCATGCAACCGAAATGTCAATTAATTCATATGTTGGATAAATAACACCCAGCTTGAAGAAAGCAGTTCTACTCAATTAGCATAATGGCCCTATAGTGTTAACATTGCTTGGTAAATTCTATCGACATTTTTATTCTTTCTTGGTCTGCTTATTCCTGGGGAGCCTGTAAGTGGTGTGATTAATGCAACCTTACAAACTGTGCATTTTCATCATTTGTAGAAACGCTCGAGAAAGGTCCCCAGCCAATTAGACCATTAAGTCTAAAACAGCATAAATACTAGCTTACGCCAAGGCTCTCTTAATGACCAGAGATACTGTATATTCTCCTCTTGTGAGGGAAGGTTTGACCTCAGAGCTGTTGTGCACATACAAAGTTGCTTCTGTAATCAGTATTCTCAGAGTATCTGTGCTTTGATTACCATAAACATGGAACGTTCTGGAATGTAGTCCACCATCCAATCACATTGCTTTGCCCCCTGGTTGATTACGTGAGGGTCCCGCCCAACTACCCGCCCAGCTGCCCCTAGGCATGTTCCAATTCCCCCTTGTGTGTGTTTTCAAGACCCCCCCCCTACACACACACACACACACACACATATACACACACCTTTCGTATCAGCACTTTGGCTTAAGTGGAACACAAACAGTACCATCCTGGTCCTTTGGATCCATTACCTGAATAACTATAATTTCTGTATTGCCAGAAATAAAGCATTTTATAATATTTAAATAAAATATGTTGTGAATATCATAAATACCACTGTATACAATAAATGGACAGCTTCAATACTTCACTGCAATTCTGACAATGTCTACATGTTTTAGGTCAGTGCATGTATTCAACCTTAAATATTCCAGAGAAACAGGACATTTTGTACAGAGGTCCATAGATTCCAGAAGATTCATGTTTTTGTGTAGTTTAGATATTGATGACCTTCCAGTTACTTGTTCTTGTTCTGTGAGGCCTGACCTGTGCACTGGTCGTTGGGTGGAGAACCTCTCAGCAGATCAGCCAATCAGGCTGAGTGGTACTAATGCATAACACATCAGCAGCTCTCTGCTTTAGCTGTGCAGCGCAGCCTGTGATTCCCTGACTCAAAGTTGACCCCCATCCTTCAGCATATCCTCCTTGACTCAATCAGCCACACATCCCCACCTTCCACTCTTTCTCACCGGGGCCACCTGTTGGCAGCTTAATGCGCCACTTCCAGGAGAAGGAATGATTTGCTGCGGAAATGGACGCATTCTTGTGCCTGTCGGTGTGTGTGTGCGTGTGTGTGTGTGTGTGACGCTTTCTTGGCACAAGTGCCTACTGGGTGTGTCTATATTAGCTAGTTTTTAATCCAAGTCCTCAGAGAGAGAGGGGATAAAGTGTCTGTGTGTGTGTGCGTGTGTGTGTGTATGTGTGTGTGTATGTGTGTGTATGTGTGTGTTGGGGGAGCAAGGGCTGCAGACAGTCTGTGGTGGCTTCTGTGTGTTCGCAGGGACAGGGAGATTATTCCTTGAAGTTGTTTTCCTATTCTGAGAGTAGGGAACGGGCAGACGTAAGAGGCAGGACTGCAGGGGGAATGAGAGCACAGTATAACCACGAATTGCTTTCTTGAACACTGCGTTGTAATGTTACACTGCTCAGCGGTAATGATCACAGTCCTCTAGGGATGGCTTAGGGTTTGCCATAGATCATGAACTGCCAAACTGCCAACAGAGATTTTGTCCTCTCTTTTTTTATCCACTGATTCCGTCTCTAATCTCTCTCTCTCTCATGCTCCCCACTTCGCCATACCTCTCCTTGTCTTCACAGGTTCTGGTGGGTGGTCTCCAGACAGCGAAGACCGCCAGCCCTGGCTGCAGCTGGATCTGAAGGATCGGCTGGAGGTAACGGCACTTGACACCCAGGGCAGATGGGGCAGTTCGGACTGGGTGAGCAGCTACCACCTGCAGTACAGTGACTCTGGCAGGAACTGGAGGTCTTACAGGCAGGACGAGGTCCCATGGGTAGGTGCCCAACTCACCCAAACCAGACGACACACACACACACACACACACACATACACACAGTTGCTTGAAAGTTAGTGAACCCAAACATGTTTTTTAATGAAATAACCTTATAAAATTAACCTCTAAATCTGAATTTGTAAAGCAGACCTTCAAAATAAGTGACGCACAGAAAAAAAATGTCATTATTTATTTAATTTCTCTCTCCAAAAACTGAAAATCTGCCAAGTGCAAATGTACATAAACCATTTCAGTTGTAGCGTGTGGCACCTCCATCTGCAGCCAAACATCTTCTGTAACCACAAACAAGTCTCACATCTGCTTTTTGGGATTGTTGCCCACTCCTCCTTGCCGAACTTCAAGTTCTCTTCAGTTGAGGGAGGTTGGAGGGACATCTGGCGTGTACCGCCCGCTTCAGGTTTTGCCACAGCATTTCTATGGGATTGAGGTCCGGACTTTGACTGGGCCAATCCAGAGTGCAAATCTTTCTCTTGAGCCGTTCCTTGGTAGTTCTGCTGGAATGCTTTGGGTCGTTGTCTTGTTGCATTATCCATCTGTCCCACCTTCAACTACCTGACTGATGGCAGGAGATTCTGGTCAAGAATTTGTTGATAGGCCTGCGAATTGATGGTTCCCTGGATAATATGGACTCGACCAGGTCCAGAGACAGAAAAGCAGGCCCAGATGTTCACATTTCCACCACTATGCTTCTCTGTTGGGAGAAGGTTCGCCTTTTTATATGTAGTGTTGACTTTTCTCCTAACATGGCACCTGTGATTCTGGCCAAATGATTCAATTTTGGACTCAACTGTCCAGAGAATGGACTTCCAGAAAGCCTCTGGTTTGTCCAAGTCCTCTCCGGCAAAGTTTAAACAGGCAACTTTGTGTAACACTGGAGCCGCTTGGGAGCGAGAGAGCAGATGCAAACGCTGAGGAGAGTGAGATTTATTAAAGGGGAAACAAACAAAGACCAGCACATGAATGACAACACACTGGGTTAATATACACAAGACTAAACACTAAACACCTGAACACACTAACGAGGGGCCGGATTACAGAGTACTGGGAGGGACTACAACAGACACAAACACATGGTAACATAGACACAACAAAGACGCGAGTGACAGGTGTGGGCGGGGCTAACCATGACACTTCTTTCTTGAGAGCAGAGGCTTCCTTCTAGCAACTCTCCCGTGAATACCATGTCTATTGATTTTTTGCCTGATTACAGATGCATGTACATTCATCCCAGGTGCTGTCAGAGAGGTCTGAATCTCTCTGGAGGTGATCTGTGTGTTGGCCTTTACCTGAATTATTATTACTGGTGCTTCTTGGTGTAAGTTTGGATTGCCATCCACTTCTGGGCAGAGTTGAGATGATGCTGAGTCCCCTCCATTTGTAAATGATTTGTCTTACAGTGGATGGATGGAGCTGGAATCTATTGGAGATGGTCTTATAGCTTTCCCCAGACTGATGGGCTGTCACCATCTTCTTCCTGGTGTCCGCGGACGTCGCCTTTCCTCTCAGCCTTGTTAACCTGTGTGTTTTACATCTTGGCATGCGTGTATACACACCTTATGTGGTTTAGTTGCTTTCCTGTCCTTTTTAATCAGTGTGGCTCAAATCTCTTCCCAAGGAGGTCTCGTTTGATTGGTCTGCTCAATTGATTACATAAGCACTCACATGCGTTTCACTTTTTATTGATTTTACCAGTGCAGCTGTGGATCATTTACTTTTGCGCATGATCTGATTCCATGTTTCATGTAGTCTGCCGGCAACTGACACATTACCCTCAGAACAAGTAAATGGAATTGATGAACATAAACCTGACATTTCATATACAAAAACGGGTGATGATAAAGTAAAAGAATCATGGTAAAACAACAGAAAAGTCTAAACTGCTCAATATATTCAGGTCAGAGACACAATATCTGACATTTGCAACAGGATTACTGTATTCCAAGGTGCACGGAGTAACTTTTTTTTTTCATTATGGATATTATATATCTTTTCATTTCTAAGATGGAGTATTACTGGTCACATGACTACAATTGTCCCCTTTCTGGATTTCCCAGAGTGGTTTGGCATCACTACATATTCAATCATACATTTCCACGTCAGATTATACACCCATCTACTCTATGTGACGGGCAGTAGGTGCGAGCGAAAAGGAAGCGATCACGCCAAGTCTCAGAGAAAAAGAGGGGTTTAATGAATAACGTGCGCAAACCAAAAACCCGTGCACTTGACCCAGATTAAGGATATAATAACCAGCAGTCAACTGGTACATAGACAAGGCATATATAGCCAAACAAACGACCATCAGGTGAGAGAGCTGATAAGCCCCGCCCACCTGAGGGACGCACACAACGCAACAACAACAGGACAACTGCCGCTGTACCGTAGGTTACCGGGAGGGGGAGCCTCCCTCACCGTGACAGACCCCCCCACCAAGCCGCACTACGGCCCGATGTGCGGTTCACAGCGGCAGAACACAAGACGCAAGACGAAGGGGCAGGAAGGCGGGGACAAGGCAGGGTAACACCTCCTGCGGTCCCGGAGCTGAAACACAAAACATACAACACAATTTAGCTCCCGCCTCCCTGGGCGGGACCCTGGACCGGCTGGGCCGTCAACAATAGACAACCACGCCCCAGTCGGTCACAGAGCCCTCACGCCCCAAAGGCCCCACAAAGTGTGCGTGTGTGCAGGTTACCTCCCTACTACACAGTTGAACGTCTCCTGAACCAACCTCTCGGCTCGGGGAAAACCCCTATATGGGGCCGAGAGTTCCCCTGGGCATCCCTAGAACGGCCGGGGAGACCGCCCCTACCTAGAGGCAGTACAAAGCAGAGTGGACTCCTCCACCCTGCCGGAGGTTCCAGGGGGGAAGTACTCCTATCCCCAACGTGGGCCGACTACTCCCCAGGGCGAACCTCCTCGTCGTCCCGAGCACGAGGGGAGGTCCAGGGACTCCACAGTCAACCGCTGGAGGAACCTGCACACAACACGTACGCACAAACACACAGACACAACACAAACGCGCAAGCACGCTAGGACAAACACAAACACGAGTTGGGCGACACAAACACACACGCGCACTTACCCTGACCCACTCACACCCTTTACATGGGAGGAGGGAGCTCCGTCTCAGCATGAGGACACCCTACCTGCTCAGGAGACTCCCTCCCATGGGCCAGGGCCTCCTAATGGAGCTACGCCCTCTGTGCCACAGACGGTGGCACAGGACCCTCTATAGCTCCCCCCCAAAAACACACTTAGGGGAGCATTTTAGGGAATTACATATAAACACGCAAGACAAACGGCAGACGCACCTTCCACTCACTAGCTCAAGCCCGTAGTCACACACACGCATCACACACATCTCACACATGCACAAACACAGACTACGGGCGAGCACTTTAGCGAGGAGGCGCCGCCTCTATGGAGAGAGAGCTTCTGGTCTCCAGCCTTAAACATCGCGTAGACAAACACTTACCACGAGACATGACCACAAACGAAGGAGAAAGTAAAGGAGACTGGCGGCTTCCGAAAGTGGCTGGTTATTCTGTGACGGGCAGTAGGTGCGAACGAAAAGGAAGCGATCACACCAAGTCTCAGAGAAAAAAAGGGGTTTAATGAATAACGTGCGCAAACCAAAAACCCGTGCACTTGACCCCGATTAAGGATATAATAACCCACAATCAACTGGTACATAGACAAGGCATATATAGCCAAACAAACGACCATCAGGTGAGGGAGCTAATAAGCCCCGCCCACCTGAGGGACGCACACAACGCAACAACAACAGGACAACTGCCGCTGTACCGTAGGTTACCGGGAGGGGGAGCCTCCTTCACCGTGACACTCTACTTGCTAATTCCGCAAAAAGTTTGAACAAAACAATCGAGTTTACTGTAGTACTAAGCATACGTTTCACGTTTATCTTTGGTTACTTACTCTGTATTCTGCAGACGGGTCCTATCTTGTGTGTTTGGAATATAATAATACTAATAATAATAATTTAAAGAAGCAATCCCACTGCTTCTTTTAATGTTTGCTGGTTTGTGAGGTTCTGTCCTCACTACAAAGCAACTTTAACCTCTTGAGAAATCTGCAATGAGACGTCCTGAATGAATATTCACAAGCGAAACCTGTTTCAGGGGGTTTAATCATGATTAGATTTCTAAGCATCCACTATCAGCTCCAAAAGCTTTTCTTGAAAGTGGAGCTGAAACCATGACTTGCTTGTTAATTAATGTGATGAACTGGTAACTGATTTGTTTAATGGTTCCAGATTATTCACTAATTATCTTGTTAGTTGTTCTTCGGGGTGATTTGAGGTAATCTGCGTGAGATTTAACATTTTAAGGTCCTGTGCAAAAATTCAACTGCGACGGCGAGTAACAAGTCCGACTGTGACGGCCTCAAAGAGTAAAATGATCAGGGAGACTCGCTTCCATGTGAGCCTACGACATGACGCTTGCCTGCTCACTGGTTGTCAGACTCCACTCCAGCTGAGACGCTTACCAACCGATGGCATGAGGGACTGCTGCTCCGGGACCTGTTCCGATGTTGCACGTCCTTGGCAAACTGTGCTTGCCGACACATTCCGAGGGGGTACCTTCCTCGCGGAGGTGTCAGTCTATGCCAGAGAAACGTCTGTGCACCAGCGCGCCAGCTGGCGAAGGAGTCGGACAGTCACGCATGGTCTGATGCCATCTGTTTCCTGCTGAGGGGAGAGTCGCCCTCTTCCACTAACACAGCACACTGCCCACTGCCCATCAGCCTGGGGTGCCCGACAGATCCTAGCCACCAGTCATTAATCACATTGAACAAGTGAACCACAGACTCATTTAAGTCCCGAAGGGCTTGGTCCTGCCACAGGGAAAGAACATTTAAGGACCTGCGTCAAGTTCAAGATGCTGGTGTGCACTGTGGAACAATGCTAGAAAACCACTGCACTAAAATCTATTTCACTTTGCCACTTCATAACTTATAAAAGCTTCTCTCCACAATCAGCCCTACTTCCGTTTTGCTTGATTTGTAAGCATGAACAGTTTGCAGGGAATGAGCAGTCATTCAGACCAGTTACACAGCGTCTGCCGGCTGTCTGTGTCTTTCCATCTTTCCAAATGGACCACAATGCAGTGAACAGCATAAGTGTGTAGCACTGACGCTGGATCAGCGGGGCAGGGGATTAGTCATGCACCACTCAGCCTCCTGAAATGTTATTCTGCTGTTGCTGCTCATTCACTGGTCTGGAATCAGGCCTATCTGGTGATGGAGACCTCACCCCCAGCATCTTTCTGAGAGCTTTTTGTGAAGGCTGGGAGGGTTGAAGAAGCTTGGAGTTTTTAGGCCTGTTAGCTTAAAAGCCTTTCAATCATACAGCAGCATGAAGGCACTGAGGTGCTGCATTAAATTAAAGCCTACAGCTCTCCCTCACACTCATTCTCGCTCTCTCTCTCAGGTTGTCACTTTCTCACATAGGGTCTCTCACTCCCATCTCTCTCTATCTTTCTCTCTTTCTGTCTCTCTGCTGCTGTCTCTTTCCATCTGCATCCTCAGTCGCACAGGTATTATGTCTGCTACTGCTACTACTGCTTTGTGAGCATATGTGTGTGTATGTGTGTGGAGAAGAGATAGCCAATGTGGGAAATCCATAAACTTAACAATGGCTTGCTGTGAGAATGTGAGTTACTAAAAGAATAGAGAACACTGTGTGCGTGTGTGTTTCAGCTGATTTAAAAACACATTGCTCAGTTCCATGTCACTACTACAGTTTCAGTGTAATGAGACATGGCTTACAGGGAACATACAAAACTGCACACTTCAAGCTCTCTGACCGTTTCTTCTCTCTCTATCAGAAAAACAAATAATTACACCAAGCTTAGTGCCTCAGCTGTCAAAAACTACATCCAAATAATGTTGAGATGCAGTAATGCTAATTCTGTAATAGCAGGAGTAACTAAAACATATTGCAGCTAAATTCGGATTAAACTAATAAGCTTGCTGCTGTGCAACTCAGCCACCCCCACCCAATTCAGTTTAGTTCAATGGTGCTTTATTGGCATGAGAAAAATTCACAAGTGTTGCCAAAGCTTTGATGGAGAAATGTACTTGGTAAACAAAGGGTGAAATGGTTTTAAAAATGTAAGCAGGACAAGAAAATAAGTAGCATGTATAGAGCATTTTATTGTTTTATTTATTATTACATAATTAATAATACAGCTGGGGCAGACTTGCTCGATGGTAAAGAGACCAGGGAGCTCCACCTCTGGAGTTGAGTTGTGTACGAATTGAGTGTGGTTTTCTCTGTGCTGCTGGTGTTAGGGGTCAAAGCTGACCCGGCTGTTGCACATAAAAGGTGTGACACACACCCACCTATCCACACACACACTCACCCATTCACACACACACACCCATTCACACACACATACCCCCATTCACAAACACACCCACCCATCCACACACACACACACACACACACACACACACACCCACCCACACACCACACACAAACACCCACACATCATAAGATCCTGCTTGAGATAACCAACTTGGAAGAAAGAAGGGTGTTTGGTGATAGCTGGATGGAGATGTAGTAAACACAGCTGTGTGCTTACATGGGGCTTCTTGCTGGGGTGTACAGATCCTGTAATGATGCTACTGCCAACTTATAGGATGGTGAAAAACACAAGCAGTTATTGGTCAGTGTCTTCTGATATTAGTCTATTAGACTCAGATCAGAGTCTTGGTCTTCTCAAGGTTTCTTCCTAAACCCCGCCTAGGGAGTTTTTCCTTGCCACTGTTGCCCCTGGCTTGCTCATTAGGGATCTGGACGCATGCTTTGTGACAACATGTGCTGTAAAAAGCACTATATAAATAAATTTGACTTGACTTGACTAGATGTTAGACTATTAGACTCCTTCCCCCTTTTCTTCACTATAGGAAATTCACTATAGTGAATGTAAAGTTTCGTTTATTGAAAATGAGTTATATTGTGAGTAAAAACATTGGATGATGTTGTTTGTGAGTATTTTCAGGCTGATTTGAAGCGGGTCAAAATTGACCCGCTAACACAAAAGCCTTGTGCAGATTTCTAACACAATACAGGGTTAAAGGAAGCGATCACGCCAAGTCTCAGGGAAAAAGGAGGGTTTAATGAATAACGTGCGCAAACCAAAGACCATAACATGATCCGAATTAAGTATATAATAACCAGCAGCCAGCTGCTAGAAAGACAAAGCATATATATTGACAGACAAACATCCATCTGGTGGTGGCCTGCTAATAGGCCCCACATGAGGGACGAACACAACGCATCAACAACAGGACAACGGCCTCTGTGGACAGGGGCGACCGACAGAGGGGGCCCGCTGTATCGTGATAATTCCATGTACTGTATAAATAAGTATTTCTATTAAGTTATATTTTCAGGTCATACAGTGGCACTGATTAGGACATCATCAATAGACAAAGGTTTAGGTGTTTATTTCGTTATTTTTTTTATTTAACCATTCAAAAATCAAGGGCATTGATGCAGCAAATGAAAAATGGAATATATGATTCAGTCCATCATATTTTTAGCATAAAAATAGACAATGGATGCTAGAGATGTGGGATAATGCAGCCACATTTGAAAGTGGATATGCGATCTGCAGAGGAGGCTTGCGATGGTCCTTGGAGAACGCCTGCACTGATTGTTGAATGTACCACCAAGAGTCTGCACAGTTACTGTTTAGTTTGCTTGTGACACAAATTGATTCCAGCTGTCCCTGATTAGGTTTGGGCTTTTTGTGACCACTGTGAAATTGATTGTTTGCGGCCCCTGGCACCAGACTGCTGGCCTGTGGTCCCTGATCCAGGATACATAATGATTCTGCTTAATCCTGGACACATGGTCACACACACACACAATCGATACATTTAATTTTAGAACTTCATTTTTTAGCATCTCTCGGTGCCTCCCTGTGCAGAGAAGAGCACGGAGAGTTTCAGCGACACATTGTCCACAGCACGTGGTGAAACAGACCACAGACTAAATCTGACACATTAAACACCCTTTCTGTCTGTCTGTCTGTCTAGAGGAACAGTACTGATACTCGAATGCAGGATAATCTTTTTTATACATTAATTTGAAGATGACTACTTAGTCTTATTGCAGCAGTCAGAACATGGATGTTGCTTAGATTGTTAATCACTTACAAACGTCTATAAATGTGAATACAGACAGGCTGTATTTTCCTCCAAAACAAGATTTAATCTGTTTTGTTAATGGTGGTGGTGTGTAAGTGTTGGATGGTGGTGGTGTGTGAGTGTTGGATGATTGTGGTGTGTTAGTGTTGGATGATGGTGTTGCGTGTGTTGGATGATGGTGCTGTGTGTGTTGGATGATGGTGGTGTGTGAGTGTTGGATGATGGTGTTGTGTGTGTTGGATGATGGTGTTATGTGTGTTGGATGATGGTGGTGTGTGAGTGTTGGATGATGGTGTTGTGTGTGTTGGATGATGGTGTTGTGTGTGTTGGATGATGGTGTTGTGTGTGTGTTGGATGATGGTGTTGTGAGTGTTGGATGATGGTGTTGTGTGAGTGTTGGATGATGGTGTTGTGTGTGTGTTGGATGATGGTGTTGTGAGTGTTGGATGATGGTGTTGTGAGTGTTGGATGATGGTGTTGTGTGTGTTGGATGATGGTGGTGTGTGAGTGTTGGATGATGGTGTTGTGTGTGTGTTGGATGATGGTGTTGTGAGTGTTGGATGATGGTGTTGTGAGTGTTGGATGATGGTGGTGTGTGAGTGTTGGATGATGGTGTTGTGTGTGTGTTGGATGATGGTGTTGTGAGTGTTGGATGATGGTGTTGTGTGTGTGTTGGATGATGGTGTTGTGAGTGTTGGATGATGGTGTTGTGTGTGTTGGATGATGGTGGTGTGTGAGTGTTGGATGATGGTGTTGTGTGTGTTGGATGATGGTGGTGTGTGAGTGTTGGATGATGGTGTTGCGTGACTGTTGCAGGTGGTGGCTGCTGTTGTTGGTGCCATTCACCTCTGACTTTATATAGTCAGCTCTGGCATTGTTGAGATTTTGTTACTGATGTCTGCAGGAGATCTGGTTGAACTGCAGGAGATCTGGTTGAACTGATGCCATTTCTTGATGATTTTTCTCAACATGGCCATGTAATGTTTACACTAAAATATTAGAGCATGCAACTATTTTGCAATTTTAGATGAAATAGTTAACTTCTTAGAAGCCCAAACACTTATTTCCAAATACAACTTGTGATCCTGAAATCATTTTTGTCACATCACCACTAATGATTTGAATACTTTACGTGTCCAAAGGTTGCTTCATCAATCCGCATTGAAAGATTTAAATGATTATCATTTCAATTATGCAAAAATGAATTTATTATTAACATGAAAAATGCTGAGGATTCTTGCCACTGTGGTAGAAGTAAAAAAACTGTCTTGGCTACTAAACTCACTCCTAATCTTGCATATCTTGCACATGAATATTTGATGGGAGGTATTCACTGTTTATTTAATGAATAAGTTAATTCTGCTAATTTAATAGTTGTACAAGCACAGCTATCCAGACCACTTGCTATTTTGACTACCAAACAATGACATAAAATATTAAGTGAGCACAAAATTACCTCTAGTAACCTGGACTTCAGTGATTTCAGTGAAACAGCTATAGAACGCTTTTGAAGAGCTCTGTGATGTCATATGTCGTTGGCTTTATGACCTTTGCGGTGTGCAGAAAGACGTCAACTCCAGTTTCTCAGTGAAGGGAAGACAGTCTAAAAGCTGCTGAAATGCAGTCAGTAAGTAAGGCGGAGACATGCCACTGAGGCTGGAGGTACAGCAGGCCAGAGAGACATGTCTTCAGTGTGGTATTTGACATGTTGTCAGTGTGGTGTTTAACATGTCGTCAGTGTGGTGTTTGACATGTCTTCAGTGTGGTGCTTGACATGTTTTCAATGTGGTGCTTGACATGTCTTCATTGTGGTATTTGACATGTCTTCAGTGTGGTATTTGACATGTCTTTAGTGTGGTATTTGACATGTTGTCAGTGTGGTTTTTGACATGTTGTCAGTGTGGTGTTTGACATGTCTTCAGTGTGGTGCTTGACATGTTTTCAATGTGGTGCTTGACATGTCTTCAGTGTGGTATTTGACATGTCTTCAGTGTGGTATTTGACATGTCTTCAGTGTGGTATTTGACTTGTCTTCATTGTGGTATCTGAGGTGAGGTGCCTTGTATGTGTGAAGGCACCATGCTCAAATAAGTGTTAAACTTAGATGTACTACGTCTACCGTTTGTCTTAATTCCATCTTGCAGACACAGCGCAGACACGGTGCAGACACAGTGCAGACACAGTGCAGACACGGTGCAGACACAGCGCAGACACAGTGCAGACTCATTGTTAAAAATGTAACAATGTGAGTCGTGTAAATTGTCGCTCTAGTGGTGCTTAAAATATGTCAGTGTGAAAGTAACACCTGTGTTCACAGAGCTGCAGTATTTACATAATGTTACCATGGTGGAGGATCAGTACAAAAGGTGCAGAACAGACAGAAAAAATAATACATTTGAAAGCCGACATGTAAAAATTGCATGAAATCACATCCCACTGCCGAGTCTGAGTGTTGCGCAGAAGTAACTCTGATGGGCCTGTCTCGGTTTTCTCCCGCACTGGTCCTGGTCCTTCCTGTGGCCCGAAGAAATCGTTTGATACATGTGCCTGTCTCTCCCAGAGGTGCCTTTGTGTCACAGAAACACAAGAGAGCGCACAAAAGAGACCAGACATGCATTCTAAATTGTCTCTCTTTCCTCGCGATAGTATCACCTGGGTGAGTTGCAGCAGCCGACAGGTATCATCTGTGTCAAGGACACCGGTTCTCCAGTCCGGGTCAGCCTGGTCTGTTTTGTCTTCAAGCGACTGAAATAACTGTGTGACAGTTTGAATGCTGTTGCGAGCAGTATAGCATGGTTGTAATGAAAAGCAGCCTGTCCCGCTAGCAGTGCTAACCTGGATGCTACCAGGAAAAGGATCATGGTTGTTGGCACAGGTTTTCCATTAAATACTTTGGTGCATCTTTTACACAGACACCTCCCTCTTTATCCCACATAATAAGATTTTGGTGTTAGAGTCAGCACTCAGTCCAGATCGATGGCATTGACCAGCGGCACCTTCAAGCCCAGTCGCTAACGTGCCTGGACGCATTCATCACCCAGTGACAGATCCCATTACCACACTCTAAAAAGGTCAATCAAATCAAAAACATGTTCATGGATATTTTCTCCTGCCCTTTCAGAGAGGCGGATATTCTATGTGGCCCAATATAAAGTCTTCTCCTTTCTCATTACATATCATAATCCTCATGTCTTTGTTTTCTCTGTGCTTGAAGCTGCCCTGTGTATTGATTGCAGTCGGTTAATTCTTATGCTATACTCAATGACTTAATCAGATCTTTCTGTTCCTGGAAGTTTTTCTAAAGTTTGTTTCCCAGTGGGCTCAGCCGGGGGAAGCACAGATGGTGGCACTGCAGCAAGCAGCCTCATTTAGGTGGAGGTTATGGTGGATGGTTAGGTGGAGGCTATGGTGGATGTTTAGGTGGAGGTTATGGTGGATGTTTAGGTGGATGTTATGGTGGATGTTTAGGCGGAGGTTATGGTGGATATTTAGGTGGAGGTTATGGTGGATGTTTAGGTGGATGTTATGGTGGAGGTTATGGTGGATATTTAGGTGGATGTTATGGTGGAGGTTATGGTGGATGTTTAGGTGGATGTTATGGTGGAGGTTTAGGTGGATGTTTACATGGATGTTATGGTGGATGTTTTACATATATTACCAACATAAACGCTGGAAGGTGCAGTGTCTGTACTGACCTGTGATGGTTTGTCTTGTCTGTCCTATATTACACAGTGAGCAAGTATCCATACTTAAAGGTTAACACTGCAGATGTTACAACAGTCTGCTTAACATATGCACATTGTGGCCTTTGACCAAGCATCCAGTCTAACATTTTCAAATTCAAAATATCAATCAAAACATCAACTGCTATCTGCAAAAGTCCCTACTAATAATAGTCTTTTTTTTTTTTACGTTGGAGCTAAAATTAATTATTCATCCTTTGTACATCAAGACTGTAGTACAGAAAGAGACTGGTGGACCTGTGAGAGATGATATGAAGCTACGGCAGTCCCACCCGCTGCCTCTGTTGAGAGACAGCACAGGCCGCACATAAACACCTTCATCCTTGAATAAGAAGGTTGAATTACTTGTAAATTAAGTTGACTTTTCTTTATCTGAGAATATGTGAGTGGCTGTTTAAATAGGACTCCATTATTCGTTCCCCCTGCTTGGAAGTACAAAAGGGTATTGTTGAATTATGAATAGCATTCCTATTCATTTATTTGTATTTTTGCTGCTTTTTGTGATGTGACAGGTGCACTCATCTGGTGTATGTGCCGACGCCGTGCTGCCCCAGGGGCTCTGACACCCCTTACCTACCCCATACCTATCCCATATCTACCCCATACCTACCCCAGCTGTTCTGAGTTCTACAAGAAGTTTAAAATAAAAAGTGTCCATTGAGTGTCCCTCAATGTGCCTTTGAGCCAAAAAACCCAAACAGTCACTGCAGTGGCAGGAAGTCCAAGAGCCCCAAGAGTCCACACAGATGTCTAAAGCAGACCAGAGAACTGGCAGTGCCACCCTTCAACTCCATGTCAGGATACAGGAGGAGAGTTGGCATCTCTGGTTGTTCCATCGTGTCACTGAGGCTCATCCACATGAGGAAGAATATAATAGATAAACACTCCCTGTGGTGCCTAACATGAATGCGTTGTGGATTCAGGTCAGAGAGTTACTCTGGCTGAAACTTGCCTAGAAACTTTCTTTCCTGCACATATCTGCGTTACTATTTCTACTCTGCCACGGGCTTTTTCTGTATATATACGATTTGCAGATCATTTGGCAGAGTAATTTTCCCATAAAAATGAATTAGCATCAAGTACAATGGGCCTTAAGACAGCTAGAACAGTGATTAAAATTAGTCCTCTTGTACTAACTGCTAATTAAGCAAAGAAACTCAGTCATGCTGTCTCATTAAGCTTTCATTATAAATACACATTTTGTACTCTTTTTATAACCCTGATGCTTTATCTCTCCTTTATTTCTCATTTGTTCTCCCGCTCCCTCTCTCTCTCACACGCGGTGAATACATCTCCTCAAATCCAGTTCCTCAAATCCATCTCCTCCACAAGTCTCTTTTTTCACTTCTACTTTGCTGTGCAGGAGCGATGAGGCGATCTGAGGTATTTTGAGACGTGTTGTCGTGTTGTGTGATTTTGGCGTCGTGAACTCTGGATAACCCTCCGTACGCAGCGCACAAATGCTGCTTCTGGTGCCCGTTCGTGTAGTCAGCGCACAGCACCTGAACGTCCGACTCTGCGGACGCCCCGCGTAACGGCGGCGTCTGCCTGTGCTGGAGCTTCTGCCACGAGACCCCATCTCTTGGTCTTGCGCACTCCTCACACTCTCCTCCCTCCTCCTGCCTCTCCACCTCCTCCACGTCCTCCACCTCATCTGGGAGTCCTGCCAGATCTCTTCAACACAGCTTCCGCTTTCATTGCTGGTTTGGGATCTTCCGTCTTTCTTTTTTCGACACTTTTGTCCCTCGTCTTTCCCCATGGTTGTGAATCTCCTGCCTCGTTAGGTTAACGATGTGCACGGCGCGCTGTACCCCTGCCACTCACGCTGACTGCGGTCTCTTCCCCTCACCTCTGGGTGCCATGGCAGCCAAGTTTGTATCTCCACCCTCTGCCTTGCTTCCTGCATGGTCTGCCAAGGAGATTTATAATTCGGGACACTTTCATAAACCTGACCAAACAAAAACAGACCCACAGACAGGAATTAGCGCCAGGTTTGGAGAGCAAGTCACCTCTATTCTAATGTTATTCACTCTAATTGCATCAGCATTGTGATGCAAATATCAAGTGGAACAGTTCATATAATCAAATCTGCAAAACGTCCAATGATCATCCAATTATTTATGTATTGCTAATAAATACACAAATATCAGTTATATTAAAGATATATTATCATATATAACAAATATATTAAAACAGACAAGCAGACATGTAGCTTTAAATATTAGGCACACAAATATAAGATTTCACAGTAAAATATATGCATATGATTAATGTTTGTTGTGTGTGCGTGCATGTGTGTGTGTGTGTGTGTGTGGTGTGTGTGTGTGTGTGTGTGTGTGGTGTGTGTGTGTGTGTGTGTGTGTGTGTGTGTGTGTGTGTGTGTGTGTGTGTGTGTGTGTGTGTGTGTGTGTGTGTGTGTGTGTGTGTGTGTGTGTGTGTGTGTGTGTGTGTGTGTGTGTGTGTGTGTGTGTGTGTGTGTGTGTGTGTGTGTGTGTGTGTGTGTGTGTGTGTGTGTGTGTGTGTGTGTGTGTGTGTGTGTGTGTGTGTGTGTGTGTGTGCGGGTGTGTTTGTGCAGACATTTACAGGGAACACAGATGCATACACCGTGGTGCACCATAAGCTCCTGCACTCCATCAGGACAAGGTTCCTGCGTGTCCTGCCCCTGGAGGGGAGTCCCAGTGGAGGGATAGGACTCAGACTGGAGATCTATGGCTGCACTTACAGTATGAGTGTATACACACATATACACACACACACCTTAACAAGTATATATGTGTGTACACATGCATGTGTTTGAGTGTGTGTGAAATGTGGAGCTGCAGGGGTCTGAGCCTGTGTCTGACTTGTGGATCTGGGGAGACCTTCTGAGACCTCTTGAGATCTCCTGAGACCTTCTGAGATCTTCAGAGATCTCCTGAGACCTTCTGAGGACCTTCTCAGTTTCACTTGCTTCCCTCCACAGTTTAACAGTTTTGAAGAGTCTCTTGACCCAGATTCTAATCAGCTGTGACAGTCAAAGTAGAAATGCTGACAAGATGTGTGTGTGTATATGTGTGTGCGCATGTGTGTGTGTGTGTACATAATTATATAGATAGTCTATAGTTACTGTATATAGATTGTAAATAATTCTAATAAAAATATTAAAGCAAGCAACGTGGATATATATTTTTAATTACTATATAAAGAAATAATGAACAGTACTGCCTTTATTACAGAGAACAAAAAAAATCAACTGATTGATTCCTTAATTAAATTCTTCAATCATCAAAAATGTACCTTTAAATTTTATGACAGGGTAGCATATCAGAGGTTTATATACTGAGAGAGAGAGAGAGCGAGAGAGAGAAAGAGATGGGTATTCCCCTCTCTAAAGATCCACAGTACACTGTGCTATACTTCTCTCTCTAAGTAGTGTGAACATGACGTTACAGTATGTTTTGAATTGTTTCCTGTTCCTGTTCTGTCTGACTACAATCCATGACCTTGTGAGACGCATTAGCGGTAGAAGCACACTGTCTCTACCTGACTGTGACATTTCATAGCCTCCTGCTGACTGACATGATTACTGTTAAAGCTTTGTTAGGTCTGAGGTGGGTTTGGAGGCGGGGTTGGGGGCGGGGTTGGGGGTGGGTTTGAAAGCGGGGTTGGGGGCGGGGTTTTCCGACTGTGGTTCATCCCAGCTCTTACCCCCTCAGAGTCAGACGTGGCAGACTTCGATGGCCGCAGTGCCCTGCTCTACCGGTTCAACCAGAAGTCCACGAGCACGGTGAAGAACGTGATCGCACTGCGCTTCCGCAGCAGACAGGCGGAGGGCGTACTGGTGCACGGAGAAGGCCAGAGGGGTGACTACATCACCCTGGAGCTCCAGCGGGGCAGGCTTGCCCTGCACCTCAACCTGGGTGAGGAAGGAGGTGGGGTTGGGGGAGTGGGGAGAGGGACAAACTGACAGACAGCGATAAGGAGGGAGAGGGTTAGAAAAATAGAGATGGAAGGTCAGAATAAGAACCGGATTAGTGCAGAGGAAGTGAAATTGGAGAAGAGCACGATGCTGAGCGAGTGAAGGAGTGGGATTAAGGCAGAGTGGGATTAAGGAGGCGTGGGATTAAGGAGTAGTGAACTAGTAATGAGGATGGGGCCAAAATAATAGTCCAAGGATGTCTGAGCAATGGTCCTGAACTAGGTCAAGTGGTCATGCTTCTGCATTCACAAACAGCTTTACCACATTAGGGTACAGTAATGCCTATGCATTTAAACCCATTTGTCATGCATCAGTCTGTTAGTTGGTCAAACACACACAAACAGGGTAGACAGCACACAAACTTACATGCTATTTATATAAACCACCATGCATATAAACTGCAAGAAAGTGCAATATGCTAGAACTGGTGCTGTATTGTTGGGATATCTACCAACTTGCCCTCACGCCGGGGCACTATTCCCTCCAACTTCAAGATGAGTGCACCTGCTAGACTCAGGACACCTTGAACTCCATCTGCTGCCACATGGGCTGGTCAGGATTTTTGAAACATCTATCAGAGGAGCAACATATAATATTGTGCCTACGTTTGTTAGCAAATTCATAAGTTGTGCTGTGTTCTGCCAACGTGATGTGTTCATTTCATTATTTGAAGAAATATAATTAGTCTAATAGAAGTGGTCTGAGCGTCAAGGATGTCTAATGATGAGAGATCTGTAAGGTCTAAGTAGCTCAAAGGAACTGCAGAGATCATTTCTTAATTTTTTTGTAGCAGGTGTAGCTCTAAAATCCAGTGTATTTATTTAGATTTATCCATCAAGTTAATCCTCTTTTTTTTTTAGAACAGCAGTGATAATTGTTTTCTGCATAGCGTGAATTTTAATTGTTGGGGAATAGTGTTTTATATTCTCTCTATCTCTCTGGGTGTGTGTGTGTGTGTGTGTGTGTGTGTGTGTGTGTGTGTGTTTGTGCACGCGCACACACAGATGATGCTAAACCACAGTCCAGAGGCACGCACACCTCAGTCATGTCTGGCAGTCTCCTTGATGACCACCTCTGGCATTCTGTCCACATAGAGCGTTTCAACAAGCAGGTTAACTTCACAGTGGACAGAGACACCCAGCACTTTCACACCCAAGGCAAGGAGGACTCTCTGGAGGTGGACTATGAGGTGAAGCCCACACCTAATCTCCTTGAATCCACTGTAAAAACTCCATTAAGTGTTATTAAGCAAAACTATAGATTAACCTTCATTCAAGTATTTTGCATGATTAAATCAAATGTACTGAATCTCCCACAGGCCAGTTCCATACTAAAACATCTGTAGGATTATGTGGATTCACTGACATTTACATTTTTAGCATTTGGCAAATTCACTTATGGCCTAATCTAGAGCATTCAGGATTATGCCCTGAAGTGGAGCATTCACTGGATTATTGGGGGTGGATGTAATCCCTGACCCTCTGATGTTCATAGGCTAAGATATATATTTATATACTGTATATATATATATATATATATATATATATATATATATATATATAGTTGTCAAGGTATCACTCTCAGTGGTCAAAAAAAACCTGGAATTCAGAGGCGTATATAATTTCTGAATATGCTAGATGAACTGCAGATATCTTGATGCAGTATGTATTGTAATATGTATAGTACAAAATAGACTGAAGACCTTCGCAAAGGCTTTATAACATTTTAGCAAAATCACACAAACATTAACTAGAGAAATTAATCAGCCATGCTCCCATGCAGACCATGGAATATTGGTCCTGCAATACAGCGTCCTCTGGAGCACACAAGTGCTGGACACAAAAGTGCATACTGCTTAGGTGCACAGTGACTTTCACTACCAAACATCTTGCTTAATAAGGTTCAATGTTGTTTTTAATAAAGGCCACTTAATGAAGAGACTTAATCATTTTGATTACCATTTTCAATTTTCTCCCAACAATATTTTATTGACTAAAGTCATGACCTTTGACCTTCCCGTGCTCTGCACTGGGTAACACTTAGCCCAATGGTGTCATGCTTTCTGCTTCCTGTTCTTTATTCTACTGCTCTCATGGCCTTCGCTAGTAATTATTTCTGACAACAAAGCACGCACTTGCAGTTTTCTTAAGCCTCACTAGCAAAATGATTTATGGTTTCAATTTCAAATGGAAAATAACCATTTATTATAGATAGAAGAGTCTACAAATACTTAAAATATTATGAGCGTTATTCTTTTGAACTCATGGACAGCCTTACCTAGTAACACCAAGTAATGAATGAACCCATAAACCCATGAGCCAGTGTTTGCAGGCGTTGGGGTGTGATCAAACAGGGTGTCCCCAGTAGACAAGCACGCCACCATTAGAGGACTGCAGTGCTGGACTAAAAATGCAGTCCACTCTAAAATCAATGCCAGTAAACACAACACTAAGTAAATTTGTTTCCACTTGCAATTTCCAAACCAGGCTAACAACACTCTATCACATATTGATTCCATTAAAACTACAACCCACGAGAAGTAAAAACACATGCCAAATGAGCCTGAAAGCCTATTTATAGAGGACATATACTTTTCTTCTGCCACATTGTTAGTAAAATATGTAGTAGGCAAGGGATCCGGTCCCATGAGGGTTTTGTCTGTGGGCTTTTGTGTTTTGTTCTTTTAACGTACTATTGTTCTAGATGAAGGGGTACTAATATGATATTGGATTATGATTATAGAGGCTTTGATATCTATTTTTGTAAATATTTCCTTTGATTGTTTTTAAAATGAAGTAATCAGAAAAGGTACCGCACAATCGCAAATCATATTCATTTACAGTCAGGTTAAATAGTTTTCGTTCAGGGCCAGAAATGAAAAGACTGTGATTCTGGAGAGCAGTGTTGCATTGAGCAGAGCAGCTAGCAGCTAGTCACTAGGCACCTTAGGACAATGAGGGCCACGAACATTAACGCTCAGTCCTGATGAGCTGTCAGTCATTAGTACGTGAGAACAGTTAACATTGTGGGTTAGGAATAAACGTTCAGGGTATTAGGTGCATTGCATCTACTATAGCTTTGATCAAACATGCTGCATTAAACTTCACAGCTAAAATTCAACCTCTTACATAAGTGACCTGGTTTTGGCTAAAGAGCAAACATTGGCTACATGCTATATTAACATGTGTTTATATTGCAAATGCACGTGTAAATGACACTGGGCCTGGGATGGAGAGTGTATATGGAGGGTGTATACTCTGATGAAAAACCTCTCAGCTGGTTTATCTACTGATATGGTCACTACTCTTAAAGGGAGGGGAAAGGCCTTTATGTGATCCCTAATGTCTTAGCACATGTCGGTGATCTCTGGTATTTGCGTGTGTGTGTGTGGATGTGTGTGTGTGTGTGCATGTGTGTGTGTGTGTGTGTGTGTGTGCGTGTGTGTGTGTGTGTGTCTACATGGTGGTGCGTTCATAATGCTGCTGTGGTTAGCAGATTACTGATTGTTAGCAGATTACATATTTGGAAAGAAAATTTTTCGTTTTACATATTTTAACCCATACCTGCATTAATACCACCTTTGGTATCATGCTAGCCTAAAAACAGGTTCTAGTTTTGTTTGTAAATATGTTAAGTAAAAAAAAAACATGACCATGTGATCCACTGTGATCCACTGTGATCCACTGTGATCCACTGTGTACTGCAAAGTTTTTCTTAATTGCTGGAATAGTTTTTCCTGTCACCTGTGTGTCAGGATCAAGAAGACTGCGCTAATGCAACTGTTGAGAAACCTTTTCTGGGTCTAACTAATAGAAACTAGGCAATGAAACACATGGTCTCTCTCTCTCTCTCTCTCTCTGTCTCTCTCTTTCTGAGGAGGATTGTAATCTTGTCTGCATACATTTATAGCTCCATCACTTATTACTGCTTTGGGAGCCAAGAATAAAGAACTTCACTGTCTTCACATATTCACTGTCTTTATTTTGACTGTTCTTTTCCAAATCAGGAAAGAGATTCCAAGCCAATAGTTATTGCTAGAGAATGAATGCCATGTAAGCCAAATACTTGACCTCTTCAGGAGGTCTCCACCTAGGAAAAATATCGACATGCAGACAATCCCAAAAATTATTTTGCACTTCTTACTAAATTGCAGTTAGGGACGTAATTAGCAGTGTTATGAATAATTTAGCACCTCAAACACATGCAACAATGCAGGAAGCCTTGGTTCTCACCAGAAGCTTCAATGACTAGCAGAGTTTTATACTGTGACTTTTTTAGAGTTTTAAACTTTTCTTCACCACTTTCTCTACTCCTGACCCCCTCTTGCATTCCATTTAACTAATAAATTTCTAATTTGCTACTGTGTTCGTTCCTCTTCTCTCCATACATGGGTGCTTCTCTTCCTCTGGTCTGTCCCCGCCTACACACGCACACATTTCCTCCTGGTTTCCTGGTCTCGTTTTCATTCATTATTTCTCTCCTATATCCCTTCCTTTCTTTCACCCCCCCAACACCCTTCTCATTGCTCAGGGCAACGTGACGTTCTCATGTTCCGAGTCGCAGCCGGTTGCCGTGACATTCTCAAGCCCCACTGACAGCTTCATGGCTCTGCCTGCTGACGTAGGAGGGGCGGGGATCACTGTCCGCCTTCATCTCCGGACGTGGAACCGAGACGGGCAGCTCCTTGTCGCCCCGCTGACCGCCCCCCCAGACCCCACCTTCCTCCTCCTGCAGCTCAGCGGAGGGCAGCTCCATCTCTCCCTACGAGGACCCGCACAGCGGGCTGTTCAGACCACAGCCGGTAAGAGATCCATTCAGACTCCAACACCTCAGACCCACTTTTTAGCACTGCTAATTGTGCCAGTAGTTATTGGTCATTTTTACTTTCATCTCTGCTGGAGCACCTTTCAAAATATCCAGTAAATGTCTCCATGCTTGAGATCCGATGCCTGTGAAAAACTAACTGTTCATATTTTTGGAGCCAAAAGCAAGACAAGAATACAGTACTTCAAAATGTAAAAGGTGTTGAAGAGGAGCTGGTGGTAATGAAAGAGCTTTCATGTGAATCAGAGAAAAATACAAACAACATACAGCCGAACCATCTCTCTCCTCTTCTCCTTCCCTTTTTCCGAGGATTGCTTCCTCTCATTATTGCTAATTAGGGGAGATCAGCTCCCTAAATTAAATGAACGTCAAACACCCGAGTCTCTGCTCTGGTGCCTCGACAACAGGCAAAAGGATTTAAACGTAAACAAGACAGATACAAAAAAACATGCAAATGAAATGTGGATGTAAAAATAACACGTACAGGTTTCAGTGAATTGGCCATCCAACTGAAATTGTGCCCTAGAGCAGGACTCTTCATCCCAGCGCTATGGCACCAGAGTTACAGCCCCCACACGCCACCAGGCCCTGACATGCAGACAATAAAGTCCAATTAAAATTAAATAGAATAGTTTAGTGGTAATAAAAGGGCATTTTTACAATTGAGTTTAAAGTGATTCTAAAGATAGATCCATGAAACACAATATATTTGATTCTCTCCATTTCCCTCCAGCTGGATATTTGCCGTTATGAGACTTGGTTTCCTGCAGACTACAAGGTTTGCTCTCAAACTGGTGCAAATGATGTTAATCAATATAAACGAAACGGAACAGCCGGAGTGAACCTGGATCACCCGTTGCTAAACCTGACGTGAGCGAGCAGCGAAGTACCCCACGCAGTCTTGTGAGCGTGTCTCCTCTCCGTGTGCCAGGTCAAAGTTTATGTGATGGACAGTGGCACTCGGTGGAGGTGGAGGTCAAAGGTCAGCATGTCCATCTCACCGTCGACTATCAGAATCCAGTTGTCATGGAGATCGTTCAACTCACCAACAGCCTACAGAGAACAAGTGTCTTCTTGGGAGGTACGCCACTATGTGTTCTAAAATATAAAATGAGTGTATATGTGAGTGAATGTATATGTTGAGTACATATGTATGGATGGATAGATGTGGTTGTAGTGGTTCACTTCCACAGTTTCTGAAGAACTCTGCTTGCACAGCTGTTCTCCAGGACACCCGTGAGCACTGTTCCACAACCGTGTACCCAAACACCCTTCGCATTTACTACTGCGCTGCCATCGCTCGCCGGACTTATATATCACTGCTGAGTTCTCATGCACACAAATGCAAGTACTGGGGCCAATTTAAGTAATTCAGTCCTGACTAACAGCTCCTTCTTTGACAAATTGGCCTGACCTATTGGTTGCTGGCAACAAAAGCGCTTATTCCTCGCTCCTGAGAAACGTGCTGATGCGCCGCACGAGCGAGCACGTGCCCCTCTCCGTCTCACCACACATGACCCTTTAGTCTTCCTTCAGTACGCTACTTTCTTCGTGAAGCTGGACGAAGAGGCAGAGACCAAATTTCCACTTATAATTTGCATGTTACTTATCAGTGATAATGGCGAGGCACCATAAATTTGTCCTCCTTGCTTGCTGGGTCTGGTGCTTCTGATTTTTTTCTCGTTTTCTTTAAAAGTTCTTGAAGAAATGTCTAAAATCACTCTCTCATTAAGATATGCAGTTATTACTATGAATAACTTAATATAAAAAGCTATTTGCAGTAATCGGGCCAACCTCTAGCAATTACACTGAAACCTCTAAATCCCACAGCGTTCGGCCTGTGCTGTGCTCTGCGTAGCTTTGCTCATTTGAAGCTCCCTTGTCTGTGAGTGTTATTTTCTCAGGGTGGAATTACATTGGCATTACGTGTCTTTCTCCATAAAAGACTTATAATGTAGATGTCCTGCTTTTCAAGGCTGCCCAGCAGCAGGGGCGAAGGCCGTTGTGGAGGGGCTGTGTGAAAAACCACGGCAGGGATACCAGGGTTGCTTACGCTTCATCGTCATCAACAACCAAGCCGTGGACCTCGCCCACCTTCAGCAGGACAAGCCCGCAGCCTTCGGCCAGCTCAGCTTTGACATCTGCGGCATTCGCGACAGGTCGCACGTCCTTTCACACATGCGTGCCTCACTCTCACGTTCAGCGCCCAGTTGAAACATTTGCGATAGAGACAGATTTAGGGGTCTCTAAACACAGAGTGTTTTGCTAAAATATACATAGGCTATATAATTAAATATAAAACATTTATTTTGTTTTCTGGATTCCAGAACTTCAGTATGAGTTAATTAACATAATTAATGCTAGACATGTTGACATTCAGGTGTGTGCCCAGCTTCTGCGAGCATGGTGGGGTGTGCTACCAGTCCTGGGACCATTTCCATTGTAACTGTTCTGGAACTGGTTACACGGGAGCGACCTGCCATAACTGTGAGTTTCCCACACGGCTGAAATGCTGTTAATGACTGCACTCAACACTCCATAACACAGCTGTTTACAGGAAGGTGTTTACAGGAAGAAAAAAAAAACTCAGGCCACTTGCAAGTCATCACAGTGACATAGAGATGTTTTTCCTATCTGTGTTTATTCATTGATTCGCTGTCATGTTTGACAAGCTAAGCCGCAGTCCCGGCTCGTGAGGGATGGAGTCCTTAATGATGGTCATGATAACATGTTCCATGTGCTGATGAAATCTTCATGTCAGGCTCACAAAGGACGACAAAACTGAACACTTATATTAACTACAGTACATTATTAACTATATACAGCAATTCAGAAACAATTTACTTATTTCCTACTCCTTGGCATGTCTTACATATACCTTACAGAGCAAAATAGTTTTTCAAAGTTATTAAATTGGGTTTTTTTTTTTGTTGTTGTTTTGTTTTTTACTGGCTCTAGATGAATCTGAGTAGAAAACGTCACAAGCGTGTTACTAGAGTGCATTATGTAATTTCAATACCAATCATATGAGAAATTACTCACCATATCTGCAAATATAACAGTTGCAATTCTGTGTGTTTTTGGCACTGTAAAAAGGTTTTACCAGCTGTAATTCACAGTCACACATTCTAATTACCAAAATATTAATTTTTGCTCGTTTTATTAATGCCCAAGCTCATCATTTGTCCGTGTTCGGTGGCCCCTGGAGGAAAGATGTGAGCTGTGGTCCATCTGTTAGACTCATTACCTAAAACGACTACAAAAAAAAGCAGCTTTGGGAACCTTAGAGAGCAGAATCGACTCAGGCAGCAAATGTGGGCAGTAAATGAGCCCCTCTCCCTACACAGAGGTCTGTCGTCTTGTGAGGAATCAATTCACATAAGTCGCCGTTAGCACTGCTCACTACATGGCTCGTTTCAATTTTTGTATTTGATCTGACTTCCTTTGAAATGAACAAAAGTAGAGTTGATTGTGGCTTGTACATATAAGCAAATTAAGGAGCTGTGCACTAGTTTGACAGCTGGTGGATACTTGTGTCTATATCCAAGCTGAACTTAAATGTTTTATGACCAGTCTCATGTAAAAGGACAGGAAATGTTTAAGGTTTTGTTAAACAACATTACACGCTCAGGTGTAATGTGGAAAACACTGCTGTTGAGAACCTTACTTGGACAGTTGTCACCTACGGGGTAAGCCTTCCGCAAACCCGGCAGCAGAATGGACCAAAATGATCCAATTTTCCAACCTATTATTGTGGTAACATGGAATTGTGGTTATTAGCTTTTCTCTGTCTGACATTCTCGGTCTTTCGTAGCAATATACGAGCGATCGTGTGAAGCCTACAGGAAAACAGGAAGTCCTTCAGGGATGTTCACCGTCGACCCGGATGGTAGTGGTCCCTTGGAGAATACACAAGTGGTCTGTAGCGTGGCAGGTAGGCCATGCAACGATCAACTTCTAAATCATATATTTAGCCACGTTCTTTTTTTGTTCTTGACTGTGTACTATGTGTACCACTGTGGACTACATGCATCATTAGGCTGCTAAACTCACCAATCAGTTTGAGCTGGGGGCTGGAATTCGTGGACTGCTGTATCCCCAACAGATTTGGAGGAAAATGCCTTGAGAAATCACAGATCTCATTAACTCAGTTCAGCATGTCTTCAAATCCCTGTCCAGTTCAGCATGCACCACTGTTCCTGAATCAGCAAATCGGCTACTGAAAAGCTCTGGATGATAACAAACGGAGGAACCTATAAGTGTGAATAGTAAACAGTTTATCTTATTCTTATGTAGAAAGGAAAGAAATCAGTTCAGTTTATGCTTCTCTTGCTACCAGAATATGAAAAAAGTGAAAGGGAGCATTTGGATGGTAGTAGTGAATAGATTCTGCATTTGGGTTGCTGCTATGGGCTTATGCCCTAGCTGTGTACTAACAGCATCCACAAACATCTGAGGTTTGATCACTCCCCATAATACTGGCAGGCTGGACTCCAGTTCGGATAAAGCTGCGGTCTAAAAGTCTCCCGTTCTCCCATGTGCATATGTGCAGGTGTACCCTGTGCTATGGGGACTGACTCAGTCCTCATCCTCCTCTGTTGAGGCTCATTAGAAACTTCACCTCTCTTGGATTTTACCTTTTGACATGCTTCTCAAGCCCCGTAGCTGATAGCAGACTGATTTGTCCATGGGATGAGCATGTAATACGGTGTGTCGTCTCACAGGGGAAGAGAGGTTCATTATGTCAGCAGCAGGGGAGCGTGTGGGTGGGAAGACGGGGAAGGCTCACAGAGTGTGTCAGCCAACAGAGACCAGTAGCTTGGCCTCACCAGACCGATGGCTCCGTAATGCTTATTTTCACTGGAGAGCAGCTCTCCCTACAGGGCTACAAAAGCTAATAGCAGAGAGTTACACAAAGGCACCCATAGGATGCTGGTAGCAGGCTCAGCCTCACCCTCAGATTACGCTAGGTGTGCAGGTTAGGTTAGGCTAGCTGTGGTGGTTAGGCTAGGTGTACTGGTTTTGCTTTGCTAACTTCGTTACTAGCCAGTTTAGCTGATAGCCTCGCTATGTTGCATATGCTGAGCAGCCAATATAAACAGACATTTCCCCTTAGCAGTTGCCGATAAGAGCTGGCAGGAAGATTGGTTCGGACTGACCCCAATTACAGGAGCTGTTAGCCATGCTAATTCTTCAAGGCTCAGCAAACAGGCACTTTTATCCCTCACACTTGGGGGACTTTAATTTGCATTGAGAGAGGGAGTAAGCGTGGACTGGCTAACTCTCTTCATTTCACAGCCCCTGAATGAATGACCTTCTGTTCCCCACTTAATATTCATCAGGTATTTGCATCTCGCTCCATCACATTGCTAATCTTCTCTCCTCATTCATACGCACATATGTGCAATCGACGGCTGGGGTGAAGGGCTCTGGGAAGTGAACTGGAGACTGCTAAAGCAGTCCGAGGTCGCCACCAGTGCTTCTTGCTTCTCACATGTTCCATGTGTTGACATGGTTGACATGGTTTGTTTGTTTGTCTGTTTTATTGATTTCTCTTCACAGAAGGCAAAATTTGGACAGTTGTAGGCCATGACCACTTAGAGCCTGTTAGTGTTCGAGGGTCAACCCCGAGGAGCCCCTACGTCCTCATCTTCAACTACACCATCTCACCCTACCACCTCCGATCCCTGGTTTCCTCCTCTCATTACTGCCAACAGGAAGTGACTTATCGCTGCAGGAAGTCTCGTCTCTTTGACACCTGGGGTGAATTGTATTTTTCTTCTTCTTGTTTTTTTGCTGATGATGAAACCAAACACCACATACACATATGATAAGTCATTTATATAATCTCAGGAGAAACTAAAACTAATTTGTTTTAATGGAAATATTTTAAATGGAAGAAAGTAGCCTGTCGAGTGAATATTTGGTACGTTCACCGAACATGCCATTGTAGACAGCAGCACCGTGTAATTCATGTGCGCAGGCTCCATTTGGCTGTGCTCTTGTAGTTGGAGAGAAGCCTGCAAAGATACCCTTGCTATGGCCTCAGGGGAGGGATCAACCTTTTGATCACTTTGTGCACAAACAATTCTTGAACTGGGCCAAAACCGACAGTACAACTTCATGTGCCAGACAGCAGATTTCAGATTCCATTTAGCTGGAGCTGCATCTCTGCACTGCAGAGATATGAGATGCCCACAGTTGTACTGTAATGGTCATTAGGCAGAATGTAACCTCAAGACCTCCATTATGGATGTGTACGGACAAAGCGCCAGCTGTGTCTGCCCATGACCAATCAGCATTAGCCCTGTGTCCATGACCAATCAACATTAGCTCACAGATAAACTCAGCATAATTTAAAGCTGAAGAGAAATTAATTATGATTTGCTACAGTCTTACCGAGGCCGTCTTGAATCTAGGTATGAAGTCTTAGTGCAGCAAACACAGAGAAGGAACAGAGACCATGTATTTCTATATCAAACATACACAAAGTCAAGCTTCAGGGTGGCAGCTCTGAAATCCGCCACTGATAAAGTGCGATGACTGGCTGTATATGCACTGTTTTTTTTTTTCACGCTCAGATGGAACGCCCCTGTCCTGGTGGCTGGACCGTGATGGTGTGAAGAGGACGTACTGGGGCGGGATTCTGCCTGGAGTTCAGCAGTGTTCCTGCAGCCTGGAAGGCAACTGTAGGGACATGAACTACTTCTGCAACTGTGACGCCGACCAAGACGCATGGTAACCCCCGGAGACGCCTCCGGCCCCAAAGCTTGTTGACAGTCACATTAACACGAAGGTTCTAGAAGTCTTTTGTCAGCTCGTGTTGAAGCGGGACTAATCCACCTTGACAAAGCGGCTCACGGTGGGGGAGCCTGACAGGACAGCGTGTCATCGCTCGGTAGTCAGAGACGCATGCTGTTTAGCATTCACACGAGCGATTCTTCCCCTCAGAGAGTTATTAAATGATGAAAACAGGATTCCAGAAATGTCTTCCTCTCCCTCATTACTTTGCGTTCTCACCCTCACCCACTCTCTCGGCAGGGTGAATGATACCGGCCTGTTGTCTTACAAAGACCATTTACCTCTCAGTGAGATTGCCATCGGAGACACAAACAGAACTGGCTCACATGCGCTCTTCCAGATTGGACCGCTGCGTTGCTATGGCGACAGTGGGTGTTCTGTTTACTAATTTGGGGAAAGAGGAATAAGCGAACTCATCTTCGCGGTTATGTTTGGTTTTTGGGGGAGGGGTTTGAGGGAGGGGCGGCTACATCTGACCGTTCCTGACTTTCTGCCCCACCCCAGGGTTTTTTTGGAATGCCGCTTCCTTTTACTTGGAATCGTCGTACCTGCACTTCCCCACATTGCAGGCGGAGCTGAGCATGGATATCTCCTTCTTCTTCAAGACAGGAGCTCCATCAGGACTCTTCCTGGAGAACAGAGGGTTGCGAGACTTCATCAGGCTGGAGCTGAGCTGTGAGTGGAACATGGTGGAGCAGGCTGTAGCCTATAGAGGAGCAAAATGGAGTTTATAAGCCTGTAAGCCTCCACTGGTTTTATGTGGAGAGAGATTTAATTGTTATAGGGTATGTGAACACTACACATTTCATTATCGGGTATAAGTGTGACACTTTGGTAAATTACATTACGTACATATAAGTAAAACATACATGGGTTATTCATTAGGAGGTTAGAATCATGGCATGATTGAAAAAAGTCTCTCTCAGTCTGTCATTTGTTAAAAACTGTGAGGCATCACATGGCATATTGTGAAGCCGTCGAAAGGTTTTCCTGGTTTACTGCCATTAGATCTTTGGATTACACAGACCACCACACTCACCTCACCACACCCACCTCACCCACCACACCCAACACTCTCACCACTCTCAACACACTGTCCCCAGCTCCTTCTGTGGTCACCTTCACCTTTGACCTCGGCGACGGTGCAGTTGTCCTGACGGCCAGGTCCCCCATGCCCCTGAGCGACCGGCAGTGGCATCACGTGAGGGCGGAGAGGAACGTGAAGGAGGCCTCACTCCAGGTGGACCAGCTGCCCCTCCAGCTGGTGCAGGTGGGGCCGGAGGGGCAGTATCGCCTTCAGCTCAGCGGCCAGCTCTTTGTGGGTAAGGGCACCTGTAAACACTACAGAGGGGGCAGAGAGAGGACGAAACTCTGCAGCTCGTCCGTGGGTGTGGGCTCACTGCAGGGAACTCACAGCCAATGCCAGGGGGACTGCAGAATATTTGCATTTCTGACAAGAACCGAATCTCCAGGGCATGCTCCGTATAATTTTTTCATTTTCCCCTTCCAAGCAGATTAATAATTAGCCATGATCTGTCTGACAGAACTGAGGGCTAACATTGCTTCAGACTAAGTTTACATCACTTTCCTGCACAGAGAAGAAAACTCGTCAGAACACAAGTGACTGTTTCAGACCCAAAGAGTAGAGCTTTTGAGCTTTAAGCACTTTTTTATTTGGGATATAAATGAGATAAATATTTAGATATAAATCAAAAGAGACATTAGAATCACAACCACCTAATCACCTTCAGAATATAATGTTGTTGCTGTAGTGAATGTAATGGACTTGGTCCTTACGCGTTTAGAGTACCCTTAAGTATCTTCTAATGTGAGTCACATTGATAAAGATCCACGGTTATTAACTGTGCAGGGTTTTGTTAATAGCTAGGCTTACGCCTCTAAATTACTGCCTCATTAATTTATAATTAGCTTTGAATTTGATTTCATCTCTTTAAAGAAATGACTTGATTTCTGCAGTCTCTTGAGGAGTGATGTGCTTCATTGTTTCAAGTGAGAGAGCATTCGTTCTCTGGTATGATGTGAAGTGTCTTCTCCGTCTTCTGTGCTTCTCTGTCAACATAGCCAGAGTCTTTCTAAGCAACTCTCATCCAGACGAAACATTCATTTCTGCCCTCAGTGTCTGAGATCAGCACTGAATCAGGAGGCCAGTTCAGAGTTCCTCATTACCTGGTCATTGTGCATATGTTCTTTTTCTGAGACATTATAAACATATGCATACCGTATAAACATATGCCCCTGGTGTATGTATACTGAAAAAACAATCAGAGTTAAAACATGCAGTCTGAACCACAATCTGGGACTTCAGAGGGTTCAGAACGTTCTCGTGTTTATTACTCACGTATTCCTCCCTGGCTTTATTTTGTTGGGTTTTGTTTTGGTTTATTTTGCTGGGTTTTGTTTTTTTTTTTATTTTGTTGGGTTTTTGTTTTGTTTGCTTTATTTTGCTGGGTTTTGTTTTGCTTTTTTTTGCTGGGTTTTGTTTTGCTTTATTTTGTTGGGTTTTGTTTTGGTTTATTTTGCTGGGTTTTGTTTTTGGTTGCTTCTTTTCCCCGCAGCAGGTAATAAAACAGACTTCAATTCCAATGGCTCCATGCACAATGCGTGACAAGTATAGACGTGCACTGTGATTCATACACGTGTAATTCTGCAGAAGTGCAGACATACAGTTTACACTACAAAACATACGATACATTTATAGACTTCGATTTGTAGATGTGCATTGATTATAGTGCATTGATTAAAAATATAAATATCATAAAGACTTTATGACATGCAAATTGTTATTTAAAAAAACCTATTTCATTATTTGCCAACAGGAGGCGCACCTACCACTCAGAAGGGATTCCTGGGGTGCCTGCGTGCACTCAGCATAAATGGGATGACCTTTGACCTTAACGAGCGGGCTAAGATGACCCCCGGCATGAACTCAGGTTGCCCGGGTCACTGCAGCAGCGACAGCCTCTGTCTGAATGGAGGGAGGTGTGTGGAGGACAGGAACAGCTACATGTGTGACTGCACACAAACAGCGTTCGATGGACCCAGCTGCAGAACTGGTGAGGAGGAGGCTGCGATGTGGTCCCAGCTAGGGTGTGGTCTGGGCTTGGGTGTGGTCCCAGTTTGGGCGTGGTCCCAGTTTGGGTGTGGACCCAGGTTGGGTGCTGACCCAGTTTGGGCGTGGACCCAGTTTGGGAGTGGTGCCAGTTTTGGGCGTGGTGCCAGTTTGGGCGTGGACCCAATTTGGGCGTGGACCCAGTTTTGGAGTGGTCCCAGTTTTGGGCGTGGACCCAGTTTGGGCGTGGACCCAGTTTGGGCGTGGACCCAGGTTGAGCGTGGACGCAGTTTGGATGTGGTCCCAGTTTGGGCGTGGTCCTGCCTTGTACCAAATAGTGAGTCACTTTGGCATGGTGCAGGCTGGGGCATGGTCTGAGCATGGGCGTGGTCTGAGCATGCGTGGTCTGAGCAGAGGTGGGTTGTCTCACCTGTCTCAATGAGGAAAATCAGCTGCACATAGATGTCAAAGGTGGAAAAAGGATTTTTGAGTTTATGGAAATTGCTGTACTTCTCTAGTTTTACACAACTGCATGCAACAATCTTCCCGACTTTTCAAAGTCATGTTCCATTAGGTGAAATGGGAGGAGCTCCATGAAAAAAAGGCTGTCCTTGCTTCCCAGCTCTCCTCGATTCCTCTGATGTGAAGTTGGCGGGCCATGGAGGAGAAGCCTCACCTGCCAAGGAGAATCTAATTACAGTTTCTGCGTTTCTCCTTCAGACCCGCCCAGTGGCTGTCAATCAAATTAGTAATGTAATGACTCTGTCTCTTTACAGTTTCAATTGCAGTGAGGGTCAAATCACGGCGCAACTGTTTATAGCTGACTGAGGTTCACAGCTACCAAACAAAAAAGGATGATTCAGTAATTCACATCACAGCAATGAGTTTCCAGCTTCTGGTTCTCTAGTTAGTGAAAGAATGTGTAATGAGGAAGGAAAGATGCTAATGTTGCCCTCTCCCTACCCACCCCCATGCAACTGATTGAGACTGATGAGGCTAAGTTGTTGACTTGGTGATGACTGCACTCGTGTTTTGAATTGCGATAGGGATGGCGTCCTCCATCAGTGTTAGCTGTCTGGGAATCACCTGTGAATCACCTTCTCTCACTGCATGTCTGCCCCCAGCTATTGGCGCATCCTTTGAGAGAGGCACTTCCGTGACATACGAACTCCAGGAGCCGTTCTCTGTCATGAGGAACCAGGATGGCGGGCAGCCGCCGGGCGGCACCCGCTCCGAGGGCGTCGTCGACTCCCGGGAACACGTGACCTTTGGATTCCTGACCAGGCAGGTCCCTGCCCTGCTGCTGACAGCGCAGTCTGGCGAGCAGAACTACATGGCTATCACGCTGTCCCAGAACGGTAAGCAGAAGCCCATCAAAATAAGAGGCAGCATCACCCATTTGTACCGTGTGGAAATAACAAAACTGCACCACTCTCACAATAAACCCAATGTGTCCTTCTTAGTGTTGTGAAAGAAAAAGTGTACAGGGAGTGGTACAGAGATATGCACTAATTAAGGCCCATAAGAAGTCAGCATTTTGTTAGGTTACGGCACATTCCTCTCTAGTCCAGTGGGTCTCAAACAATGGCAAGAAACCTCACCTTCAAACAATGCCAAGAAACCTCACCCTCAAACAATGTCAAGAAAAAAACTGAAAATCTTTCTTTTCCTTCACACATAGTCTCCTGCGATCAATTTTTCTTTTGGCTCAACACCTCTTTATCCTGCCACCTCACTGTAAAACAAATCTGCAAATCTGCAAACACGCGCACAACACACCTGGGCGATGACAGAAGCGCTTGTCATTACGCTCCACTGTTCCTTTCCTCTTCCCGTCCTCTTTTTTTTTATCGGCCACTTGAGAAGACTGGGACACCATCTCATCAAGTGGCCAGGCCTGGCTCCCATAATCCTTTATAACAGACAAGCATCTGTGTGTCAGTCAGGGAGCAGAGGGTGTGCCGTCTGCTGAAGCCACGTGATGTAGGAATGCAGGTGCATTCATCTAAGTCCCAGCAACCTACGATGTTTCCATTAACATTTCTTTGCGAGATAAAAGCTTGAATATGGTTTCCCAGGCAGTTTGCAAATCTGGTATAGACAGAGCCAGGAGAGGAGCCCAGACACCTTCAGCCCCATGTCGGCCAGCCTGGCTGACGGACACTTCCACTGGGTGCGAATGAACCGTGAGGGGAAGGAGCTGTTTGTTCAGGTGAGTCCTCTGACCTGCTCTTCACGTTCCATTAGAACCAGGTTTGACACAGCTCTGGGATCACATGTTTACCAGTGGCCAAAACGTGATAACAGTGTCTGTCAAAGGAAGGTGTGGCTGAAGGGTTAGAGTTGTGGAGTTCTGAAATGATTGGATTCGTGTAGACACAGGTGCCTGAGCTACAAGGAGCTAAAAGTCAAATGCGTTTCAGATTAATGCATACACTCATGTGAGAGTGTGACTGCACTTAAAAATACCGTCACTAATATTACTCAGAATCCCAATTTCTCCCGGGAAGCAACAAAGCATCAACATGTTCCAGTGATATTCTCACGTACCCTTTTTGGTTATTTCTGCATCTGGGAATTATGTCGTTATTCTGAGCTAATTCGGCTGTTTCCATTGGTTCCCCTTCACTCTCGAGAAGAGATTAGCAACCTTAGCTAGTCCTGCTCCAACTACAGCGACCCAACAGAGTATCCACAGTTCATTATGCACTCGAGATGCCGCCCTTTTAATTCAGTACAGCAAGCCGGTTTGAACACTTTACTCCAGCAGTAAAGAAGAAGATATAGAAGATGAAGTATTCTGTAAATTAAACCCATTTCCCCTCAATATGAATGTGCTATAATTTTTTTGTTGTGTTTAATGAATTACATATTTTTGTTTGTAAGTGATTTTCAGTTGTAATGACTAACAATACCCAAGTGTCTAATGTGACCTCTTTCTGTCTAAGAGCTCTATTTTACAATGTTCCTCTTAATTAATAGGTGAGGTTTTCTGTAACTAGCAAAACAAACTCCACTTTGTTTACTCCATTTGATTACTTTGTCAGATTGACAACACTGTGACACAACAGTACAGCCTTTCTCCTGGGCCCATGCTCGCTCCAGTGAGGACTCTGACTCTGGGGAGAATCCGAGGTGAACTACCGTGCCCGATGAAAAACACGTCATGTTCCGTTTGTTCCCTGTTTGCTGTTCTTTGTACTCCAGCATGAGTTCATTGGAACCTTTCCAGCACCAACCAAATAGAGCTGCTTGCAATCACTAGTCCTATAAATCTCTATGAATTTTAATGACATCTTTCTCTGATTTCTCACCTTCTCTCCCCTCCGCTCTCCCTGTCTCTCTCTGTCTGTGCCCTCCCCTGTCTGTTGTTTGGAGTATTTTTTTTTCTGAGGCAGGTTAGGATGAGGCGAGGCAGTTGTGAGGCAGGTTAGAATGAGGCGAGACACAGGCAGGAAACACATGTGGTTCGAGGGCTGTCAGAGCAGCAACAGATGGGTTGAGTGAAGGGTAAATGGATTTCCTGGACGTTGCCTAGGAGACCTTTCTTTTAATCGGCTAATAGGAGTGAGTGGATGTGGTGCAACTCTTGTTCTTCGGGGAAGACGGGAGAACGTTTGAGATACATTTGCAATAAAACACTCACGCAGCTCCGATAAGCACCCACACATCCATCACTGGTCATTAATGGGGAACAGGTTGAAGAGAAAGAACACAAACGTGAATGGAAACAGAAATGGATCTATTGATTTCTTCAGATTCTCTGCAGCCTCTTGGAAATGAGAGTAATGAAACTCATCTGTACTGATGAAATCCGTCTGATCTCAGAATAGTCAGAATCAGCCGACCCTGCTTCTCTACCGGAGATTATGTTCTTCTTTGAACAGTTTGAATAGTCCACATTGCAAGTACAATTCTCATATGAAGCATACAGAACTCAAGGGAGCTTAATCAGTAAAATGGGATAGAGTTGTTGAATTAAATTATTAAATTGCATAGTTATTAAGGTATTAAATAACACACAACAGCTTGAGTTGCAAAGGAAGCTAAGCCTTATGAGAACATACAGTACCATTGTTCAACTTCTCATGTCTTTTGGTTCTAGGAGGTGACATCACTGATGAAGAAGTTGATCAAGCAGGATCAAGAGGTTTCATTGGCTGTTTGTCATCTGTCCAGTTCAATAAAGCTGCCCCTTTGAAGGTGGCTCTTCAGAACAGGGGCAGTTCACTGATTACCATACAAGGCCGCCTGGAGGAGTCGAACTGTGGGACGGCGTCAAGTACAAACACTCTTACTACCATCCACACAATATCAGGTACACCACCTTCAGGCACACCACCTTAGTCCAAGGCCCCCCTTTTTACTAAGGTGCCCAGTGTCTGCTCCATCGCCTTTGTTAGATCTTCTATATCACTGTAAACATGACTTCTTAAGGAGAGCCTCCTCTCTCTTTCCTGCAGACCACTCATCCAAATCAAATCGAGGTAAAGCCCCACTGAAGAATGCTGCACAGACTGGCTCAACACTAATCGGAGGTGAGGAACCCCTGAAGCTTAAACTCTAGGCATGCTCTGTACAGCTTTCTCTGATAGCCTGCTCTGTTTGATGGTAAATGCCATTTTTGAAGCCCACCACTTTTATGAGAGCACTGCAGTGAAATGGTAACTTTATAATTCCACACATCGGTTCTTAATTAAGCTTACTTCCAACCTACTTAATGTTCAGCTCCACCTCACCTAATTAGCAGGTTCAAGTAATTTTTTCCAAGAAGTCAGTAAATTTGTCAAATTCAAACTTTTATTAGAAGGGACCTTTGAAGCTACTGGAAACTCTAATAATTGCTTCTGTCTCCCGCTACCCGCACCCAAACTTTCAGGAGTTGTGGCCGCCATCCTGTTCATCACTTTATGTGCACTAGCCGGAATAATTCACTTCCTCTACCGGCGCCAGCAAGCACGAACCCCGCCGGTCACAAACCGTAAGGGCCAGCAACCCGACCCAGAAATGGCATCTTACCGGCCAGACCCGACCCAACGAGGACCCAGACATGTCAGCAAAGAGTACTTCATCTGACAGGAAGCCACGCCCACACGCTCCCTCCACCACCCCGCTTCCAGAGCCTGTTTGGTGTGCGTCTGCCCACCGCAATCTCTTTAAGCCGGACCATCCGCCGTAGATCTGGATGGGCGGGGAAAGCAGGGGGCGCTGTGAGAGAGCGACTCCCCTGTTGTTGTTTGACCTGGTTGAGATCTTGCTAATGCTAAGGGTAGGGGTGCCATTTTGAAAAGTTGCTGACAGCATTTGTGCTTGTGAGGGAACACTGTGGTGTCATCATTTGTATGAAGAGGAGTTGCGGAGTTTTCTGTGCTCTGTATGAAATTATTGAAAAGCATTCAAATATGGCTAAGCTAAGCACATGTCTGCTAAAGTCGTCAGCTAAAGCTCACGAGAGGATGCGAGACATCCGAAGGGCAGACTTTACGTCTCCATGCAGAGCACGAGCATGTTTTATAGCTTACATGCAGAGTAGCTTCTCTGAGTAATGGACTCAGGCTACTGAGGATGATGCTCAAAGAAAGACTGACTACAGCTCTGTGGCAAAATTTCCCAGATACTGATTTCCCAGGGAGATCGATTAACTCATCGTGTAAAAACAAACAAACAAAAAACAGCAACAAAAAAATAAGGGTTCAACAGTATGAAAGAATCAATTCAACCAACCAAGCAAGCACAGGATTAGCCCCACACAATGGCCACATAAATCAGTCCTAGCTGATGGGGATACAGGGAGACAGCCATGTTCACCCTGTACTGGCCAGACAAGCCCAGGACTGGATGAGCCCCAGAGCTCCAGTGCTGTCGTGCCCTTGAAGAAAATAACATGCTTTCTTATTGAGAACGATTTCTTTACGTCGGAGTTCATTTTTCTATATGGCTATTGTTGTAAATGACTGTTGTATATTGATTTCATAAATATATTTAATAAACAGAGCTTTTTATAGCATCTGAAAGAGCAGAACAACTTTTCTCTGGATATTGATTTGGGAGTTGGATGTGTGGATTTTTAAATCCTTCCCTAGTCTCCCCCGCATATCATATTGTAATGCGCATGCATTGCTGGTGATATAATGATGTGTCTTACAGCATGTGGAAAAGTACAGTATAAGTATTAAAAATGTGTATAGCAATTCTCAGTATGAAAAAAAGAAATGAGCACACACAATAAGGAAGAATGTCATCATGATCTTCCTGTGCTGTAGAGTGTAATTAACAGGAGAGTCGGGCAGAAGCCTTGCACTCCATGTAACACCATGATGGCATGATGTCATCATTCCTGGACCACAGACAGCAAAGGCAGAGTGAACACTGAGTCAGCCAGCTGCAATTACTGTCTCCTGATGATGAAAGAGAGAGAGACAGAGACAGAGAGGCAGGGGGATCGTGCTGATTGATGGCCCTGTGGATGCCGTCATAGTGAAACAGGCGGACTGAAGGGGGAGTTTCTTCTTCTTCTCTAAACCACCCAACAATTTACTGCCATTACAGCCTCTTTAGCAGACTGCATAACATGGTCTCGGTGTAGGAGAAAGCAAAAGGATGACACAGAGAAGACACAGAGAAGACACGCTCCGAGTGCAGGACAAACCGAGGCTGTGTATGCACGTGTGTGACTCTGATCGCGGACCAGCTGGTGTTTCGCTAGCCCATGCTAGAACATGCTCCAGGATCTCTACCAGGGAGAGGACGACGCCTGAAATCTGAAGATTCCACTACTAGGCGACTTAGTATGTGGAGACGTAGTATGAGAGCCCAAGAGAGGTCTGGCCAACGTCCTGCACACACGGACAGCAGTCAGACTGCGGATGGAGTCAAAAACCACGACATGTAAAGCCTCTCCGGCGAGGCAGAGGGGAGAGAAGAGGAAGAGGGAGGGACGTCTGTGATCTATCATCGTCTTCATTCAGGCAGAAAGCCTTGAGACACGACTCTGAAAAGGGAGACTTTGGAAGAGATAAATGCAGGAGCAGCTATCTGTATGAATGCACCTCCTGTGCTTCATAGGCAGAGCCAAGAACAACAAGAATAGCATCCCAGCTATGGGGAAGAGGAAGTCTTTTGAAACCCAACCATAAAAAAGAGTCTGAAATAAGATATTGGCTTTCTCAAATCAGTTTTTTTCTTACACAATCAGAAAACACAATTATTCAATTACACATGTAAATGTAACTGGCTGCTAAATCAGAATGAGAATTTTCCAGTACATTCATGCTGCCTTCTCCAGCCTGATCTTTGAAAAGGATTCAAAATAAAACTAAAATATAATGCAGCATTGTAAGTCATATTCCAGAGACTAGACTTCTCTTTTTTTTTCTTCATGGCAAATCTCTGTTCAGTGTGCAGCTGTCTAAGGCAAAGTGACCCAAACCAGTAATTGGTTCAGTTAGCAAGAAGCACTTAAAGCACAGACTGAACTAGTAGGGAGAAACCTGCCAGAGTGCACCCTTCACCTACACCCTTCACCTACACCCTTCACCTACACCCTTCACCTATACCCTTCACCTACACCCTTCACCTATACCCTTCACCTACACCTTCACCTACACCCTTCACCTACACCCTTCACCTACACCCTTCACCTACACCCTTCACCTATACCCTTCACCTACACCCTTCACCTACACCCTTCACCTACACCCTTCACCTATACCCTTCACCTACACCCTTCACCTATACCCTTCACCTACACCCTTCACCTACACCCTTCACCTACACCCTTCACCTATACCCTTCACCTACACCCTTCACCTACACCCTTCACCTATACCCTTCACCTACACCCTTCACCTATACCCTTCACCTACACCCTTCACCTATACCCTTCACCTACACCCTTCACCTACACCCTTCACCTATACCCTTCACCTACACCCTTCACCTACACCCTTCACCTACACCCTTCACCTACACCCTTCACCCCCTTCACCTACACCCTTCACCTACACCCTTCACCTATACCCTTCACCTACACCCTTCACCTACACCCTTCACCTACACCCTTCACCTACACCCTTCACCTATACCCTTCACCTACACCCTTCACCTATACCCTTCACCTACACCCTTCACCTACACCCTTCACCTATACCCTTCACCTACACCCTTCACCTATACCCTTCACCTACACCCTTCACCTACACCCTTCACCTATACCCTTCACCTACACCCTTCACCTACACCCTTCACCTATACCCTTCACCTACACCCTTCACCTACACATCTGACATTCTCTACTTTTAAATAGGCTGCAAATTCTAGTTTTACATTTTATAAATAATGTAATTTATTAAGAATGTCTAGTCATTTTGATTTCTGTTTTCACTCTTAGTACAGACATCTGCTAATGTGCTGTTTCCAAGGATTCCACAACTCCGCTTAGCCTCAATGGGCCGTTTCCATGGAATTATGCAGCATATTTTCAAGAGCCAATCGGAACACATCCAAAACATTCAACATGTCTAACCACTAATCTTAATGTGTAATATTAAGTGCTGCAGCACGTTTTGAGATTAGGGGATGGTATGTAGGACAAAAATTAAGGACTTAAGCAAAATGGTTGAAACATTTTTTAATAAAAAGCATAAAGACTAGCAGCTCAGAGAAACAGGAAGGAGAAGTGTGTCATCAGTTTACTTAGAAGTACAGAATTATCCCAACTTACAAACGATTCAAATAAAGCAAATCCTTTCCATCCGTCCATCCATCCATCCGTCCTCTGCTTATCCGGGTCCAGGTTGCGGACGAAGCAGTCTAAGCAAAGAGGCCTCACCCCACTTCACCCCCACCTCACCCCACCTCACCTCCCTCCACTTCACCCCTCCTCACCTCCCTCCACCTCACCCCTACCTCACCCCACCTCACCTTCACCTCAACGGCCCGGTACAGCGTCCGCAACACTGCAGCCGCCGCACCAACCCGCCTGTCCACCTCTCACCCCATGTTCCCACTCGTGAACAGTGAAATGGGACTATCTAACTTTCTTGCTAAGATTGATGCATTTCCTTCTACTCTAAGCACTGTCTAAACTGCACGAAAGTCCTCAGTGGTGGGAGGAGGCGTGGGATGCCTGGATACCACCTTGGTGCTGGTGCTGAGTACTGATGCAACTGAGATTAAACAAAGTTCTGTTCGGTACTGTGGTACTTCAGGACCGGCACTAGTGTGTAGGAGAACACAGTGAGGTCTCCTTCCTTCCTCAGAGCAGGAGTTGATAACGTGGTGGTCCACCTGGCCACAAATGCAATCACATTATTTTTCAAATATTTTATGAACAGAAAATCAATGGAGTTTTGAAACCAGTTTTGGAAAAGGAGTAAACACTGAGCCAAATTGATCAGTTAGTTAATACATTCTACACTAACAGAGTTAGACCAATCAGAAGAAATGAGAAAATAATCTCATTTTGTCAAATATACATGCTAATATATGTCATAGTTTTTTAAGCACACACACACACTATAGCTGTTTCAAAAGGGCTTCCATACATTTTAGTCAGGTTTGACTCCACCCTTACTGGCAACACTACTGCCCTGTGAAGTCTGAGAGTGTCATCAATATCCAAGCACACACTCACCCAGAAGGCACTGGTGTGCTGCAGGAAATGGGGCGAATACAGGGCAGCAGGCTGTATAATGAAAAATAAACACACACAAATAGACTGTGAAGTCCCCACGATTTGAAAGTTAAGTTTACAGCCAGAAAAAAATACACAAATCTACAGGAAAAAAGGCAATAAAATGACTTTAGGGTGCAGTGAGACGGATAAGGTATGTAATTGGTTGTGAGCATCGAGTGAAACTTTGTATTTGTCTCCATATCCCACGTGTCCATATCAAAAACCCTTTCCAAAGATGATTAAGCTTCAGTGGCCACTGTACATGATGGTGAGCAGACAGGGTAGCGCGGGAAATAAAAACGACTGTTGTTAGTGAAGTGCTTGAGGCAAAACTACATTTGCACATTACTTGTTTTGATTTCTTTTTTTTTTAATAGTCACCCAAAGGCTATCTATGCTTCTAGGGTTAGGGTCTAGCTGTCAACTCTACCCATAATTTAGACTTAAGTATTTTTACGAAGCCACACAATTGAAAAAAAAAAGTCATTTAAGCCTTTTAGGTCTTTAGGTAGGGAGAAAGGTCTCCACGACAAATGCAAGCTCCTTTATAAGGATGTTAATACTGATATTAAGTAATGACATAGGTAGATAAGAGCTCTTCTCCGGAAGACGAGAGTTGGAGATGGAAGATGGGAGTTCGAACTCCCAAATGCTTTAAGCACAAAAGTAAAGAGGAGTAAGTGGGTGAAAGAACTCCTTCCACAACTAATGCCACGTGTTCTGGGGACCTCTAAGATTTCATCACAGCACAAAAGAGCTTCCAGCTTCTTTCTCACAAACGGTTGAAATCGTTTTGATTTCTGCCTGTGTGAAGTCCTTTTTATATGTGTCATTTCTAGGATATTCTAAAGCCTGACGCTCTGAATGGAAAAGCCAGCGTTGCACATTTCTGTTGAGCCACTTGTTGGAACATTTAATCAGCTGTAAAGATGTGAATCCACTGCTTCGCTGGATGTCTAACAGTTTGCCTGATCTGCCACCATATTTACACACCACTCAGTCCCACTCTAGTGACTCCTGCCCGGCACACCCTGTTCCAATGAGTTTAAATTGAGCATCTAAGTTAGTCCTCTCTCAGAGGACTGCAGGTGGGATACTGAGTGTGAAGTTGAGTAATTGAGTTCAGTCAAATTACCTTTAGGTTCCAACAGCAAAATGTATTCTCAACTGGTGAAGGGGGCTGTCAGAAACCAGAACTGGGTTTTATATCGTTACATATTTATAGTTATACATTTCATCTTAATAGTAAGAAAATCTGATTAATTCCTGTCAGTTAACACTGATTTGTAACACGTTTAACCCCAGTTTAGCCTTTAGATCCTCTTGGGTACAGTTTCTTTCTGTGGAAATGCAAGCATGATGTCCCATTCCAATAAGCTGTCATAAATACAAAGCTAACAGAGAGCTTTAGCCACATAGCTTTAGCATTCATGCACATTTCCAGTCCATCACACACCCTAAGAGCTGTACTAGCCAATTTTAGCCCTGGTCTCAGTACACGTAATTGATTATTAGTGAACAAAACCAATTACTGCAAAATACAATTATGCTTTACTTTGATAGGCTGAACAGGGGTCAGCTGACCCCCTGGAAAGAGAAAATAAATCATGAGGTGAAAAAGTCCCTTTTAACTCCACAGCTATTTAATGCCTTGATTAAATCTATTGTGCTCTTCACTGAACGAAAAACAAAACAATTATGCACATGTCGATCAGCCCCAGGGAAGACCAGGAAGCTAATTAACCTCCACTGCCATTTGCTTTGGGAAGAGATTTAAATAAAGACAAACTGAAGTGCTCCAGACCTTGACTAGCACATGCCGTTACTGTGAAAAATGTAATAATTAGTGACATTTTTGAACACCTCTGACATTACAGTTTAAAACCAGAGATATTTTCCAAAAAACAGGTCTCAGCCAGGTTCAGATTTAAAGCCAGGCACACAATGTAGAAGGGAATTTGCAATATGTTCTTTTTTTTTAATCCAGACCTTGACAAATGTATCAGCCTTTAACCTTTTGCTACTGTGTCCCCAAGGGTACCTATAGGTTTAATTAAATCAGACTTCCTGTTCTGACAGTGGCGCATGTGTTTTTCCAGCTTGTGCACCAGTTGTGTGCTTGTCCATATCAGTGTTTGCTGTGGGTAGAACATCCATCTGGTAAATATACATTAACACATTCACACAAACACGCACACACATACACACGCGCATACAAACACACCACCACCACCACCAGTGCCTTCCATTTCTTACACATGACGATCGAACCCAACAGTACCTGGTCTCTCACTGGGGACTCCCGAGTGCATGCGTATGTGCGTGCGTGCGTTCTGATGACAGTATCGGATGCACAGGCACGTCTCCGTAACGAGCGCACCTCTCTCACGTCCGTGCACATCTCGTCACCACCACCGTGTCCGCGGGGTTCCACTGCGCTGTCGCAGGACCTGGGGCCCCTGAGCGTTCCAATCTGCAAACTCAGCAGGGCGTGCGGAGGTGGAGGCGCGAGCGGCTAACAGCTCCTCCATCATCCATGCTGCCTCCGCACTGCTACACCCTCGCCCCTGATTCCGGCATCTGTTTACAGCTCGGAGAGGCAACGACTGGCCCTGTGGCATAAGCGTACAGGCTGAGTGCAGGATTGGCTCAGTGCGCGCTCTTGCGTGCTCTTTCGTGCTCTTGCGTGCGCTTGAGGATCCCAGCCCAGTGAACTCCTCGCTGGCTCTGTTTGCCACGTGCCTCCTACAGTTTCTCATCACGCACGTCCTGTCAACATCAGAGCGAGAGGAACACTAAAGCTACAGGCTGCGTGACATGCTTTAGTTTACATGAAGGCATTTTTCTCACGTGTGCAGGGATGCACTGCAAGGAGCTTCCAGGGTTAAACTTCAGAGCGGATGTGACCGTTTGCAGAAAATACTGCACTCAAAGGGTAATCAGCCACACAGCAGACGAGAGGCAAACTCTACAGAGGCCTGTGATTAAGAAAGAGTCCTGAGTCATCGGATGCAGCTTTTAGAGGAGTAAAGGTAATGGAACTGCACGATCACATGACCATTAGGGCACAGATGGCTGAAGTTGCAAAACAGAGCATAAAGTATGGGTGCTCTAAAACAAACACACACACACACACACTCACACTTACATACACTCATCTCACACTCACACTCACATACACTCACACACACACACTCTCTCTCTCTCTCTCACACTCACACTCACATACACTCACACACACATACACACACAAACACTCACACACACACAACTGTGCACATGAATTTGGATCAATACTGCAATTACTAGAAAAAGATGTCCTCAACAATAAGCCCGCTGAGATGTTTCTTTCTGTTTCATCTGATCCATTATAGTCACCCTCTTCAGATGTTTTGCAGTCTCATGCATGGCCATCTTACACAACACGGGTGAGAAAACATGGCCATGTACTCCCAGACTGGAATCAGGGTCGCCATCATGGAGTGTTTACACTATGAACAGGTTTCTTTTAGCAAATCAAAAGTGAGTAAAGTGGTCAAATTCTATACTTTGCTGCTCTACTTTAATGGAAGGACAAGAATGAGTAATTAGAAAGATATTTGAACAGTGAGGTGGGGAACACTGGAAAAGCAATGCTACTGACAGAGGACTGATTTAAGAGATCGAGACCATCTACAAGACACAGGTTTTGAGTGTGGAAAATGTTCAAAACAGTACAGCTTCAGACTTTGGTTTAAATAGGCATGCCCACGGAACGAAAATTGAAGTCTGAGACATGTTCACTCTGTCCTCTGGATCTGAGAGGAAGAGGTAAAGAGATCCAGTCTGTAGCCTGATACTTCTCAGTGATACAGTGTACTTGTTATTTGGCAAAGAACATTTCAGCTCCTGTAGGACACACTTGAGAATGATGTGGCCTATCTACAAAATGTGCTTGTGTGCTTGTCTGTTTGTGTGTTTGTGTGTTTGTGTGTTGTGTGTGTGTGTGTGTGTGTGTGTGTGTGTGTGTGTGTGTGTGTGTGTGAAAGAGAGACAGGCAAACATGCAAGGAGACAAACAGAGCATATAAATAACATTTATGTGATAGCTGTAAGTGCATTTTCACAAACAAAAAGGGATGTTACCAAAAGTACAAGACATATAGATGAATAAAAACCCAACACGAACATTACAGCGTATCATCATAAGAGCACAATGCCCCTGTGCCGCGTCCCAAACCACCTTCATAATGTGTACTTGGACAGCTGTTTCTGTGAATTAGTAAGCAAGTACACCTAGGACCTAAATTTAACATAATAGCTTCCTGGAAATTCACGATATTTTAAAAGCTTGGCTATGCGTTTTCAGGAGCTTACAATTAAACCACTAGAACAAAAATTGTTATTTGCACATTAACAGGAAGGTTTTGCAACACCAAGATGTGTATTGTTGTGGTATCACAGTTGTTATGGTATCACAACTGGTATGGCATCACAAGCAAATAAAGGGTAAAAGGTTATAAAAATGCACCCACCAAAAGATTTGACCATTTCACCTCTCCACTATTCCAGCTCTTCAAAACTTCAAAAGTCATAGGACAATGGTGCATGTATCGAGCTCACTGCAGTTCACGTCAGTTCTATTTTATATATATAATCATCATTATAATCATTACATATATAATCAAGACAGGTAAATAGAAAACTCACATGTCAGTGCATGGGTCACTCCATCCAGCATCCAGAGGTTACACACCAGCCACAAGGATGGGAAGGGGACTACAAGGTGTATAGTCTACTCTCCAGTCTCCAGTCTACTCTCCTGGGACTGATACCAGGCAACCATGAATTTATCAAAGCAGTGCCCCTCAAGGCTGACATAACACAATCCTACCGATGACTGGAAAAAAGCAGGACTGCGGGACAGCACAGGAGCAGGACTCATGGCAGGACTAGGGCAAAGCAGGGGTGTTGGGGTGAGGGGTAGATGAGATGCAAGGGGCAGACTGGGCCATCTGAGCTTATGGGATACACTGAGAGACACAACTGAATGGCAAGACACGCCGAGTCCATCCATCCCTTTCCCAATCAATCCCCCCATCTCATCCTCCTGTCTCCCTCCCTATCTACCCCTCCCTCATGTCCTCCTCCTGTGTCTCTCCCTATCTACCCTTCCTGTCTCTTCCTCCTGTTTCTTGCTTGATCTCATTTCTGTGTCTGACTAAGAGAAAACTGATCAGACGTTTCTCTGTGCATCATGAAGATGAAGATGGGGACTCCTGACTTTTCATCGCCAAACTTTTAACAGGTATTCTGAGATCCTGTGGGCCCTCCAGATCCAGAGAGATAAACAAGCAGTGGTGAACCAACCAGACATGGTGCCAGTAGATAAGGTGCAGAACACAGCAGTGGTTTTAGATGTGGCTGTACCAAGTAGCGAAACCATCCATAAATATAACTGCATGCCATAGACAAGAGTTACCTGGACCTGAAAGACACGCCCACTGTATAGTGTGTGGACCAGACTGGGCTAAGGACCCAGCCATATACTGGAAACAAAACAGCTGTGGTTTCCAGGTTCAGAGGAGGAACAGACAAAATGTGCTTACTGAATAGTTAACAACTACCTTATCACTCTGTCAATAAATTTGTCATTAAATAATATTTACAAGTACATTCATTACAAATAAAAATATTAACTTAGGGAACTTATAGAACTAATCAAATACATTAACCGAAACAAGTGACTACAGACATAACTTGTGCTCCACTCCCTTAAATGGTGGGTGAGATTAAAAAAAGTTGTACTGCTGCTTGCCACTAGAGGGCATCCGAGACATTTTGGCTTCACTTTCCAGTCACTGTCATGCCATATACAACCATTACTCTAAACCCATATAAGCAAGCTGAACGTGTCAGCAAGAAAAATTCCTAGTGATGCCATGAGGAAGAAGATGAAAATTAGTCTGACTCAAAAGGGTATCCCATCCTCCTCTGGCCCACGTCTGATAGTGGGATTTACAAAAGTAAGATTAGGCAAAGGCCCTCGGTTTGTACAGAGGAAAATTACTGCAGTCGCTACATGCCCATTTCTGAGTGTGTCAGCACACAGCATTTCCCTGGCCATATGCAAACGCGGAATTCTGCACGCTGTATCCCTGCAGCTCAACGTCAGCGCCGCAGAGCAAAGTGAAGGGAAGGAACATGACTGGCACTGCGTGGAGCCCAATGGTTCAACCCGCCTACCACCCATGAGACCGCCATGGCCATCACATGCACAGAATCAACCTGTCAAATCCAAACACTGTGATGCTAACAAAGCCCCTGTACCTGTGCCACTAGGTTGGATTTGGAAGTGTGCTGCAGCTTGATTCCAATATTCAAATCTTAATTGTTTCTGTAGGCTGTTGTGCTCCTGACAGAACGCCTACGGTTCAACCAACTGTGCAGCCAATTAATGACTGTTCAACCAATTAATGATTGTAAACAATACATAAACATGAACATTTTACATAATGCATTTTTAATTGAAAGCATTAACCTTCCTTCTGCAGTACTCTTTATGCTACATTTCTTCTTTTCCAAGTACAAATACTGTTTGTAAATCATGCATTTATTTTAACCTCTTTCTAATACACCAATGACAGCAATAAAAACAGTAATACTTTCCCAACCAGAGAGCAGATCCGATCACACATGTACAATACACTTCTCTACAAACATATTGTAGAGTTTGACTCCAGACAGCAAGAGCAAATGCAGGACATTCAAAATGCTAGATTCACGTTCAGAATCACCGTTAGATCCTTCACTGATACTTTACTCTCTTGTGCTCAAACGATCCTGCAACACGGCTGGCAGAAAACACAACACAGTAAAGGCTTGCGCATATGGTGCAGCTATAAAGTAAGGGCTCTTCACATGTGATTACTCAGTCTACGTCATATCCAGCAGAATGAAATGTAGAGCTAACGACTGAAAGGGTAGTGCTCACTACATTTGGGTCACATCTGACATCAGGACTGTTGTTTCAGTGTTTGTCATTACATCTGCATGTAAACTTTTTTTATTCCAATTCTAGGTACTATTGATTCCTTGTGATCTACTAACTGATTGGAGTAGTACCCTTCAAATGGATCAGATATTTATTTCAGTCCTAGTTCATTCAGTCATTTATATACAAGCACTTTAAAATCAATTCTGAAATTAATTGGTTGCCAGTCAGTTTAGCAGCTTTATTGTGAATAAGCTGTTTAATTCTGGACATGGGAAGGCACAGTAGTCCAGCCTGCTGGTGTAAATGACTCTCTATAGGTCCTGTGTAGACATGAAATGTTCAATTTGTGACAAATTCTTGATATGGTAACACACTGATTTGACGTGTCTGCTAAAGCTCATGTCATTTTTATTATTAATTTAGAAGATCTTAATTTAGAAGGTCTTATTATTAAGATAATAGATCTTAATCTAGAAGATTTTATTATTAAGATAATAGATCTTAATTTACATCGTATTATTAAGATCTCTCACTTGGTCCTTCAGAGCTGTGGTGTCTAGATGAGCACTGAGCTCTTTGTTGTTTACTGTCCAATATAATTCAGTCTATGTTTTATTTATCTGTAGAAAGCTTTGTCTCATCAGGCTATTTACTGGCTCTGGGCACTGATACAGAGAGTGAACAGAACTGTGCTCTTTTGGGAAGCGAGCTAGACAAATATGAGCGTCCTCTAGTGTTACTATGACAAGCAACTTTGGTGTTTTTAGGATTTTGGCATAGTGTTGGTATGCAGATTCTGAACAGGAGGAGCCCACGAATACACCCCTGTGGGACACCACAGGACAAGGACACTCATTTAGATTCATAATTGCCAATGGTAATAAAGTAGCCCCTACTTTCAAAGTGTAATATGAACACACTAAGGCCTGTTCCAGTTAGGCTTGTGGGAAATGTGCACACACACACACACACACAAAGCACTTTGCTTGCACAGCTGATGAAGGACCTGTCTGAAATGAACATTGTGCTTTTGTTCATTTCTTTCTCTCTCTATGGATGGATGGGTGGGTGGATGGATGGATGGATGGATGGATGGAGACAAAATCTGTTACAATCTCCTTCAGTTCCTGTCTAGTTTACTAATTTAAATACATCACCTGGACTTGGAGAAGGTCCAAGACAGAAAGAGCTTTAACTTGATATTCTCAACAATTCCCTCTTGGATCTCTCTAGAATAATCAGGTGGTAATGCCTGTGGTGTTGGATGTAAAATCAATGGCCTGTCTTTCACTGTTGTCACGCTCTCTCTCATCAAAAAGGACTGAACATTTTAAATTACATTGGACCAGTAATGCATTCAACCAAAGGTTATCTAACTGGTGAGGTTACTCTATATTATTTACAATGGCCTCCAGAATTTTTGCCACCCTGGAGATGGGCTATTAAAAAGTATTTGTGGTTTATCAGTTTAATTTTATACTTTAAATAAAAGGAGATTCTAAGCTTTTAGTGGAATAAATTTATTAAAAAATACATCACCATTACTGCCACTTAATACTCACCCTTAATAGTCCTTTTTGAACACTACCCTTTCTACCATCGCAGTAATGAATGGACTTTTATCATGGCAGATAATGTGCTGGAGCACATTCTCTAAAAGGATCTGAAAGCATTCCTCCATTCCTCCAGATCATCCATGGTGCTTCATCCTCAGGATTCAACTATGACGGCGTTATAGTCTCCTGTCAGAGAAAGCAAGCCTTTGTTTTGAAAGGTTTAATGCTGTGTGTTCTAAAAAGACTTCCAGTCCTATAGATTTGAAAACATGCAGCTATGTCTTATACATTTGCTGACTTAGGAAGGTCAAGCCCAAAGGAGAACAACGAGAACGATCCAAAAGCAAACTTAGTAGAAGAAAGCACGTCTCCTGCGGCACAGGCGCAAGAAAACTGGACTGTTAAAAAGGGACGTGCAGGTTTCTTCTGCATAGTAGAAAGGACCGGTGTTTGGCACAAGCCACATGACTCCAGGGAGCTGTCCTGTTTGGTGTCAACAGTAAGAGCCGATGGTAGCAGGGAGATGCTGTGAGGAACGTATACGTGACTGATGCACAGGTCCCTGACACCCACTGAAGAATGACAGAACAGCACAGCACACCTAATTCATAGCTGCCCCTCAAGGCTGCAGTTCCTCTCCGTTCAGATGGACACTTTCAGCACGAAAACATGTTATTAATCATCTTACAATCCAAATGTTGTTGAGAAACGGTTACAAAAACACAATGGTAAATGTCTATTGCTTCAGGGGCCCACACAGTCCCCAGATCTCAAACCTATCAAGCACGTTTGGGATGGGGGAGAAATGGCCATCCAATTTGCAGCAGATGTGTAGTGCAGCTCAGTCCTCATGGCACAGCGTTCTGGAAAAACGCATTCAGCATTTTGCAAGACACCTAGGCAAAGCCATGCTGTTTTGAAGGCCAAAGGCACACCAAACAGATAGGAGAAAGTAAATATTACTTACTTAGCAAACTACTACATCTCTGCTTTATAATTATAGAAAGATAACAGCTGATCTAATATACTGCCTAATGTAATCTACAGAACTGTAAATTTCATAAAGCAAGGTGTAAATGTCATGTCTTGAATAACAAATACTAAAGTTAGCTAGAGAGTTGAGCAAAGGTGGTATTTACACTGTAGTCTCACTATAATTCGACGATAATATTAGTGCATGTGGAGATACTAAAATAAGAGTGACACGGACAATTGCCAAGCGTTAATAACATCACTTTAAATAGTGAGGCAGAGACGCCTTCAACAGGGGATGCGGGCAGTGACATTTACACTGACGTCTGAGCAAATGAAAAACAGTGGGAAGCTAAGAAAGTTCAGCTTTGCTAAAACCACTGTAGGGCCATGGAAGCCAAGCAATGCCCCAATGCTTCTTCTTGCACCCCCTATGCTTCACTTTTGTGGTGTAGTATAGAATAGTATAGGATACTGCTAGTGTCAATTGTGAAATTTGCACTGTGGAGCACTCCGATGCGCTGCATTCACTCACAAACCAGCTATCACCTCTGAGCTGCAGCTTATCACGGCTTATCAAAGGTGGAAACATCTAATCACAAAGGTGGAGATATGCAATCACATAGGTGGAGATATGTACTGGGCTCAGCGCTAAACAAAACACGTCTAATTATCTTGTTTTTATTTCTAGTCTCTTTCTGCCAAGAACACTTGTTTTTGTTTGTTGCACAAAAGCACTAATTTTGTCATGTGACCATAAATTTGTCATCTTGATTTTGGCTTTATACGGCTTTATAATGGTGACTCCACTGACCCAAAAAGAAATTCTGATTACATATAATAAGTTACACGGCTTTAAATTAATGCAGGATTCGAAAAAGTGAGGGATCCAAGTATTTAAAACAGCTACAGCTAAGAAAAACCCTCAATGACTAGGTTTCAGTAGAAACTGTGAGCAACAAAATTTGTTGTCAAACAATTGTCATGATTGATACAGGACACAGACTCAAAGATTGGTTCAACTTTCATGCTCAATGTTCTGTATGCACTGCTGAAACACATTCACATTCCTGGATGACACAAAGCAGTCAGGGTTAATCCAAATCCATGAACATGTTTGTGTAGAATAAAGCCCAACACTGCCATCATTGTGCTAGTCATACAAAAGGACTCTCTCTCTCTCTCTCTCTCTCTCTCTCTCTCTCTGATTGTGGTGGCAGGAAATAACAGCCCTCTTTGCTCAATATGGCTGACGTCTGATTGTCTTACCTGTTACCTGTATTACCACTGCTTAGAGTCTCAGGCTGGTTTTATCACCAGCCATTTAAAGCATTATATGGAAAATGATCAACAGATTAAAGGCTGGAACCATTCAACACTAATACACAGCACATCAGCACAAACGGTCAGCCCTGACTGCAACTTACATGGGGTCTACTGTAATTCTCCCTACGGATCGATAATATTCATCAGAAAAATGAAGGGAGCTGTGTTTGGACAAGGAGAAATCTGATAGACGTTCCTGCACCTGTCTCCCACGGACAGGCTCACGCACACCAGGATCAGTTCAGTACGGTGCTTCGCTTGGTCCATCCGCAGGGTTGTGTGTGTGTGTGTGTGTGTGTGTGTGTGTGTGTGTGTGTGTGACACGTATCGACGTTCTCCATGCACTGTCACCATGATAGATTTTCAGTCATTTGCTATTAGTACCAACGTTCCCAAATCTCCCTCGCTTCAAATCACACTCGTGCAAACAATTGAGTCGACACACTCGAGAGTATCAAATGTCTAACGCGGTCAATCAATTTGTCTTTACCTTTGAATAACAAAACACACAAGAGTGGCTATCCTTACATAGTATGAATTATTTAGCGTGTCCATGGAGTTGCAGGAGCGCAGGCGTGCACACATCTGGCTCCATTATGCCTCATTACAGCGTTTTAGCAGAGCTACACGCGGCCCGCTGCGCTCACCACGACACCTTTATACCAATAACAAGAAGTCAGAAGCACAACACGCAGCTGTCTCATTAATAGTGTTGTTAGCGGCTGTTTCCAACACCGTCTGGCCGCATTTGATTTGAACAAATTATATTTTTCACGTTGCGCTATGGTAACGCTGTGAAAACGCGGTTTGTTGGTTTATGATGCTGTGTGTGTGCTTTGAGAGTCCCGAACACAAGTGGAGGGATTGGTATTGATATGCCACGTACAAATATAACCTCCTCAAAATAAACAAACCCACCAGAGTGACAGGAAATGTGGCGAACTCCTCGAGTCGTTCCACCAGAATGATCCGTCCAGAACTTTATGAATATCTTTTTGTTCCTACTATTTTCCCCCTCCAATTCAGATTCCACAGAGGACAGTGTTCTTAAAGGAGAGAATGGGGAATTAACACAGATCTTAATAGAGTGCAAATGAAACCCCAAGAATACAAATGACTGCCATTGTACTGACTGAAAGACTGAAGAAGGTATCCAGATGTCTTTTTTTTAGACTTTTTTCCCATTGTACCGTGTTCCTTCGCAGTAATGGAAATTGGAAGTGCTACTTGAGCTTTGGCCCCTGAAGATGAAGACTGAGTAAAAAGGACAAAAGACTGATCATGGGTTCATTCGTAGTGAGGAGATGCTTAGACTCTTTCTTTTCCAACTCAGCATCACAAAGTGTAATCTTGCTTTTTTTTTCAATTCTCTAGGCTCAAATAATTGATTGATGCACCTCTAACATTTAACGGAGAAATCCCCAAAGAAATCAAAGCCCAGAGGCAAAAACTGACAAAACCGACAAAAAAGGAAAAGATGAAGGAAGAGATAAGCGAAGCCTTTGTCTTTCCCTCTCGTGCAATATCTCCGAAACACCCAACCATGACTTCAGACGTCGACTCACTACAATGCATTAGCGCCATCAAGTGGTGGAATTCAGAATGCACCAGTCTACTTCAATCCATTTGTGACTGCCCCCCTTTCACAGCAGAACTTAAGACTTATCCACTTTCTCTACATTTCCACCACCTTCTTCAGGACATTTTCTCCCTTATTGTAACCCGTGCCTCGGATATGAGAAAGGCACTATATAAACGAATAATTATAATATTATTATTATTACTAATACAGCATGAAACCATGACAAACAGAACTGTGAGACAGTGCATATTTTAATTCCATATACTTGGACCATCAGTGATGTAAAAATCATATCACACAGCAAATAATACCTCAGTGATTTTAAACTGTGCCGACATGCAAAACAAGTTCATAATCTTTCTTAGAGAATATTTATTTGCACATATTTAATGACTGCAGCTAGTTTTTGGAATTTTCTAACAAATACATCAATATTGTTTGCTGTATTCTATGTAAAATCCAAACTAGGAATGAATTAATGCAGACAGAACAGTCGGGGGCAAAAATTAATCGTAAGACTTTAAACAAGAGACTCAAAAAAATAATCACCCAACAGCTCAGGGTCCTGTCTGACGTGCTGCAGTTTTGGTCCAAGACCTACCTGACCAATGGTAATCTTCTGTAAGCTCTGCCCCTTCCTATTCTCCATGGGCAGAGTGAAGTTCAACAAATACATGAGAAACTCATTCTGCCACAGACTCTCGAGACAAGCACATTCGCTTCCGATATCTGTCAGCAGACACCTGGCACACGAATGACGCAGCAGGAAACTGCACTCCTGTTTAGCAATCGGAGAATGCAACACACAGTGAGTGGATGAGAGGAACCACAGCTACGTGTCCTACGGTGAAACACCACTGCACTAAACAGCAACTCCCCCCCCTTCAAATGAAGAGGATAACACTCCTCGAATTCACCACGTCCTATAACAGCTACTTGACATTTGGGAGTAAACAAACAATCGCATTTTCAATTATGCAAAAGGAATATGTGTTTTACTTTTAAAAGAAACTATTAGAAACAGAATATGCCTTAATACTGGTTAAAATAAAACATTAATGACAGACTAACGTGAAAGGCGTGATTATGGTCATGCTAGAAGCTATTCAACATTTTGCTCACGCATCTCCAATCCAGCAACTACTACGACTCTCTAGGCCTTTATCTCAATAAATCCTTCTTAAAACCATCAACAAGGCATAACCATAACAGTGCAGAGTTACGTTATGAGTGTGATGAAATGGTAGAATGGTAGACATTTGATTAAGCACTTGGTATATCCTTAAGCAGTGTGTCCACAGGTCTTCTCTCTAATCGTTAAAAGTGTGAATGGTTTCACCCACAGTACATTGGGCATCCACTGAATATACCACTTTAATACACATTTTAAAAATAAATTTATCAAAGCAAAAACACTTAAGGCTATATAATAGAAGCAGTGTATCTGGCTAGCAGGTTCATTCAAAGCACCATGGTCACTAAAGCACATGTAATACGTAACCTGCATGTGTAAACTGCATAAAAGACTACAGGTCCCACATTACCATGACGACACTTTAGCAGTAGTTGTTCATTTTGCATACGGTAAATAAAAGTATATTTAAAGGCTTATGGTATTGTGTCTGTAAATATCTATAGAGAAAAGAAGCCACTTTTTTGGTTTTGGTTTAAGACACAGGATAACTGAAGGGGCTCAGGCATCTGAACTTTTCTTACTTCACATCTGAGACGTGAACTTGCAAGAAAACAATAAGCAAATCAGGTCACTTCATTCAGTCAGTGGTCCCTGACAGAACCCGCTTATAGCAAAGAGCAGAACAGTATACCACAGAAAGCTGCAATGCAAAGGATTTTAAAGCTAGAATGCCATAGAAAGGCATGGTTTCCATTAAGTAAAGCACCAGGTGAGCCTCTACTGCCCCCTTCGGGTGTGGAGGTCTACTTGCGGCCCACGGTTTCAGCAAGCTTCTTTAATCTCTTCTTTAGCTCCAGTGGAAACTTCTCATAGCACTTCTTACACACCGGCTTCATATCAAACTCCACAAACTTGTTTCTGGGAAAATAAAATATCAACACAATAGCTTTAGCATGTGTTAGCTTGGGGCATATTTCTATACATGTACTACTTTCACAACCTCAAGACTGTATTCTTTGAATTTTGACATTTTCACAAACATTTTACAGAGTTCATTTATGGGGCAAACAACTTAAAATTCCCATAAAAGTCACAGGGATAACAAAACTCATGACTGCTCCACTTAAAATGACAGAATCAACATCAACAATGAAAAAACACAGAAAAAATATTAAACTGTGAATCAAACAATGATTGTGAGTGAAAACCAGGAATGTAATGGCAAAAACTCAGGCCACACAAGCAGTAAATAACTCAATAAATAAAGAAAGAGAAGAAAGAAAGAGGAAATAAAGGGAAAAGTCCCTAGACGAGGGACTAGAGGAGGACAGCGTGACGGAGAGGGAGGTGGAGGGATACAGACAGACAGCAGCCGCCTTCTTCCTGCGCTCCCGAGCCTCCCGCTCACGCTTAGCCAAGCGCCGCTTCAGCTCTTCGGGCAGGCGCTCGTAGCAGTGCTTGCAGACGGGCTTCAGGTCCACCTCCACAAATTTGTCCCTGCAAGGCCACCGTGGCAGCCCGGCGGGACGGGAGGCGAGAAGGACGGAGGGCAGAGACAGACGCGGACGTAGACGCAGGGAAACATGAGGAGAGCGGTTTTAGATGAACGATAAGAACAGGAGGGGGGGGGGTAGAGACAGACAAAGATCAGCAACATACAGACGCTTGGCACGAGCAGAGATTCAGACACACCGGGAGGGAAATGTAGCACGTAAGGAGTGTAATCACAGCCTTACTTAGACACAGCAGTATGGAAAGCAAGAGAGCAGTCTGTGCGTGTGTGTATGTGTGTGTTAGAGACTCACTTCAGGGTCAGCTTGGTGTTACAGGTGGAACAGGAGAAGCAGTTCACACACCAGGCCTTGTTCAGTGCAGACACAACTGTAACAAAATACGTGACTGTATCAGCAATTGCCAACATACGTACAGCGTACTGAGTGAATCACAATGTGACCGAATCGTTAGGCTTTTCAACGTAATGTATCCCACTAGACTATGTGCATCAAAAGAACATTAGAAACTTTTCTATGCTTCAAAATTAATGAAGGGATATGATTGATTGTGTACTGCTACAAGGACACCAGTCAACAGTGCATAAACGACAGGGCGAATCCACGGCTGGGACTGGGACATTACCACAGACAGCAACACGGCAAAGCAATTATCTGACTGATGCACAAGGTCAGACATCATCCGTGTTGCCCTTGACACCACATTTACTTCGTTAAACATACTGAGTCTGTGCAAGACACAATAGATGTCAATAAACAGGCAAATGTCGGGCTGAGTGCTTGTAGCTTTGAATTTGACTTGGACTTTATACAGAGACAAGCAGAACTCCCAAGGCCAGATGCTCCACGACAGCACTGTGTATGTTATTAGACAGAGAGGAGCAGAAGTGGTCAGTAATTACCGTCTCCTTCAATCACTCGGTTGCAGTGGTAGCAGACATCACCGAAAAGCTGACATGGACAAGAGGGGAGAGTTCAATGACTCATATAAACATTGTGAACAATTAACGTTATGACCGTCACAAGCTACAAAATTCAGAGGATGTTATATATTAAAATTCGTGGCTGCATGCAAGGCAGCTTGAGTCTGAGCAGGGCTGTGTTACCTGGTTGTAGTGAGTCTCACAGTATGCCAGACCCTTCCTCTCATAATGGCGATGACCCAGGAAGGGCTTTTCACACTTGGCACACACAAAATGCTGCACATGCAGCAACGCATACGCGCACACACACACAAACATACACACACAAACATACACACACAGTTTAAGCAAAGGGATGAAAATATGAAACTGTTTGCCCACAATTATTGCTATTAATTCACAAGGAGAGAGACTGCAGCACTGAACACTTAAATCGTTAGAAGACAGGTTGGTTATATGGTGGAGCATGTGCTAAACCTATACACGTAGACATGTACCAGTCCACACTAAAAAGCTCTCATGTTTTTTTAACCTCTGGCAGGGCAACAGTTCAAGATCAGGTGTTAATCCATGTCTGGGTATTCGGTAAAGATAAAACTCTGGCCATCATACACCCACCCCTCACACAGACGCTCAGACCCCTACCCTACCTCGACATGCCACTGCTTGCCCATGGCGTTGACCACGCGGCCTTCGATAGGCCGTCTGCAGGCCCCGCAGATAGGCACGCCCATCTTATCGTGGCACGGGAGGCAGTAGAGCTCCCCTTTCAGCTCCCGGGCATCAGCAGTCAGCTCCTTCCTGTAAAACACCGTTGAAGCAGGGTCAACAGAGGCTGAGCTGAGACACCCTCACGCGGCTGCGGGACAGTCCGGGACACACGCATGACAAGCGGGACTCTAACCCGCAGTTGCTGCAGTTGAAGTGGTCCGGATGGTATGGGTCGTTCTTGAAGATCAGGGGTTGCTCCTCGATGATAGCGTGGCATTTCTGGCAGATGTACTTCCCCAGGCCACGCGCCTTCTCCCGGTTATGGCACGGACGGCACAGATGCCTGATATAACAAACACACACACACACACACATAACCTCACTCACTCAAACCCTAAAATGTTGGTGCATTCTGTCCTGTTACTACATTGAAACACAGACTGAGTGCAAAGACATGATCCACGAGGTTTTAAAAAGGACACAGTGGACCAGCCGCCGCGCGTGTTCACTTTAAAGACGACTACAACACACGCGTGTGTCAGCAGAAGCACGGGGCTCGCCGTCACACCCCTCACACACACCCACCGGCCTGCGTTTTTCACGAAGCCAACGTCAGCCAGCACAGCCTGACAGATGTCACAGCAGAAGCAGTCCGGGTGCCAGCTGTTGTTCATGGCTTTGATCACCCGTCCAATGATGAACTCTCCTGCAGAAACCAAACACATCAGCGGCTCCGTCACGATGACATGCGTCTTTACTTCAGACGACGACACCCATCACCCTAGCAGAGGCCTTTTGCACCGAATGGGTTGCCAAAGACTGAACAATCCATCATAAATAGGAAGACACGCGACAAGATGCTTCTCTGTCCTGGCACCCAGATGGTGGCCTCTGCAAGGGTGATGGGTGTCGTCGTGTGTTATCCACTTGGATAATGGATAATTAGTAGGACTATATAATAAACACAGTAACCATGGAGACACTTGTGTCTCCAATGGATTTTTTCCATAGAGGCCCATATTAGAATGAATCCAAAGTGTCACCAGTTTATGTAAGAGATGTATGAGTGATATAATACATTCTTACCGCACTGATGACAGCAGGGGGCAAACAGCATTTGGAAGTCATGCTCACAGTATTTCCTGCCCTCGAACTGCAGAAAGACACAGACAATAGAGCAGTAATGATTTTACCACGGGACTCGCCGACTGGACAAATCTATTCCTAAATTAGTCTGGCATGCCCTTTATCATACATCATAACAAGGCTACAACTGTGGTGGCTCGGTTCAAAGGTCATTTCTGCAGAGCTGTGTACAGACCACGCTTCCTGATTTAACATGGCACATGTAGGTAACTATTACCAAGCACAATACCAACGCATGGCTCTTTAGAACCGAGTGATTTTACGAGACGTGATGGCATGACAATCATTCTGAACCGAATCATTTAAGAGGACGTGGCGCTATGATGCAACGGTTCATCCTGTGAACCAAAAAGCCCAAGTGTGTGAAATCTGATTTTGAGTTTGATTGACAGGCCTGGCGTACCTCGTAGAAGAGTCCCTCCGGAAACTGCTGAAAACACTGAGCGCACACAAAGCACTGCTCATGGTACAGCTCCCCGTTGCTATTCACGATCTTCTCCGCCGGGGCAAAGCCGCTCTTACAACGTTCACAGGAGGCGTTCGCCAGGGCATTGGCCATGTTGCTATGGGAGGGACAGAAAACTCTGTAGATCTTTACATCTTTATGTGCTTGTTGCATAACTATTATCTCTGTGTTGCTTACTGAATTATCCCTACGCTGTGGTTGAGTGGAGAGAGCTGCAGTGACAATTAAGAGAAATGATCAAAATAGAAACAGAGATGTATGAAAAAGGACAATTCTGTTTAAATGCTTTCCAGGATACATCGACGTTTCAAAGTGAAACACTTTTTAAAGACCATACTCAGCTGGTATAAATCTATAGTCGAAGGGAATTACAGCTCAAGGGAGCCTGTAAAAACACATCAACAAAAGGCTCAGAGTTGTGTGTGAGGCATTCTAATTTCAAACAAACTGGAAAGTTTAAGCTAAACTTTAGATGCAAACTACATAAAACTGATAAATATCCAAAATTTCAATAGTCAATCTAAAGCAACATGCACATTTTGGGACTGCAATTACAACGGCTAAAATGAACAAAACATCCCTGTCTTGTCAACATTCATAACCAGTCCCGATTATGCAAGTCTGTTTACGCAAGTCTGAGCACACAGACATTTGCAATCATATTATTAAGAAGTCTGAGGTTAGGCTACATTACAAATACATTAACTGAAGTACTGTTCAAAACATGGGAAACATTCACTTCCTTTGGGAAGAAATGGTCACAGGCACATCTCTGGTCACTGGGTGGGACATGGAAGGCCTGAGTACATATTTGACTGATTATAATGCAGTGGTGTGGTATGACTACACTCCTCTCATGTGTGAGTGTCCCCAGTAAGCAGCGGGACACAGACAGTGGGTTTAGCTGCACCTCCTTAGCCTAGCCCGATCAAATCTACGTGTATGTTAATTACGATGCACACCTAGAGATCAATTACTCATTACACTACACTCTAAAAATCCTGTGTGAACCTCTGAGCTGTTACAATTATGAAATAAATATTGAGCAATTATCAAACAATTATCAAACTGCCAATTTAACAGCCTCATTAAACTACATCACAAAATCCAAACGATCAAATAATTATCAAATAAACCATTTCAATTAATTAACAAAATCTTTATAAGTGCCCAGAGAACTGAGACTGCCAGTGTATGAAATGTAGGACAAGGCCATCCAGTCTGTGGTATGGCTGAAAGCTTCACACATCTCCAGTTAAACCTGGCCTGGAACTGTCAAAGCCTCCTCGATCGAGCAAATAACTACTCCAACTACGTCTCAAGTGATTCCCTTCCCAGATTTCTTTGGTGTGACATCATAGGTAGTGTAAGAAGTGGACTGCCTACTGTTACAGTTTCTGTCTTTTTTTCCCTTAGCTACTCCCATGGCATCACAGTAGCAAGATGAGCCTCAGGATAAAGACAGCTGTAACGACATGTTCCCTAATATGGTAATCCACAGCGGAGAGGGATTCCTCATATCCCAAAGCTGGATAAAACAGTCAACACGACTTCCTGAGTGTGTATGCGCAGCTGAAAATGCAAATGTGTTCATGAACTGAGAAAACCATTTTCTGTGGAGCACGTAGCCTACATTACAAGCCCTTTCTTGCACTGCCGCTCTTGACACACAGGAGAGATTTGACACAGTCATGAGAGATGGCACTGCTGTTGGGCTGAAACATCTGTGTGGATGTGTGAGCAAATTTAACCGTGTGCCTGTCCTAGCAAATATGTTTGTGTTTTTGGGTGGTGGTCTGGTCTGGGTGGTCACTTCAAGGGTGGTGGTGGTGGTCTGAATATGTAGATTACTATATAAACCCTATAACTGATACAGTATAAATGCTCTAGGACTAATCATGTGCAAGTCTAAATGTGAACGCCGGTAAAATCAACAGTTTTGACAAAAAGAAGAAGAAACTCCTACAACCACTATGAAGAATGATCTAGCAAAGTGCTCCGGGATATAAACGTTAGCTACGAACACCCTCACAAAGCATTGAAAACTATTCCCAACGCAAACACAACGTTAGCATTTCCTAACGTAAATGTTGGGGCATAAAAGCTAGTCCAATGAAAGCGTTGTACAATAACCGAGCAATAACCATGGTTTGCCATGTTAACCAAATACTTACATAGCTGAAATATTATTTATCTATATTCCAAAACTACATTTCCTTTAAAATAGTTCACGTTATTCATTACATGACGCAACTTAGCTACGATCCCCGATGTGCACATCTGGCCAAGTATGGCATTTTTCCTAGTACCTCTAGCAAAATAGTTAACTAGCCCTATGCCTAGCTAGCATTAGCTTTATGGAATGCGTCTGAAAAATAGCTACAGCCAGACGACTAAACGGCACAACTGTGATCTGTTTATCTTGAACAACCAGACAACAAAATGCGTGCTTAACCTGCTAGTATTTGTAATTCGTTGCTTAAGAAATAAAATCTTGGTGTCAAGTCAGTTCAAATGTATCTTGCTAGCTCGTTAGCTAACATAGCTAGCTACCCTAGAGACACACAGCTAAGAAGTTCGAAAACAACTAATTTAGCTTGCTAGCTACGTACCTGCCCGTCATGTCTGCGACACCCAGCATCCCCTACAAGACAGCTCAACCAGAAAATCTATTGAGTCAACAACCTTAAGCTAGCTAGGAAGCTTAAGAAAAGAAAATGAAACAGAAACGTTAGCCAGTAGGGTGGCGGATCTTTTCCTCTAGCTACTTTTTTTCCTCCCAGCCTTCAGGGCAACACCCTTGCGAGGGAGTGTCAATAAATTTCTCGTTGGTCTTAAACACTGACTTTTACGGCATGCAGTCGAACATCCACGTAACAAAAACATATCACTGTAATTATTTTTGTTTTGACTTGTATAACATACTGTTTGTTTCAAAATAAACATGAATTAAAACTTTAAGTAAATCAACTATAAGGCATTGTAAAACATCTTTTACAACCACTGGATGGCAGTGTTAAATATAAAATTAATCACAAGCAAGTGACGAAAGCGAATCTTTTACAGTTTTTCTTTGCACTTTGCAAAAACAGTTCTGTAGTGTATGAAAGCTTATTTCTCTGCTTCTGGTTGTATAGCCTATTGATTGTCAATATAAGAAACGAATGCGCTGACACGCAAGATAATCTTCTTACTTTTGTTCAAGTCTCCTTTTTCTTTTCACATAAGATCCAATAAAATGCAAAATGCTTCACGTCAAACACAACAGTGCAGAAGTTGCACTGAAATTAACAAAACATGATAGGCTACAGTTGAACGTATACATAAAATATTTGAATAATTTACTCTTCGATTTTGCAGATCGGACTTTAACATTTCTCAAGCTCTTAATAGGTAAGTGAAGGTTTGGTGCATATTTCTGTTCTGACTATTTTAACAGAGAACAAGTGTAATCAGTAGCTATAGCTTAGTGCGCAATCAGGCATAGTTTAAAAAGTACTGGTTGTGTTTGACCACTGTTCACAAGCCCTGTGATCTACACCATATTTCAGTTTTCTTCTCCCTAAAAGCGAGAAGCGTTTCATACAGTTGTGTCTCATCCGCATGACTGACCTAATTAATATTCACAGTCACATAAAATAGGCAACTTCCTTTCAGACCTGGGCTTATTAAATAAAACGACAGCATTGTCAAACAAAAGGACCCACGGAGCGGCAGCAGTCTCTTCAAGGTCATTCCAGCTTTGTGAGAGCTGGGACCACATGAGCGTTTGACACCATGTCAGTCATTCATTATGTAAAACTACACTGCAGATGAATGAAAACATACATATATAGTATACACAGCTGAAGGAAGCAACCACAGATCACATTATTTATTATTAATTACTATTAGGTTAAATCAGCTTTGGTAATCTCTCTCTCTCTCTCTCTCTCTTTCTCTCTGTGTTTAACACTTTGCGAGGTGTATGTGTGCGTGTACACATACACACATACACACACACATAATACTGTGTGTACTGGTCCATAGACATGGTGGTCCTCCAACCCATCTACTGTTTGGAGAAGTCTGGCCAGGAGTGGTTTACATGGAAGAATCGCTGGCAAATATCCAAACCTTCTATGTGAATCCAAGGCCAAGCAACTCACGCATGCTGATAAACACAGGAAGTGAGAAACAGAAATAGAAGCAGGTGCTCTAGAGTCAAAATCTGGAATATTTTCTGCAACAGAAAGCAGTTTATTCACCAAAGGGCAGGAAAGCACTACAATAATGAGTGTTTGCAGGCAACAGTGAAGCATGGTGGAGGATCCGCCCATGTTTGGGGCTGCATTTCGGCAAATGGAGTTGGGGATTTGCTCAGGATTAATGGCATCCTCAATGCTGAGTAATACAGGCAGATACTTATCCATCTTGCAGTACTAACAGGGAGGCATCTGATTGGCTACAAATATATTCTGCAGCAGAATAATGACCCCAAACATAGAACCTTCTTCAGCATACAGAAGAGCAAGGAGTCCTGGCAGTGATGATACAGCCCCCACAGAGTCCTTATCTCAACATCATCAAGCCTGTCTGGGATTACAGGACTTGAGCAAGTCTACATCCATAGAAGATCTGTGGTTATTTCTCCATGATGTTCGAAACAACCTCCCTGCTGAGTTCTTTCAAAAACTGTCCAGGTTTATCTAGAATTGATGTGCTGTTTTGAAAAAAAGAAAGGAACAGCAATATATATATATATATATATATATATATATATATATATATATATATATATATATATATATATATATATATATATATACACACATATATACATATATATATACGTTTTTGTTTCCTTACATTTGAGACGCCCTGCGTGTGTGTATATTTACAGAAATATGATGATGTATAAGGGAATAAGGTTCTGGGATTCCAATTTTCTTTTAGAAAAACCTGTGACACATACATAGTCTTCATATGTGTTAGAATCAAGATATATATCTTCAATACATGGAGGATATACTGTTTTTATACAAGTGGCCTTTGTATAAAAAAGGAGGGAAACAAATAGATAATCTCTTCCTCTGGTGCTCCTATCTTTTTGCGGCTGATGTACTGCAGACAGTTTTTCCTCCATTAATACTGCCTATGGCTGCAAGAAATCTAGAACCACATCTATATGACATGGAACCCCAGAGTACATTAGCATCAGTGAAAGACAGTCAAAGCTTTAAACCCATGGGCTACTCAGTAGCTCAATAGCAAGCAAGAGGGACCAGACATATGTCTCTCGAACTGACTTTAATAATGTAGTTCCGTGTGTCTCTGAAGAGCATTAATGTGGACTCCATTGCTTGATAATGACTATTGAACAGCAAACTGCAGTCTGGGGGCCTTAAATGTATAGTGGATCTTCATAGCACATGAGGGGTGTTCTTCTCTGAACAGCTGTAGTTTGTTGGTGTAATCTGGATTAACGTATAGAGCATTAAAGGGAATTTTGTTAACAAACACACGTGCCCACACACACAAACCTGCGTTCTCTGAACCTATGATAGAGACGACTGGAATGCATTTCCATGCTGTCTAAAGTCCAACCATTGCTTTAAGCAGGAAGTAAAAGAACAGTCACCACTTTATTACTTTAATACTCAACTGCACAGTACTCCAGCATGTCCAAGTACTCCTAAACCATTGACTTTTCTGGTTTGTCTGGCTGTCTGTGTGTGTCAGAGGAAGGTCAGTGAAGTGCACAGGCAGGAGACAGCACTCCAGTGCAGGACTGCTTTGTGGTGACCTTATTCTCTTTTTGTGTGATTGCTCCCTCTGGTGAGACTTCTCTCACTAGCCCAATAAAGATTGGCTGGGATTCCCAGTGAGCAGATCTGAGATCAGATTCCTCTCATTAATTGCAATCCTGGCCACATCAAACTGACCCCAATTCAACAATTCAGCCAGGGGTTCTTTTTAACAAGAGTAATTTCTGGCACACTGAACATTCAGCATTGTCCATCACATCTTATAACCTCCAGATCTGCAGTAATGGAAATAATACAGTACAATATAATGAGAATAATATGATACAATGCTCTAATGAGAAAATGGCCACAATGTATCTAGCTACTCAAAGCCCTAAAAAGTGCCCATAGTGTTTGTGTTAAATGGAGCTAAATGGCTTGAAATTATGTTAGGTAGGGAAAGGCAGAAGATACAGAGAGAGAGAGAGAAAGAGAGAGAGAGCGAGAAAGAGAGAGAAAGAGCGAGATAGAAAGAGGAGAGGTTAAAAGAGTGCAAACATGAGATAGAGAGGAAGGGAGAGGGAGAGAGAGGGAGCATGTGAGAGGGAGAGAGAGAGAAGAGAGAAAGGAAGGAGGAAGGAGGGAGGAAGGGAGAGAAAGCTGAGTGGTGAAGCTCACTGCTCTCTGTGTCAGCTCACTGGCAGACTGCACACGCCCACACAGACGCTCGCCTCCACCACTCTGCCGTCAGTAAGGGCAGGCAAAGCCTGACCACTGCTCAGATCTTCATCTGTCATCCACAGCTCTACATCTACCTCTCTCTCTTCCTGTCCCTCTCTCTCTTCCACTCTTCCTCTCTCTTTCTCCATCTCGCTCTCTATGTCTCTCAGTCTTTCTCTTCACCCTTCAAGTGAAAAAACTGCAGAACAGGTAAGAAACACATTTGCGTGTCTAAATATATATATGTATGTAACATTTTGGGAGACTTCTTTAAAGCACTCTCCTGTATTTATGCAGATGGCGTGTGTACTTCTGTACATGTGTTCATGGTCAGGTCAGGTGAATTGTAGAGGTAATGAATACATTAGTCAAGAAGTACAGCAATCTTAAAATCATTACATCTTGAATAAAAAAACCCCAAACAAGTGTAGCACTGTACCAGTACAAGAGAGAGTGATGGTGAAGTATAAGTGCTGGTTCCATGGGTGTATGGGCGGCAGTGACAGGGTAAACGGGGCTGGAAATCGACACCTATCACGTCGTATTTGAAACATGCTAATGCTGGTGTTTGCAGCGCTGGACAGAGTTAAGGAAAGTCCGTCTAATGAAAGGCAAATGGGTGCTGTCTGTTCCTCTCTGAGTCTTAGCTGGATTGTCCAGCCGGGTTGACTAAGGCATGGCTGTACCTGTACCATCAGCACACGGCCAGTGTAGGTTTCCCAGACCTCCTCTTGTTCTTCCCAGACAAGTCTCCTGGTCCTTGTGTCTCTCTGCTTTTCTCTCATGGGTGTCTCTCTTTCTTCTATCTCCATTTATCGATTCTTTGTTAATGATGCAGGCTTTTGTTGACAAGTTTTACTGCTTTATATGTTCTGGGAGGAGTGCATGGTTTTTTTATATTTCCAGGCATTAATACAGGAGTGCATATCAGTTCATACAGGTATTAATATAGGAGTGCTAATGTTTTCATATATACAGCTATTAATACAGGAGCACATCTGTTCTCATGTATACAGATAATAATGTCTTGTATGATTCATTTGGAGAATAATTATTTAAAATAAACTTGTTTCTTCATTCTGGAATGAAGCTTTGGGTTCTTTGAAATATGTCATTACTGTTCAACATAAGAACCCCCTATGTTGATGCTCAGATTCAGAATGGTATATAGTATTTTTATTCTGCGCAGTAACACAGCCAGTGTATTTATAGATTTTCGTGTAGGAGGTATAGCAATGTTCACTTGATTTTTGGATGGTGAACGGACTGATATTGGTAGCTAACTGTGGCCCCAGCAGGACAAGAGGATTTAAAGTCCATAATTGATGTATTTATATATTGTATATAAATCATACCAGGATTACAATGGAACATGCAGTGGTCATATAAGAACAGGAAAAATAGGAAAATGGAAAATGAGGATGAAAATGCACATGCAAGCATCAGTGTAAAAACTGATTCAGGTCAGTGTAAAGAATCAAAAGGCTATAATGTGATTCTCTGCATGAAATTAATATTAATCATTCCAAAATTCAAACTATGAGGCCATTATAATGTCATTAAAATGTTTGTGAGGTTATTAAAATATTCAGGAGGTTATTAAAATATTCGGGGGGGTAATGGATATGCCATTCAGTGATCTGAATTACAGAGATGTAAATCCTGATCATTGTGTGTGCATTGATAATTTCTCTTTTACCTGATAGTATATAGTGGAATTAATATAAGCAGATTTGTTGTTGGACATTTTAACCATTTTGGTTGTATTTTACTTCAATCACATCAGTGACATTGGAATAATTCTTGGTGTTTATTCAGCCTTTTTTATTTTTTATTTTCAGTGATATTAAACGTATTTGTTAAACATATTTGTCATTCTTGCAGCATTCATTTATTCCCTGCTAGATTTAAATGAATATTGCAAAGTGAAAAATCAGCAATGCAAATACAAGACACTTTGATGTGTTTAGTAGAGTACTACAGTACTCACTAGCATAGACAATCAAGAGTACTCACATTCTAAACAAGGGTTAAGTCTCATGTTAGAAGTAAAAGTGTGCAGAAGTCATTCATCACAGAATGTGTTGTCTTGGCACAAGTACTCCTGTGGGTTACACTTCCTTTATTCTGCACTTCCTACAAGGGAAAGAGGCCCCAGGGAGTGGTATTTCAGCTACTCCACATCCCCTCTTAACGCCAAGTGCCTGTTGGGTAATATTGTTTGGGTCAAAATAACGCTTTTACCTGTTTGTTTGTTTATTTATTTATTTTGTCTGTAGTTTAAGTTCTTAGGTTTAAGAAGTACTGGTTCTGTGTGTGTGTGTAGAAGTTGGTCCAAACATACTTATTGCTATTCACGTATGCCTGTCTGGAGCATATCTTTAAATCTGCTAATTAGCTTCATTACGCAGCCCTGCCTGCAGAGGCCAAGTATAAGCCAAAACATATGCATGCACACACACACACACACACACACACACACACACACACTCACACCTCTCAAAGCGTCAAACACTCCAGTTGCCGGTCCGACTTTTAATTATAGAAGATCTACATCTAAGTTTCATAATATAGATCACCCAAGTGTCATGGACCAATAAAGCAAAACAGTCTGTAGTGATAGTGTTCTGCATACACATCCTATTTAACAGAACAGAACAAAAATGATTCTCAGAAATATATCACATATAACAATTAATTATTTCAAATGCCACAAATCAAACACATCTTTCAAAATTCTCCAACAAAAACTTTTTCAATTCAAAAGTTTTAAACTCACACTCAGTTCAACCCATCTACACAGCACTACATACAAGTCCCACCAAATTTTCAAATCCACAATAAATCTTTATAAGATGCAGTTAAATGGCATATCCACTGCTGTAGCCTTCACTGGCAGGCCTAATCCAGGGAGACCAAAGCACATTGTTTACAACCTTCATACTCCTCAGTATTCTTGTTTATCATTTTATTTGACATTTTTTTTCATTCACTCACTACCCAGTTCTTCTCATCAAACCAGCCCAGATCAGATCCTTGCTGTGGGCCTTTCACCACAGCTTGTTTGTAATTGCCTCATTATGGTGGTTCTTTCACTGCACCTGCCCAGGAAATGTCTGCCCAACATTTAGGCAGCTGTACATATATGTGCATATTTGTGCTGTAACACAGTAACCCAAGCAAAGATGAAACCATCTGTCTTTAAATTGACAGTACTTCAAAAGCAACAGCACAGGAACAAGCCCGTTATTAATAATCATCTTTGCTGGGTTATCAATTTCGAGTTATACTTGGAGATAAACAATGTATGTTTACATTGTTGATGTCTAGTTCATGTGAAATGTCACTGACACGCAAATGTCACAATCACGCTGGTAGGTTGATTTTGTTGTTTTTTACAATCCAATTCAAATATGGTACAATATGGCACAATTAGCTACATTTTTTCCATGTTTTCCTCTCGAAGCACTCTGGATTGAAGGAGTGTTTTTTGTCCTTTCCAGACTGGCAGGTGTCCCAAATGTTTAATCTCCAATTTGTGCTCTAATGGTAAGGTACTAAATCTAGCATTTATTAAATGGCCGACTTAATTCATATATCATTGGCAATACTTGGGAATCCTTGCTAGTAGTGGTTATGGCTAGCTGCTTAGCAACCTCTAATATAGAGACCACGCATCTGAGCTTGAATGGGTCCACACATCTGGCCTTGAACTGATCCACACATCTGTCCTTGAACTGGTCTACACATCTGGCCTTGAATTGGTCCACACATCTGGCCTGGAATGGGTCCACATATCTGGCCCTGAATAGGTCCACCCATCTGAGTTTGAATTGGTCCACACATCTGTCCTTGAATGGGTCCACATATCTGGCCTTGAACAGGTCCACACATCGGGCCTTGAACTGATCCACACATCTGTCCTTGAACTGGTCTACACATCAGGCCTTGAATTGGTCCACACATCTGGCCTGGAATGGGTCCACACATCTGGCCTTGAATGGGTCTACATATCCGAGCTTGTTTATTATCTGAAGTTATACAGAAATCCAATTTCCATGTATGCTCTGTCTCAAAGCATAAAGATGTGATGATGATAATGAACAATACCCTCGGCAAATGTATTTGGGTTGTATAACAGTCTGCTGTCATGAGATCTTCTGCTTTACATATTTTAAAAGTCTCTTCAAGACTGAAAATTGATCAAGCTGTAGTTTTTTAGTTGTTAAATCTCTGTATGAAAGAGTGGAACTGGAGCTTTTCAAAGTTTTCAGGCTCTTGGTTGAAGATGAAAGAAAAACACTATCAAACCCCAATTTCAGAAACACATTTCTGTTGTTCTGAAGAAAATACTTTGAAACCCCACATTCCACATCATCTATGCATTTTTTGAGCTTGTGAAGATTACAGTGTCCAAATTAACATACATTAATAAAGTATTTTTAATAAACGAGCAACTCTTTCTCGCACTTGTGCATGTGTGCATGTGAACATGCATACATCTGTGCATGTGTCTTGATTGGCAGGATACAGTTGCAAACAGACAGGTAGAAGCATAACCAAACCAGAGGAACAGGTGGTGAGTCCGGTGACTGACAAGCAACAACACAAAGGAAATCCTAAGAAGCAGAAATGTAGTAGGTACCAAGGGTACCCATTAACACTGCTCAGTGCTCCAACAGCTGAAGAAAGACTTCTAATGGAGGGCTGATAAGACGGTTTAATAGGAAAGAGAATAGAAGACAGGTGAAGAGTACAGCCAGTGATCAGGACCTCACCAAAGATGATCGTGTATGTGTGTGTGTGTATCATGGCAATGTTAGAAAAGGCTATCTAAACAGGCCATTGATGTCAACATGCAGTCATTTTAAATCATTTGAGTGTTTGAGTAAATCAATCCTCTTTGTTGTATGGCTATGCTAAAAGCCATGGTTACATGACAGTGTTGAGTGTCATGGCAGTGAGCTGAGTACACACCAAGCACAGCAGACACACACTTCCTGCCCCAGGGCTTCAGGGCTCTGCATCAGTGTCCTGTATCCTAATTGGACAGTAATTGACATAACAGCAGTGAAGGTCAGCTCAGCTTGTCCTTGAACACCATGATTCATTACTCTGTCAAATACTGAGCAGCTCACACACACACACACACACAAAACAAAGAGTACAAAAGTAAACAATCTCATATCAAATGGACACAGGATGTTCATCTGGATAAAGGCTGTAACCCACACCGTTCCTTTCGTATATCTTGTGTCTACACTATTTGCATTGCTATGGGTTAATATTTCCATCAGTCCTTTTTGTTCCATTGTCCAAAGGCCAGTGAGATTATTCTGGGCTGAAATGCTCAGCTGTAAAGGTGATTTGTAGAGGTTAATATTAATTGTATTAATTGTATAATTTATTTTGTGCATTTACATCTAAAGGAAGATGACCGAGTCCAGTCCATGGGTTCTGGATTACATATGTGATGCTGACAGATTAAGTTATACATTTTGTGTGCCTACAGGGTAACAGAGGTCATTTTTCTCATAGTCATTGGTCAGGGATTAATCTATGCTTTGCTTGGCTGTTTTTTTTTGTTTGTTTGGTCTGTTTATTTTGTCCACACATTTTCATATTTTCATTCTGATGCCACTTCCAGCAGATGACTGTGTAGTGCTTAGTAGATGGTTCAGGTTTATTAGAGAACTTGGATCCAAACCCAAATTGTCTCTTGGCTCAGCGTCAAGATGGATGATCTCACAACTGCAAATGAACAAGAATTTGTGCAACCCAAATCCTATGGTAAGAATGGATAAGTATAGGTTTTCCAGCTGCCATACAGAATCCAAAATCATCTCTTGGTTGCCGTAAGACCTACAAATTCAAATGTAAGACCTACAAATACAGATTACAGTCTTGATCTCAGGATGGTATCTCTTAATTATAGGACATCTACATCTAAGTTTCATAATATAGATCACCCAAGTGTCATGGACCTGATGCTATAGGACTTGCATATTAATCAAATAAATAATTGTGAATATTCACAGAACTTCAGCACACTGCAGGATTACAGAACATGGCTATTTGGTTGCCATTGTGCAGTCATATCGTGCCAGTGCTTAAGATCATGCTGCTTCAGGCACAGCATACCAATATATTGTCAGTGCTATGGGAGGCACTAGACGGAGTATAAAGACTTGTCAGCACACGTCACATTAGCACTCAAGATACTTGTATGAATAAGATATTTGTATGCCTTATGTTTGTAAGGTAATAGTGCTTGCCTCTCACAATTACACACATTGCTCAATTTTGGTAGAGCTTTTTGAAAATGCATTAAAATGCTTTGCCATTTGCTTAATGAAGAAGTTGTTAGAAGCCTATGCTGATTGATCAATAGCAACCAACACCAACATTTGTCAGATTTTGTAAGATTGTAAGACTCTGCTTATCTGGATTTCCAATAAGTCAGTTTGACAATCCAGAGATCACAGACATTACATATCATTCAGAGATATACTTGTTCTGATAGAAAATCATCGGTCTCCATAGCAGAGCAGAAGACTCATCTGTGCCTCTTTTTCCCTTGTCAGACACCTCAGGAAAATGAGAGAAAGTGAGAGAGAAGTAGAGAGAGATAAGTGGGAGCACTACTCAGATGAGACCCATAAAATTCACCGTGTAGTTCATTCCTGCTCGTGTCTGGTTCATTTCACTGACTCAGCAGGATCCTCCATACCATTTAGGGCTGTCAAGTCATTCCTGTTTGTGGATTTTGTTATAGGCAAATGTTATTTGCTGCAGGGGTGCGGATCAATACTTGTGATTTTTGGACTCCTTAATGTCATATAGGCCAAAGCCACTGAAATATTTTTTTCTCCGCCCTTGACATTTCTTGAGCATTGTGTTCTTTGTTTCTGATGTTGCTATCACTTGGGATTGCCTCATCTGTCACTACGACCCTCTTCAACTGTTTGCCCATCACTACTATGGCTGGTTGGTTAACCATTACCAATTTGTCAGACTGTATCTAGAAGTTCCACAGGTCATAGCATGGTCATTCTTCACCACCTTCAGGGGTGCTGTTCTCAGCACCAATGTTTCTGTATACTATGCCATCCACTTGATTATGGCGTTCTATCTGCCTGCAAGCATCTTGAGCAGCAGAGTTTATCCTCCCATGATGGTTTCCTCCTCTTTCCCATCCTCCTCGAGTTTCTGCTGTCTGAGGTACTTACTAAGCACTTCATCTCTTGGGGCCGTCTTACTGGTGTACTCCTGGATCTTGGATATTTCACCCTGAATAGAGGCTCTGATGCGCACTAGTCCTCAGATCCCTTCCTCTTAGTGTACTGTCTCAAAGTGCTGGGTTGGGCCTCTGTTCATTGTAAGGTGTTTCTTTGTCTTGATCTCAGGGGCTTCTATCTCCTCCTTAGGCCAGCATATTACACCAGTTGGGCATATCTGATGACAGTAGACAGAGTGTAGGAGTTGATAGCTCAGATCTTGTTCTTCCCATTCAGACTTCTCAGGACTTGTCTCACTCTCTGTAGATATAAGGCTGTAGCTGCTTCCCTTGTGGTGTCCACCATTTGTCTGTAGGATTCCAAGGTCAGTTCTAACTACCTTTCCTCCCTGTGTAACCATTTGGCCATGTTTATCAAGTCCAAATGACACTGCTATACAGCCTGATGAGTTGAATTAGTGAGTCAATGTTTATTTCAATTCTGGAATACAACTTGTTTCCATCCATGTAGACTATTGATGATGATTTCACTGAGGGGGTTTAGGCCTATGAAGAACAGCGGGTACAGGACATCTTGGAAAATCCCTCACTTGATGGTGATTTGTGCTATTGGTTTGAAGTTTCATTTTCCACAGCCTCATCGTGTTCTTGATGAAGGCTCTTAGATTCATGTTTGTACAGGCAGACATTTGTGGAGTACAGGTAGCTTCTTCAGCCAGCAGACATGGGAAATATCAGGGCCAGGAGCCGTCCAGCTCTTTATACTTGAGACCCATGTGCATGGAAGAACATCCTGTTTATTCTTCAGGCTTTTACTTGTGACCCTGTTAGGAGCCTCAAGCATGGGCAGCTTGTGGTGCTTCTCAGGTGCATTCATCACACCGTTCTCCAGATCTGTAGCTGGCGAACTTCTCATTATATTTCCCTTCTCTTGAGCTCAACCTCCTTCTCCATGGAGATACTTTTCCTTGATGCTGTTCATCTTGTAGCCAACCATATCAAGTATCACTGTTGCTGTGGCATATATATCAGCTGGTTGGTCTTTGTGATGGTCACAGTAGAGACGGTCCATTTTGGAGTACTGAGCCCCTAGTTGTTTAGGCGTTAGTCTAGATGTTGGGCCCACATCTTCTGCATATACCATCTCACACTGGGCATGATTTAGTAGCAGAATTCCATCAATTCCCTATTCCAATATTGTCCAGTGTAGCATTCCAGCAGTCCTCTATTCCAACAGTGTTCGGTGTAGCATTCCAACAGTCCTTGATTCTCCTCAAGTGTCTTGTATGTGTTCCAGTAGCCCACTTTTCATCAGATTGTCCCGGTCACCTAGCAATGGTAACGTGTATGTGTATATATACTGTATATGCCTGCAGAGGTGAGGACTACACCCATGGCCTATATCACTTGCTAAATGTCAAATGCATCAAATGTCAACTAAATTAAAATTGCTTCCAACTTCAGTATTTAACAGTTGGGTATTTATTCTTTGTATAAAATTAAAATTTAAATTTCTATATCAACACGCATGGTCCCACAGTCAGAACTCAGAGGTTAGTATACCCAATTCGTTCCAATCTTTTATTTTTCCATTGTATGTCCATCTTTATTCCAGCAGACAGTCTCAGATGTGCAGGACCACAGGACCACCTACACCCATCTCTAGAGAAACGCTCTGCCGTCCTTCAGGGATTTTCTTTCTGCTTCAGTTCGGTGGTGGTGTCGTGTTATTCCACCTTTCATTTAAAACCACCCCACCGGGGCTCCATTAGATTCAGGTCTGCCAGCATGCTTGGTCAGGGCACGGTTTTCACTTTCTCCTTCTTTAGAAACTTGGGTGATGTTGGTACTGCGCTTTGGACCATTATCATGCTGGAATATTCCTCTTCTGCCAAGCTTGTCGCAACTGGGAGTCATCTGGTCAGCCAGTATTCTGGTACATCTGCAGGATTTCATGGTACCGTCTATAAAAGTCTTCTCCCCAACATCTTTTGTTCTCATGTATCCTTGTATCATCACCCTCTCTGTCCTTTACTGCCAGAACTGTGTATTCACTGTGGTGGTCCAGGCAAACACGTTTATGCCAAACATGCTGTACCCCATCTGGCCTGAACAAATGTAACTTGGTCTCAGATGACCATGTGCTCCCAATATTCACCAGGCTCACCATGTTCATGTTTCATGCAACAGTTAAATCGTGCAATTTTGTGCTTGCAGTTCTATGCCAAACATAGATGCTGACTTTATGCTGACTTTATGCAATGTCCTTTGCACTGTGGGAGCTGTCAAACTCTGATGCCCATTGATAGCCTGTGTGCCAAGCACTTCCCCTGTTTTTCAGAATTAGACTGTGTCAGGACTACAGTATCCATTGGTGTGTGAGGACCTCAGTATCCATAGGTGTGTGAGGACCTCAGTATCCATAGGTGTGTGAGGACACCAGTGTCCATAGGTATGTGAGGACCTCAGTGTCCATAGGTGTGTGAGGACCACAGTGTCCATAGTTGTATGAGGACCTCAGTGCCCATTGTTGTGTGAGGACACCAGTGTTCATAGGTGTGTGAGCACCTCAGTGTCCATAGCCCCATTTGATGAGGGTGGTCACTGGCAGTCCTTCTCCCTGTGGAGCCATGAGAGACATGCAGACAGACAGCCCACAGGTCCAAAACTGAGTAAGTTGTTTTTTAGCTGCTTTTCACAGGTCATTTACTAACCATGTTTTTGCAATTATGCTAACTGGAAATCACAGATGTACTCAATCTTGTTTCAGTGATCACAGGTGTATTTATATTTGTTGGGTTTCTGCTTTTGGGTCACTGTTTTCATAAGTCGTAAGTCTTTATTTTTTATTGTGCCTCAAAGAATAGTTTTGAAATAATGCAGTTATTAAGAGGTTTTGATAACATTTGGAAACATTTGACATTTAAGGGATATTACACAAGGGTGTACTCACTTCTGACATATACTTGTCACAGACATGGAATCTACAAGGAAAAGAAAGGACGCAAGTCCCCTACTGAAGGGCTGAAACCGTACTAAACGTACTAACCAATAAGGACAACCAACATTTATGGGAAAAAAAGGACTCAAAATGGATAAATGTGATAACATAACCCCTGAGGTGGTGAGGCGAATGAGCCACAGCAAACCACCTTAAGGAGGCGTGGTTAAATCTTAAGTAGGCGTGGCTAGAAGTTATAGCACACAAAGGTGGAACAGAAAACAAAACAAACAGAGGGCACATCCGCAGCCAACCCGCACGCCCCCGTCACAGTGCCGTGTATCACAACACTGCATTATGTTAGGATAATGTCTATATTGCTACCCTAAATATATTATACGTTTATAATCTTAATCGGTTAACACATAAATCTATTCTCTGTGCCATATATAGGTATAGTGTTATACTAAAACAAATTGCAAAACACAAATTGAAGGTTATTGGCTGCTGACCCTTACATGAGTAATCCCTTGGTTTGATATTTTGCATATTTGTATTGCATAACTGCAGAACGGTTTCTGTGAACTGATGGAAGATGTCTCTGAAAGTGAATTATCTTAATAGACAGGGAAGGAAGAGGGCTCAGACTTTCATAAGGAGTCAACATCTGTGCAAGATGGAGATGCAATAACGTGAGATTAATTCAGGTCTCTTCCAGGTTAATTACAACAATGTCGTTATTGGTGCGGTTAGATAAAGGTAGCTTGTTCTGGTATTTAGCCTGAAAATGAACTTGCCAAAGATAGCACTTTTTCCTCCAGGAATGGAAGAGGTTAACACGGAAGCTTAGTTTTGAAGGGTTCTTTAGAGCGATTTTTAATCAGAGTGTTATTAATTCCACAGTCTATGGGTAAATAACATTTTTCAATGGGGATTGGGAAGGTACATGACCTGCCAAAAAGGTCAAAAATCCTGTAAAGATCTGTTAGTAGTTTCTTTTCATTGGTTGCACACCTGCACATTAGTGCATAAAAGATGTGGGTGTGAAAACGGCACACGGTTGTCTCCAGCTACCTTTGGATCAGTACAGCGGGACCAGTACAAACCTGTAGGTGTTTACGTATGCTGGCTGGATGGCTTCTGTGTATACTATAAATTCAAAAACAAATTATTGCAACATTAATCTCGCTGCACCTCCTTGCTCCCTACAGCCCACGAGATATTTGTTCAGAGCTTCTCAGTAATGAAAGAAAAGCATCCTTTTAATTGGTCAAACAAACTATTTAATTAAACTTTATAACTGATTCTTCCTCTTTGCAACTTTCAGATGTCAATTTAATAATAATAATAAAAATAATTATGAAAATTAAAAAATGATTGAAAGTTGTAATCAGGGAATATTTTGGACAGCCCCTGTCTCTCTCTGTGGATGTGAACAGCTCCTTGTCTGAACTGATTAGCTTTGTAATTACTCAGCTTTGGTTGGAAATCTTGAGTCTAGAGTCTCTGGATGTCACTCTATCAGACACGGTTAATGCCACATGTCAATCAGCAGTGTCCCAGAGATACACGGGACGCCCCAGATAAGGCTGAGAAACTAAGCGAGAAGAGCGGAACTACTATTTGCTATGTCTGGAGTCCCACTTCCAGTCAGACAAACTTCGGTAAGGAGAGGCACATGCCAAGAGCCACATGGAGTTTTAGTGAACTCCATGAACAAAAGTGAACAACGTGCTCAAACAGAGCAAGCAGGAATGGTGAGAGACAAAGATGAGAGACAGGAAGGATGCAGAGGCTGATTTTGCTTCAGAAAGAGGGTAGCTGTCTGAACAAAATACAAAATGCCTAGTGAATCTTACAGTAAAGGTCACCTGGAGCTCCCGAGCTGCAGGATGGTGTGTTTTTGTTCTCTGTAATGTGACTGCCCGTTACATACACACGTCATGTAAACATCAGGTTAACTAGACAGCCGGGGGGCGGACCTTAGTGTAGCACAAAGCAGGGCCGAAGCTCATCTGTTGCACTTATCTTTACAGATCACAATGATGGGTATAATAAGAAATAATGGGTAAAATAATTATAAATAATGGTTACAATTAATTAACAATACCCCTACAATTAATTACTTACTAATTACTAACTGGGAAATTAACATTTAATGTATGGTTAAGTGCAATTTGTCATTAACTATTTATTAGATTAGATTAGATTAGATTAGATTAGATTAGATTAGAATAGTTTACATTCAACTACATTTGATTAGATGAGATTTTTCATTGGACTAAGTATAGGTACAATTCCAATGAAATACCATATGCAATAGCAATATGCAATGTAGCAATGTATATAAGTCAAACAGGGCAGCAAGCACCTATGTATCTTGTAATAGGAAAAGTGCTTCCAGTATTTTCTGGAGGTCTGTCTAATGTCAGTGGTTAATACTTTGGTTGGTTTGTTCATGCTAACAAAAGCAACTGAACCCTCACTATTGCATGGCAACATGTTCTCTCTCTCTTTCTCTCCTGTTTCTATCTCTCTCTATTTCCCTCTCTGTCACTTTCACTGCCTTATGGATTTGACACAGTGCACATGTGTCTGGTATATTTCATTACTATCACCACACCTCTCTGTGCCGCTATGCTCTCTCTGAGCTTCCTGTTCAGTTCCTAAATATCACCCTCCGACAGGGAAGGCCTTTTCTCAGGCTGGCACAGGCAATTAAGGAGCCTGCATGCATTTTGTTTTTCTCCTGAAATATGTTCGCATCTGGTTCATCCACAGTGAATGAGGCAGCTGGTTTGATCTGGTTTGAGGATGCCTGGTGGAGAAGAGGCGCTCTCTGTTTCTCAGATTCTGATGCTGCTAGGAGTTTCATTTGTGCATTGGCTGTTTTTCACCATTGATCAATTTTCCTAATTTGTCTTCCTTGATTTGATTCTGCTGAAAGTCGCGCTCAAAAGGGGAAATTAAAAGATGATTGACTACAAACTCTAGGATCCTAAACTAGTCGCAAAGGCCCACTCACTCAGTTTTGTTCACCCAGAATTAGTGCACACGAGTGAAGTTCACTAACCTTTGTTCCTTTCTACTTCTACTTCCTGTCTACTTCTAGACTTCCCGTCTCCTTTAGAACTGTGGGTGCCAGAGGAATGTTTTGTTTTATTTTATTTTGTCCACTAGACAAACTGGACATTGCTTTGTTTAGGTGTTAGAAGTTCTAAAAGATAAACTATGCTGTACCCATGTAGCCATGCTGCTAAAATTAAATACTGCTGTACACTAAGTCTACTGTCACCTAAAACCTCAGTGATGTGTGTTTTGCTCTCTGTCTATCAGGCGTGAGCAGGAGGAAGTAAAGGATGATGTGCTTCCTGGAGCATCTGCTGGCCGTCGCCCGCTCCGTGAGGCTTGGCTCTGTGCTCTGTGTTGTGCTGATGACCGTTGCCGTGGCCACGGACAGGCTGAGGAGAAGTCCCTTCTCATGGAAAACAGGTGCGCCCTCCTGCATCATCTCCACCTCTCTCGGGAGAGCCTGGGCAGCTTTGCTCTCAGTGTTTAAGTACTGCGAGGGACAGATCAGAAATGTGTAAAAGCATAAGGTTTGCACATGTGTGGTTCTACAGGGTCTTTTCTAAGTCGTGGGTAATTTTTTACAACGCAGATTAGCCTGAGAGTGAGAGATGTTTTAGCAATGCCTACTGCAATCATTACTGTCACGTGTTGCATAATTGTATGTGTAATTCACAAGCTCAGTTTCGAGTGGAGTTGCTCTGTTTGTGTACTGAGACAGGAGGTGTGAGCGTTCTCCACAACCTAGGCAAACAAATAATAAGCCTGCATGCATGCACTGCAAAAATCTGTTTGCTATTTCTTCTCGAATACATTACTACCATTTCTTGCACTGATACAAAAGTACAGCTGACTTCTCCTGGGGAATATTTTTCCAGTAAAAAGCAGACACACAGAACTGAAGTGAGAGGTGACATGGGATGTTGCCCACAATGTAATATCAGGCTGAACTTGATGGATCTTCACCACTGTATAATTATTTCACATAGTCTGAAGCAGCACTTGCTGTTACATTTGCCTCCAAAGAATGGATGTACTCTCACAGGTGGCACACAGGACCAGCCAGGCTCTCCCACAAGGCTATCGATCCTTGTCGTCCCAAGTCCTGGATCCGGATAAATGTATGGCAGTTGTAGAATGACCGTGCGGGTGCCAGGCCATCTGTGTGTGTAATCAGAGGAGTGGGGCCCAGTCTGCAGCCCAGCTGGAGATCTACTGAGCATGCCCCGCCTCTTCTTGGCACCATGGAAACTAATGCAGCTCTCAAGAGTGACGGCTGTGAAAGAATGAAACCTTCTGAGCCGATTTAGAGATGTTTGTTCCAAACTGCGATCATCTCACAGAAGCGTCTTGGGTGGTCTTGTGGTTCCACACAATGCACTGTTCTCATGCGGTATTGTTTTGAATGGCACCATGACGATCTTTTTGTACACTTGATCTTCTGATTTTTGGACGAATTGAGCTCACTTGCCAGCAATCACTACACTCGAATGCTTTAAAGGAAACATGGATCTGACAGCACAGTGCATTGCTCTGTGGTTAAATTAGCATGCGGCGGGAAATGTTGTGGTTAATCCATGTTCTGTCAGAATCTTTTTGGTTTTGAGTTTGCTGGCACAGTGTTGTATTCACAGTGTTGTATTCACTGTACTGTATTCACATTGCCTTGTTTCACAGTTGACAATTATGAAAGTCAGGTGTCAGGATCATGTGGCTGCATGAAATCCTGACATAGCAATTCCCACATTTGTTTGGTGGGAAAAAATGGTACTGTGTAAATATGGGTGTTTTTGTTTGTGTGTTTGTTTGTTATCTCTTTCCTAAGTAAAAGGGCAAATTTGAGAGAATGTAGGAATAAGGTAAAGATCCCCACAGCTGGATGCTAACGGCATGGAGAAACAAGACACTTAGCACATCTGAGAATCTCACTGGAGAGTGACTGGCAATGTTTGCAACATACACAAACATCAAAAATTAAACGAAACAGTTCGTATTATTGTCATTGGCGTCCATGTGAAGGTGAGAATATGACATTACCAAACAAGGTTTTAACCGCTTGCTGTGTCTTCACAAATAATTTTGGAATGCTTGTGATAAGTTTAGAGATTGTGTGCAGCCCAACTTAAGCATTGTCATAACTGAGATGTTATATGATAATATGGCGGACACAAATGCTGAGGAGAGCGAGATTTATTAAAGGGCAATCCAAACTCGGGGTTGAACAGACAGGCGTGGGTCAGATCAGAAAAGGAGTCCAAACAAGAAGCATAACCAATATGTACAGACATACTGAAAACAAGGAACAACCAGGCACGAACTGAAATACAGGAAAGCACGAATAAACACAGGGCTGAGCATACACAATACAACGCGATACAATATACTACAAGGCAACACGATACTTACAATGACCAGCAACATACCAGACCAAACAGAGGATATAAATAGAACATAGCTAACAAGAGACACCTGACTAAGTTAACGAGAAACACATGGCTAACACAACAAAACAGGCATGAGTGACAGGAGGAGGAGGATCTAATCGTGACATGTAAGTGTGACGTATTTTGACAGACAGCAGGAGGCGAGGGTAGCGAGCTTCCTCTTGTTTTATTATCCATACTCAGTTAGGGAAGAACAGAAATAAAGGCAATCGTGCCTAATAATGCAATGAACAGAAAATAACGAAGAGTGTCCCAGAGGCGTCGTTCAGGAGCAGCAAGTCTTTCTCCAGGGGTAGCGTAGCGTGATCTGTCCAAGGAAGGCCAATGCGCAGCACTGAACGACAGGACCTGTGGGCTTAAGAAGGCATCCCAAATACCGTGCACAGGTGTTTAGTATTCGGGAGAATGAGAAGGGGGGAGTGACGTGCGAGGTAAGGCCTATGCCAGGTAAGGGTGTGACGTGTGTCAGGTGCTCTCGTGGGTGCCCTCTGGTGGCGAACCCGCCTTCTCACCGTGACAGTAAGAAGCTGAGACATTCTTCAGACGTTCAAAGTTCTGCACAGACATTCTGCAGACATTCAAAGTTCTAATATGTACATAGCCGATTAGAGAGTTCTTCATTTCTCAATTTGAATATTTCAATTAGAATTTTTATTCTTCGTTGGAAAATCATTCATGGCATACATTAACTGGAAATGTAATAGATTCAGCATGTCCACTCAGTCAGATCTGAGGTATTCCCCGACCTTCTTTAAAGACCTCTCTTGCATACTGATCACTTTACCCTAATCTGTACTGATATTACTGGCACAATTACTGGTCTTCAATCTTCTGAAGTTCACACGTCACTCCACTGCTGTGGTCTGTTCACTGGCTTCCAGTAGCTGACCGCATCAGATTTAAAACCATGATGCTCGCTCACAAATCCAAAAATGGACCAGGTGTTTCAGCTTGAAACACCATGGTTCAAGTCTGACGGAAGACACATGCATCGAGACAATTCTTTGTAATGGCTCCCAGATGATGAAGTGAACTTTCCCTTACTGTCAAGTCAACAGAGTCCCTTGCACTTCAAACACAGACTCATGACATATCTATTCGTGGACTATTTAAATGATCATTGATCCTACGCTTATGAAATTCATATTAATGTTGAGTCACTGGAACTCTTGCATGTATTGTTTGATACTGTTCATTATTGAACTTATGATTGTGTGGCACAGAACTTGTACTATAACTATTCTATAACTTGTGGGCATGTCCCTTGAGCTGGGTACCTGGCACACCACGATAGAAGGCTGTTATAACAAAACTTAACGTTGTACAGGTGTACAGGTGTACAGGTGTATAATTTCACACATATTTTGCTTCAGTAACATCCATCCTCAGTGTCCAGTAATAGTCTGCCACCACAGAGGTCCTCCACTTTCCGTGGTACCACTTTTCCATATTACACATAATGACATACTAGAATACAGGAAACGAAAAAACTATGGGTGATAGAGAAATTCTGTGAACAGACTCCCAGTGACGTGTTTGGGTTTGATGGGAGAATGATATACGGTAAAATTTGTGTTCTGAAAAATGTTTCTCTAAAGATTTAAACTATGACTGGGGGCAGTGGTTTTGGACAGAAATCACTGAGAATATGTAGGTTATTTTTATAAATTTGGCATTTGGACAGTTGGTATTCTGCCAAGAGAGAGTAGAACATTCATCAGTTCATCCAATGCTGAGTGTCATGGCTAGTGTTTTACAGTAAGTTGAAACCAGTGGTTTGATATTACGTTTATGCAACTCCAATAAGTGAGTGGACATTTTAATGCATAAATATATGATATTCTGAGGGGGATCTGTAGGGACTGCTGTTTGATAAATTGATGATTCAATCCAGTTACAGTAACAGAGTATTGGAGATTTTTAGAGTACTTCTCAGTCGTTTTGATAGACTCATGTAATGAAGACAACATAAGCAGAAACATAAGCTCGGTAAGCTGATTTTGTGTCCTAGGTTTGGTGTAGGTTTGGTGTAGATGTGGTGTAAGTTTACTGCAGCTAACAGTTATATAAAGTCCTGTGAAGGGCAAGGGCTTTGGGAGGTATTCCTGATGAAGTGGATTTAAAGGAGAAGAACTGACAAAGGTGCAGAGAGCTAAACGAGTGGCCCCTGCGCACACAGGACTGTGTTAGATGACTTTGTAGATCAGAAACAACAGTGTGTTGCTTGTTTCAGTCCCCGTTCGCCCTCAAGCTAGTGATCCCCCTCCTTGGGGAACACAGGAGGGCGTTTCATCACCCACAGTGCTCTGCTCCGTGATCACCACTGCACGGTAGCACTGGTGATGATTCCTAGAATGTGAAATCGATACCGGTTTCATCATGAAAGGCAGGGCTTCTCCCAGCTCCTCTTTCAGAAGGCTGTGAGGGGGCTTTCTGCCTCATTCCTGGAAAAAACTCCTCCTCTCTTGCTTCCGTTATCTTGTTCCCTCTCACGTTTGTCTTTCACACTTCACTCAGGCAGAAAAACACACACACACACACATAGTCATTTCAATCTCTGTCTCCTACTTGTCAAGTGTGTCTGTCTTTACCCATCATCCTATTTGATGCCCTGGATAGCTTGACCTGGGCTTTATAAGGCATCACTCCCCTTGTAATGCCAGGAGAGAAAGACGAGGAGAGATTGCAGATGAAAGAATAATCGTTTACACTATTAAACTACCAGCTTTGTTTGGTCCCTCGCGAGCTTCATTTCACACCATTTCCTCAAAGCTCTTCAGCCCCACTGACGTCACTGACACAGCACTGCAAATGGCCTTCTCTGTCAAAACAAAAGAAAAGTCAGGACAGTTGGCAGGGCCAAAGGCTGAAGAGGCTACAGAAGGGGGGCAGATTGCTGCTGCTTCTTATCAATCCGTATGTAAATGCGAATGCGACTCTGCGTCCTCTGCCTCGTCTTCCCAGCGGTTCGTTCTCGCAAAGTCATAATAGGAGCAAATATGAATGAATGGGGGAGAGAAAAGACAGGGTGGAGGGATCCGCGTCGGTCTCACTTTAAAAGCTGCCGTGTGATCGGCAGCTCTGTTTACGAGCTCAACCAGGAGAGCAGAGACGGCATAAAACCTGGTCTTGATAAGGATGCACCCTTCCACCTGCTCTCCACGGATCCCGCGAGGCGTTTGTGCGCACACATTTCATTACCAGGCAGGCGGCCTCTTCAGTTACAAAACATCTCCATGACAACTCAAGACTGACAGTGCTGGCCTGTGTTGTAGTGGTAGGCTTGACAAAACGTGGTAGGCGTGCACGCATTAGACTTAAGGTGGTACTGTTGATCTTTATATTTTATCCTCATATATATTCACACTTGAACATGTTTGGTATTTCTGCTTTTTTTACTGCAAATCCCTGCTATATTTTTCATTTCTGCATTGTCTGTGTATGGGTGTGACAGAGTGTATGAGTGAGTGTATGAGTGAGTGAGTGAATGAGTGAATGTGTGAGTGTGTGAGCGGGTGTGTGAGCGAGTGTGTGAGGGAATGAGTGTGTGAGAGTGAGTGTGTGAGGGAGTGAGTGTGTGAATGTGTGTGTGAGGGAGTGTGGGAGTGAGTGAGTGAGCAAATGAGTGAGTGAGTGTATGAGTGAGTGAGTGTATGAGTGAGTGAGTGAGTGAATGAGGGAGGGATAGAGAGAGAGGGAGAGAGAGGGAGAGAGAGGGAGATAGCAGACTGGAGTCCTGATATAAGCAGTGTCTCATATGTCTGTCTTTGGGTTTCCTTTTGATTTGAATAAGTAAACACACTACTGTGTACTTTTTCTTAAATTCATTACTGTAATTACTGGAGAGGAAATAAAACATACTGAGACACATATGCATGAGCATACAAATCACACACACACACACACACACACACCACACACATCTCTCACAGGGTTAGGGGTCTGGGTTATTTTAGTAATGCTCCATAATCTTTGCTTTCCAAAATGAGCTTGTTCAGAAGAAAAACTTAATAGAAATTGAGAGCCAGGTTCCCTCTAAGCCATTTTCTGAAAGGTTTGAGTTACAAAGTTCTACAGTGAAATGGATTTTAAAATGAAATGGGTTTTTAAATGAACTGGGTTCTGATATGAACTGGGTTCCAACATTACATTAGTCCTAATGCTAGGAGAATGGCTCATGTTCTTATACACTGTCTTTCTCAGTTATCTTCATCTGGTAAACAGTTCACAGTTCAAAGTTTACCCATGACTCAACTTGGCAGGTTACAGTAAAGTCTTACAAGAGTTGAATCAAGTTTGTAGAGTCGCATTTCACATGCAAGACATTCACTTTAACAGAGATTAGAATAGATGATGGATTGATGGATGGATGGATGAATAGATAGATAGATAGATAGATAGATAGATAGATAGATAGATAGATAGATAGATAGATAGATAGATAGATAGATAGATAGATAGATAGATAGATAGATAGATAGATAGATAGATAGGACTATATATTCTGTGCAGACTCAAAGAACACACAGCTTCACACACAGTCTAACAACCCTCTAAGCACACCTCTCTCTTTAGTCAATCTGACATCACAGTCCACACTCCTCATGACAAGATAAAAGTATCTGCTTCTTCTCTGCCAGAATCTCTGTGAAAAAGCATTGCAATTGATTCTATGGCCATTTCTAAGCCATTCATCTGTCAGTCGCGCTATTGTGTGCATCCGGCGAGTACTGACACACCCTATTCTTCAAAGAATGCTCTCCAGTGTATCTGGGACACAGAGACAGAAACGAAAAAGCAAAAGAAGCAAGGGAATGGTAAAGGTCTTCGAGCCTCAGTGACACACATGTGCTTGCTGCTCATGAGAAAACTGTTATTTCTTATGTTTTCTGCCTGCTGTTCAAGCATCTCACAATACTCAGTTGCTCTGTGTTAAAGAGATCATTTATGTTCACCATCTAGGTATTCAGGCCCATTGTGTTAGTGATGGCTCACACTATCCTCATCAATCAGATTTATTACGTTTATGTATTTTATTGCTTAATATGTCCCTCTATGACTGCAGATTGGAGCCTGTTTTACACTTAATCATAACCCATATTAAAATCAATAAAAATTATATTTAGCCATCCTTTAGCAGTATCTTAAAAACATATTTCTGTGGCATGAGACTCGTAGTCAAAAGTCAGCAAGTGCTGTGTCACTTTTATGGTTCTACACCTCCTGGATTCACTGTCAGTACATGCAGAACAGCTAGGAAGACAGACAGATCCATACTTAGAAACAAACAGTGAGAAAAATGTAGGAAAAAAATGGTAGAACAAACTGGAAGAACAAAACGGAGGAAAAAAATATTCATAAATGAAGAAACAGGGTCAGCACTGTGCATTATTGTCTCAGTACTTTATAGCAGCCAAAGGAAAATAGGCACTGTATGTAAAGTGACCGAGTACTGAGTTATCAAGACCCAGGAGCAGGTGACAGTGAGCGCAGGGTTCCAGGAGCTGGTGTGGACCAATCAGGAGTTGCAAAATATGCCCAGCATCCCTGAGGATTTCATGTAGTTTCAAAAGCACTAGAACTTCTGCAGGCCACGAAAAAATATACTTCTGGAGCAGGAAAAAAGGTAAGAGCGCACCTACAGAACCACATACGAATTGTGACTGAAGGGAGCCAGGCCCAGCACAGTATCTTTTGGCTCTGGACCAGGGCTAGAGATTAGGACCAGGGTTGTAGATTAGAACCAGTCATGGAGATTAGCAACATCAAGCCAGAACTGACGAAACAGAAGCGAGTGGATGGAAGCACTATGCCCTTCAAGGCCTCAGGTCTTCCTAGACTGTTACATGGAGATGCCCCTTTGGGTGACATCTTTGGCACTAGACAACTGGAAGAGATGCATTCTCTGGAACCCCTGAGGACAGCCAAATGCTGGATGCTTTAGAGGTAGCTGGAAATGTCAGCAGATTCAGCAGCCTCCAGGGTACCGGATGGCACTACTGATACTGATGCTGGATCACCAAAGGTCAAAAGGGCTGAAATATTGGCACTGGAGCTACCGGAGCTGCCAGGATTATGGTAAAATAAGGAATTTCCTTATTTTGAAACAAAACAGACCCAGTTATAAACCAAACGCTAGCATAGCATACACAGACAAATCAAGAAAGTAGCTGACAGAATGTTATTATCCCAATGCTTCCAAGCACACAATGAAAAATGGAATTCATTACAGAGTTAATGAGGAACAGATGAAGGAGTTGTGCATTGGCTACCGCTGTGAACTGATTCAGCTCCGTAATCACTGATTCAGGTTCATTTACGTATGAAACAAGTGAGATTAAATGTCAACAAAATTTGCTGGTAATATGCTAAGAGATGTTAATTATAATATTTCTGCACTTTCGTTGTATACAGGAATATGTCTCTAGTTTTAAAAAGGTTAACTCTTGCTTTTGGACAGGTAGAAAAATTCATTGATTTTTTTTCTTGAAACCTTTTTTGTGAAGGCATTTCATCTGGCCATGTGCAGCGTACACACACGGGAGCAGACAGCAGACAACACACCTGCTACAGTCAGTCACAAAGGACACTAATGTTAGCTGCACCAGACAACACTAGTAGACAACGTGTTTACTCTGTCTCATTTGGCACCATTTCTGCACTGCTGGAAGGGGGAAAGTTTTTTAACAGTTTACAGAGAGAGAGAGAGAGAGAGAGAAAGAGAGAGAGAGAATACCTGCAACCCCCTGAAAGGTTCAGAAATGCTACCTCAGTAAAGCTGCTCTCGGTTGGAGGGGTGATATTTAGGGGTTGAATAGGGAACTCAGTAAGAGCAGCACAGCATGATGTGCAGACTTCATTCTGCAAAGTGTATGACTCACATTCACACCGTGTCAAATCCACAAAAAGGAGGGGAGAGAGAGAGAGAGAGAGAGAGAGAGAAAGAAGAGATATAGAGAGAGAGAGAGAGGAGAGAGAGAGAGGGGGAGTGTAAAGTGTCTGGAGGTAATGGTGTACATCTAGTTTGCTCTTTTCAGTGGGATCTCAAACAGGGATGAAATTACCTACACTCTCATTAAAAAGTTTTTCCTCTGCAAGAGTTCTTTCAGCCAAGAAGCATCCTCCGCTTATACAGCTGAACAAAGAGAGAAGAAACCCAAACCTTAGCTCTTCATAGTTCCACACAGTTATTTGTGCATCTGTTAAAACCTATGTAGCAGAAAACTGTCATTCTTTATAAACATCTGACTAGATTACCTCCTATGTTGCATAATTAGTTTTCTTACATAGGAACTACTAGACCAGCAAAGTTATGAAGGGATGTAAAAGTGATATATTTGATGATGCCAGTTAGCCCTTCTGTTCTTGTCTCCCCTGTACTCAACCAAAAACCAATATCCCACCAAGCCCAGCCAGCAGTGCTTCACACCTCCCCTGTCCTCACTGTAACCCCATCAGAGCAGCCTGCTTTAACCCCCCTACGACACCCGTGGAGAAGGATGAATCCTTTTACCCAACCTTACTCCCCTGTCTGACTGTGTTGCCATGCCAACTGCCTGACTGACGGAGCAGAGATGGAACATACGTCCCCTGACGGGACGTGTGGGTTTTCCCGCTGTGTTACAAGCAGGCCTGATGAGCAGGTATTTGACTTTCAGCTGAGGATGGTCGACATCACAGTAACGATTTTCTTTAAAAGCCTCTAATGAAAGTGATTCATTTTGTGATTATTATGGCGCCTCCATTGCCAGGGTGACGTCCACTTAAGCTTGCCTACGATTTGAAATGAGTGTTATTTATTCTTTTCATTCCAGTGCCAATCGACCTTTCCTAGTCATTCATTTGATTCTGTTGCCCACTGGTTAAATGCACAATAAATTTTGCTATTAGAGGTATTAATGTAAAAAAAGCTGATGTTTGAAATGTTACATATTGAGTCTCGGTTTTGCTTAGTGTAAGCAAGTACAAAGAGTGAAACAAATTTGCCTGAGAATGAATATGCAAGGAATGTTGGGAATGAATACCTGCCCCATTTAAGCAGAGTAGCCTGAGAAAAGGCACACATGCATGTACAGTGTGTCTAAGGCTTGCTGGTGAGATTAAGGCAATTACGAGACTTGCATGTCTAATCTACAGTGAATTTAGTCTGAGACTAGGCTTAACATACCTGGAGTAATATTTGGCTGTTGGGGTTCTGCTGAGTTTAAATGACTTTGGAGTGAAGCCTGTTGAGCCCATTAAGGCTTTAAATGGATGCAGCTGGGGTGAAATAACTCGTTTTCAGAGGCATCTGTAAACAACAAATAAATAAATGCACAGTTTTACAATTACATTTACGTTTTCCGCATTTAGCAGATGTTCTTATCCAGAGTGACTTACAAAAATGCTTTGCCATATACTCATTCTATAATGCATAATGTATCGTAGATAGGTTAGAATTCAAGATAGTGTTGAACTAGAATATGAAAAACTAGAAATAGGAAATGCTAGAGTTTCAGTCCAAGGGTCAAAACCAAATTATTAGCAAAGGCACAAAAATGTAACTCAAAACAAGAAGTCTTCCAAAAGACTTGAAGCACAGTGTTCCAGTTTGATGTAAAGTTAAATAAATATAATGTAAAAATATCTCTATCTATGTATCTATGTATGTATCTATCTAGAGAAAATGACGAATGGGTTAATTTGACAAATTAATAATTTAACAGCAAACAGAATTACATTGACTGCTGACATCCGATAAGATGCCACTAATCTTTGAAAAATGCTTGTACATAACATCACTCTCATATGTAAAACATTGATACAAGACCGTTTATACCATTAGGACCAGTGCTTTTCACCTCACTATCTATGGAACAATAACATGCAAGTGGCAAGGCAATTTCATTAGGCTAGCACACTCCCATACTCAGAGGTCAGAGGTCATTCAAACTGCTTCACATGGGGGGGAGTGAAAATAAAAAGGTATTGAAATAATTGAATGAAATAACAATGTAAGATTAGATTAAAATAAAATCAAATAAAAAACATTTAAACTAGATTAAAAGAAAAGGTCAATGGCAAATAAATGATAAAAACAAGGGAATAAAATTCTTAAACTGAAATAAACTAGTCTCCAGGGTGCATCTAAGTTCTTGAAGAAGTTGTGCATAGCTTGAAAGCTAAATGCTGCTTTTATTTTGGATTTTGGGCAGTATTACCCGAGTCCAGCTTAAGTAATGATGGACATCAGCATCATGTCTGTTTACTGACTTAAACTACATCTGTTTAAATGGAAGTCAATTGAATGGAAATATGGATGCTCGTCTCATGGTTCAAACCAAAAGACTACGAGGCTGTTCTGAGGGAACACAAACTAGCTTTTCCTGGTCACTATTAATATTTTATTACTAAGTATTTTATTACTAGCATTTCATTACACGTGACAACAGTAAGTGGCTTTTTCTTCCAGGTAATCAATAATGAAATCAAGGAGTTATGCCTTTCTAGTTCCAAGCCCTCAAAATCATCTCTGTGACAAGATAGATTGTTATGTATTTTAAACCCAACAGACACACTACACTTGTAAGCACAATGAGGATTCAGCCGTTCTCGAACACATTCTGACATTTGGGTGCACTTGTGCCCGGCAAGTTTAGGGTTGGCAATCATGATGTCATCACCATATGTCTCTCTTTCCTTGTTTATCGTCTCATATGAGATAGTAGTGGTGTCACATGGATGGGGGGTGCGTCATGATCTTGGTAATAATGCTGTTTAGGGAATTGGCAGATATTTGAGACCTGGACCTCTGACTCTCCATCTGGACCAACCAAGTATGATGTCATACTTTCTTATCTGTGTAAAGCACTGAGTTTCTATCTTTGCAACCATCACTCTTCCCCCCTCACTTGCCACACCCTCTCACTGTACTACCACAAAGATTCACATTTCACCATGTGCTACTGGAGACTTACTTTCATGGCCCTGCGTATAGTAATGAGATTAGTCTGTGAGGCAAGCTGTTCTCCACCGTGTCTGACAGTGATGTTAGTTTCATCTTCCTTTCATCTTTGAAGATAAATCTGTGGCATGTGTACTTTATAATTTTAAGTAAGATTTAGTGGACCCTTGTAAATAGCAGTCTATTCATATGGATAAGTGTCTTAAGTGTCTTATCTCTCTCTCTCTCTCTCTTTCTCTCTCTCCGTAGGTGTGTGGGGTGTGTGTGTAGCTGAGGAGTGTGGTTCGTCAGGTCTGCAGCTTCGGTCCGTGTGGTGTGCTCACACTGAGGGCTGGAGCACACACCAGTCCAGCTGTGCCCTCCGCCAGCGCCCCACACCACAGCGCACGTGTGTGAAGGTGTGTGAGTGGCAGCAGCAATTGTTTGAGTGGCGTCTGTCTCCGTGGGGAGTGTGCGGCCCGTCCCCCGCCCCGCAGCCGACCGACGGGTGTGTGACAGCCCAGCGTGGGATTCAGCGGCGGAGTGTGACGTGCACACGCCGCTCCAATGGCACGAACGTGAGTCTGCAGGCGTGTGAGGCCTTCGCTCCACTGCCGGAGCTGGAGCAGGCGTGCTTGCTGCCATGCCCGTTAGACTGCGTGGTCTCAGCCTTCTCGCCCTGGTCACCATGCAGCCGCACCTGTGGCCCCGCCCTTCAGCAGCGCACACGGCAAGTTTTGGCCCCACCCCTCTACGGTGGAGCAGAGTGTCCCAGCCTCACTCAGACCCGTCCCTGCAGTCAAGACAGCAGCAACCCCGCCCTCTGCCCTTCTGACCAACAGGAGTACAGCTACAATTTGTGGGCGGGGCCTTGGAGTGAGTGCAGACGCAAAGGGACAGTGCCCACTGGTAGGACCACGGTGGACTTTAATGGTGGCCTGACTAGACAGAAAACTTTGAAACCTTCCCATGCAGTCAAAGGACATTCTGAGATCATCCACTTTCAGCACCATAACCATGACCACCACAGAAACCTCAGAGCATCTTGGGATGTTCTGATTGGCTACCAGACACGGCAGCTCCGATGCACACGTAGCGATGGCAAGAATGCCATGTTGAGGTGAGGCTCTTAAATCGATAAATCCTCTAATAAATAATAATCATTTTAAATCAATCAATCCAGTCATCTACCACATTAAACAATTACAGAGGTCATTCAAGGTCATGTACTGTGTCTGTATGGGCCAAATAGATGGGAGAACTCATAATAAACTATATCAGAGTCTATGAGTGTGTTGGCCTTGTGTGGCTGAGCTCAGAGCTCAGTGATGCGAGAGGGAAAAGCTTGAATGAATGCTCCAGGCACCTCAGACACACCCGCTTAATGGCAGCCACAGCTTTCCTTACTTTATACCATCTGGCTGCAGGGATGTTGGTAACGGACTTGTTTACAGTCTTCTTACAAGCATAGGATGCACTGCATTCATGTGTGTGTATGTTTTGTCAGAGAGAGAGACAGAGAGAATTCTTTGTCACAAGCATCTCTTCAAGGTATTATCACAGCATCATATATTCAGATCCTCACAATTGGTAAAATGGATATTAAAGGTCTAGTAAAAAGAAATGTACTGTTGTTAACCATGATTTAAAGGCTTTTCATGGGTGTATATCTAAGTAAGCTAAATAATGGTTTGCCATCTGATTTGAACATGTGGTATTTGTAACATTTTAGCATTTACAGTATTTTTTACTTGTAAAAGCTACCGTGATGTTGTTAATTTGATGAGTAAAATGAGCTGTAATCATAAACGTTGCTAAACTATGTTTATGCTAAACTAAAAATGTTTAAAAATTAACATTTTAAAATACTATTGAACCTCTAAATGGTACAATTTCAGCTGAAAAATATCATAGGCTATATTATATATAGAATCAAATAATTTCAGTCATACATAAAGACATGAAGATTCACCGTTCAGGGTTGTTTCAGAGTCCTGCACATTAGTATTTAATGCAGTATTCACTCATCCATGTATATCGTTGAAGTAACTTCCTAATTATGTCCAAGATGCTAGATGCCTTCATTAACACATCTTGATCAAAAGAAAAGGCTTTGATTAGGATATAATGAATTATTTTTATCAAATGTTTACCAAATGAACCATTTTGTTTACCAAATTAACGATATTTAGTATTTATTATTATAAGAATTGTGTTCTGGTAACAACTGGGAAATGATGCTAGAACTCTTGAGCCTTCTTGTCTAACTACCATACTTATTAGCATGCTTAGTCGTAGCAGATATTTAAAAAACGTTAATGCCCTGCCTGAATTTGGCCTGTCCTTACCCTTTAATTATAAGATAATTACCAAATTAAACGACTCAGTGCTCCAGATGCACAAACAATTAATTATCACAATTATTCTTTGATTATCTATATAAACTGTGTTAGTTACTACTTTTATTAGATTAGTAGTATCGCCATGTATTTGTCTGTTGTGAAGGTCTGAAGGATTGGTTCTTATTCCATTAAACAAACTGTTAGGCCCTTATGATTTGCTCAGAAAGAAATTTATTTTTGCTTGAGGCCTTGATGAGAAAATTCGGCCTGTCATTTTCAAAATAACTGCATTTGCAGTCCACCCAGGGTGCTTTCAGGGCTACTTGCCAGATTTCTGTTCAGTAATCTGTGTATTAGAGGGCGCTGTATGCACTAAGAGTTTAGGCGGGTTCCACATTTCTTGTAAATATCTCCCGCTGCACAATAGATTTTCTTTTACACAACCAGGCCAAAAATAGCACCCTGCTTTCCAAACGCATTTATATTTGGCATACCTTTTGATTTGCCTTGCTGTGTTACTTCATATTTCAATTCAGAAGGGTTGAAAATGAAGACTTCTGCCAAACAAACTAGTTTGCATATAAAGTAGAATTAATCCCAAACACTTCAATTAGCTTATTATATGTATGTATCTCTGTATGTATATGATATTCTTTGTGCCCTCTGCATATACACACACACTCACACACACACACACACACGCACGCACACACACACACTTACATACAGCAGATACACTCTGAATGGTGAGTGGTAATAATGATTTTTCGCTTTGTTTCCAGTCTTTGTTACCATCACAACACCCCTGTGAACTTTCGATCTTGTGTAATGCACAAGGACTGTGAAGTCTCAGATTGGTCAGCATGGAGCTCATGCTCTAAAACCTGTAGGACCTCTGACCAATTGCCAGGCTTCAGACACAGGAAGCGGTACATGAAGCAAGTCCCTATTGGAGAAGGAAAAAAATGTCTCTCCCTAGAAGAAGCAGAGACTTGTCATACTATGGACGACCTATTGCCACTTTGCCCCAGGTAAACCGTAGGAGGTAGTTGCTGTAAACAACCATTTCTAGCTTAACATTATTAATATAAAAGAAATATTCACCACATTAAGTACATTTGAAATACTGTGTTGAATTTAGCCAGAATTGTGTAAAACAATAACTCTGGATCCAGAAATGTACAATGTAAATAAAATAGACTATACACAGTTATAATGCTCATTTTCCTCAATCACAGGTACGATTGGAAAGTGACAAGCTGGGGTCCATGTCAGGTAAGGCCCCTTCTCAGTCAGCAGGACCATCGCCACGGCAACAGCAGCATCTTGTGTGGAGGCGGGATCCAGACACGAGATGCCTACTGTGTCAGGACGTCTGGCAATGCAACAAAATCCCAAGGTGAGAGGACAGCTGTCAAATGCCATGGGTCCTGGGCGATTTAACCTTTACACAAGTCATGGGAGCCAGGAAAGACGATGGTCGATTAAATGGGAGTGCATTTTTGGGGGATTCAGATCTCTCTCTATTTATGCTTCTGCTGCCACCTTGTAAAACGGTTACTACCTTGTAAAACTTAATACATTTTACAGAGTGTCTATTAAATATGCCATGCAGCTTTTCAGCTAAAATGCACATCTGTAGAGTCTGTCTCTCTCTCCCACAGTGTCCAGACCAGTCGGGCCGAGCTTGTGCACTGGTCTACTCCCACCTTTGACCCAGCCTTGCTCCATCCCTTGTTCTAAACCATGTCATCTTTCACCTTGGTCACCCTGGGGACCTTGTCTCCTTGACTACAGTCCAGAGCATCATCAGCAGAAAGGTGAGAGGTGAAAGATCCGATGAAAGAAACATTGTCAAAATATATCTACACACACACCATTGCACACAAATATTTTCTGCATTATTGAGGCTGGCATTAAGGCATTACTGCATTAATCTGTTGGGGCTAATCTACTGAGGTGGGTCTAAACTGATGGCTAATCTGCTGGTCCTAAACTTCATCTCAATGCCATAACATACCTCTCTCTCTCTAAATTTCACTCTCTCTCTCTCTTTCTCATCATTTCAGGGCTGTACAGGCACAGCTATATTTCGTTACACTATCACTTTTGCATCATCAAAGTAATAATTACTGAATTATTTGGAAATTCACACAACTACAGTTGAGAAAGTGGAATACAAAGTATGAAATGAAGTGAAATCATAATGCAAGCAGGAGAAGCACTGATAGCTGCAGATCCGGATTGCAGCGTCTGTGATTGGAAACTCCCCTGGTGTGATTGTCCTTCTTTGAATTTAATGATGAAGATTTAACGAGACGAATGCTTTAGACTTTAGACTTCTGCACAAGCCGACATGCCACGCTTGTTCTGTCCACCTCGCGCTCACGTCCCCTCCCCTCTCTCCCTTTCATGCGTACATGCCCACTAATATATTCGATCTCTCTCAGGCTTCAAGTTACGGATGCGCTTTATTGTTGAAGACACCTGGAGTGAGTCTGAGACCTGCCCTCAGGCTACTGAGGAAATGACCTGCGATGACCCCATAAGTTTCCTGTGGCGGGTGACCTCCCGAGGACCCTGTGTTCCTCTGGAGGGGGCATGTGGCCGTGGATCCCAGGAGCAGAGTGGCGAGTGTGTGGCGGTGACAGGCACGAGACGTCCTTGGCTTTCTTCCCTTCGCCCTCTTGTTCTGTCCTCCTCTTTTTAATGTCTTCTTTCGTGTCAGTTCATAGTCCCATATGTTGTGTGCCAAATGCTGTTTTTTTCCTTTTTTTTAAGTTTACCGCGACACCGTACCATTTATGACATCATATTGCCTGTGCAAACACAGCAGGTGTCTGCCTCTTCATCTTCTCTTTGTTCTGGACCCTCCTCATCTTCATAAAGACAAACGTATCTCCTTTGTGTCTGTCTCTGAGACAGCAGGGCACCATGGGACATGTTGCTAATGACAGTCATTATGCTCACACACCCATACACAGACACCCACAACAGCCACTGTCAGCATAGAACAGAGCAGAACATCTCCTCTCTGAGCTGTCTCCTGGCATTTATATATATATATATAAATATATATATATAGCTCAGAACTCAGAAGCGTGTTGAAGGCTGGTCTTTTAAGCCCTGGTTGAGAGACATATGTCTCATAACTGCCTCTCATGTCTCTCAGTGAGATGGTTGACACAGGAGCGGACAGCTTTCCCTTGGGAAACAAGTCAGTGTGGTGTATCTCTCGTGGGCGCACGTGCTTCTCAAGCGGTTTAGACACTTTCAAGCCCTCTGAGCTGCTGTCACGAAGCTGCCTGCATGTCAGGTGTCCAGCGAGAGAAGCTGCCGTATCCTACATGTTGGTGTGAAACGTGCAAGAGGGTGAGGTCCCTGAGGCGAGTGGGCTTGGGAGGCATGATTCCTGCATCACCATCCACACCCTGGGCCACATGCAGGCTCACGTGAACAAAGGCACCTGCACCAGTTACTCTGTTACTCTTAATAAACAGACGTAAATGAATTTGACACGATGGATCGATGCAGAGGTTAGCTCGTGCAGATCTAGGATTTGTTTACCGGGCATACTGTGGAGGGACTTGAACCTGCAACCATGTGGCTGAAGTTCTAAAATATGTTTAGAACTGCACCACTGTCCACATTTCTTCCACTGTCTAAAAAATGTTATGAATGTTATATTCTAGCATGACACATTATTTTGCTTTACTTATTTGTTTGTATACATTCATTCATTCATTCATTATCTGTACCGCTTATTCCCGCTAGTCGGGGTCACGGGGGGGCTGGAGCCAATCCCAGCATCTCCGGGCAAAGGCAGGGTACACCATGGGCAGTTCGCCAGTCCACCACATGGCCAACACGCACACACACACTCACACCTACGGGCAATCTAGAGTGACCAATTAACCTATGATGCATGTCTTTGGACTGTGGGAGGAAACCGGAGTACCCGGAGAAAACCCACGCAGGCACAGGGAGAACATGCAAACTCCACACAGAGCAGCCCAGACCGAGAATCGAACCCAGACCGCCTTGCTGTGAGGCGACAGTGCTAACCACCACACCACCATGCCGCCCCTGTTTGTATACATTTGTTGTTTTTTTTGTTGCTGGTTTTGTCTGAGGATGGAAGAAATTATCATGTTTATGTGTGCACCAGCAAAAGGTTGAACTATACCAAGACTGCAGGAGTCCCCCTGTAGCTACACCCACATGAGGGGCCCCCGTCACTCCGAAATATCAGGGAAGCTGATAGCAGATGAGGTTCAGTGAGGAGACGGGCTCTCTCTAGGTGTTCTCTAACCCTGCTCCTCTGTGACTCCCTGATATGTGCCAGATGTTCTTATGTTTAATCAGGCAAGGGAATGGTTCCTTCCAACATTGCAAATAGATAGTGAAAAAAATTTAATGGTTCTATGCTGTCTCATAGAGGAAATACATTCTATCTATGAAATAACTGGCTTGATGGTAATTTAAGGGGTCGTGAAAAAGTATGGCAGATCTTTAAATTGGTCTTCACCTTTCAAAAAGGTTTTCGTTTGCATATTTATTTATTAGGCTTACAAAAGGAATAGGTCTGTAGATCAGCTGGTGCAATGACTTTCTCTGGGTTTCTAGCAACAAATGGAACAGCAGAATTGAATAAGATGCTTATCCGTCTTCATTTCATCTCTTTCTATGTGGAGACTCTGCCAGCATGTGTGAAATTGGTTTTTCGTTTTTGCCTTCTGAGATATGTGTGGGTGAGCTTGGTAGAGAGTTGTGTATGTGTGGGTGAGTTGGGTGGAGTGACGTGTATGTGTGGGAGAGTTGGGTGGAGAGGTGTGTGTGTGTGTGGGTGAATTGGGTGGAGTGGTGTGTACATGTGGGTGAGCTTGGTAGTGGTGTATTATGTGCAGGTGCATTTGCATACATCCATAGACATATGACCATGGTAATTCCCATGGTAATGGGATGCACCTGAAATTGACATTAATTGTCGCTTTGCACCCTAAATTCTAGGATGACTAAAAAAGAAACAAACCAAATCCAACCAGATCTGTGTCATGGATCTCATCACTCTTCTTCCTGCAGGAGAAACTGTCCCCAGGGTGAGGTGCTCAGGAGATGCTCCTCCAAGACGGCAGACGTGTGCGGTGCCCTGTCCTGGGGACTGTGTGCTGGGTGAGCGGCTCCTCTGGTCTCCCTGTCCCCACCTCTGTCCCAGCGAACGTGTCCCGGACACCTTGGCTCATTCTCCTTCTGTTCTCACACTTACGGGAGAAAGTGAGACAGCTCACACTGCCGCTCAAAACACCTCGCGCAAACCACACAGAGGGAAATTCAGCTTGCTTATAGTTTATGCCAATTACAGATACCAACAGCACTTGATGTAAAACCCAAGGGTGGAAATTGCCTTGAATTATTGATTTGTTTGAGTATTCAAATTAATATGCAATTTTGGCCATTGCTGTTGCAACATAATGGATGGGAAACACAAAGAAGGTGGGTGGGTGTCATGCAAATAGACTAATTTGCATGTTGTGTGATTCTAAGGCTGAGAGCAATTACTAGCTTGGCTATTTTTTATGCGCCCAGGAAGCAAGCAAGTGTGATATGACATGCAAATGCTGTGCTGCAGATAAATTGCATAACTCTGGGTGGAGAAAATTATTTTTTTAAATAAATTTGTATTTTTTAAACAAGATCAAGAAATATTTTGATGCTTGACTCTTTAAGCCACGCAGCAGTTTGACTGCGAGGGAGGGAGCGGAGTCTGGGAGAGCAGTGTTAAAATGGCTGAAAGGGGAGAAAGCATGTCCGCTTTTATAAGCTGCAAAATTAGTCACACTAAAACCATTTACAGGCTTTGTGAGTCTTTCCATCGAGGTTATCACTACACGGCTTTTTAAAATTCAGCGCGATGGCTTTGCCTCTGAGTGGACTCTCATCGTGGATTCTAATGACTTGACCACTCATTCAGCGCTGTGTCTCCCGTAAGGCAGCTTGTGGTGGTGAATTACGAATGCGCTCCTCATGACCCTCCATTGGGACAGCTGTCTGAACCCACAGCACACAGACACATAGACACCCATGCACATACTGTGCTGGGGACATTTATTATTCATGTCATTTTGACTAATTGTGATGTGGCTTTTATAGCATTAGTCAATGACCATATTGTCTGACTACAGAGGGGAAGGGATGCTTGCCCACCCCTGTTTTAGAGCAGTGGAGACCCTGTAGCATCCACCCATGCCTGCTGTATTACTGGGACACTTCTCCGTGGGGTCCATGCACTCCGGACCCCAGCGCACACAGGAATGGGTCGGCACAGGAAGAGGAGGCGGCGAGAACCTGTGGCATCGGGGTACAAACCCGCCAGGTCGTCTGCAGGAGGGTCGGCCATGGACAGGCGGAGTCGAAAAGGTAGGCACGACCTACCCTTGAGGGTGGATGAGGGCGGGAAAAACCAATAAAAAAGGAAAGGGAAAGATGAAAGGGAAAGACAGAGTAAGCATGAAAAATAACGTAGTTAAAGGAGCAACCAGAGACTCTGGAAGGAACACACAGACCAGGAATATGGGCTCCAATGACACTTAAAAAGGAACAAATGAACAAAAGGTTGCAAAAGTCAAGAACCTAATGGAAGACAGTCAAAAGCAGTTGTTGACTTACAAGTAACCAGTCTCTAGTCATGACGTAAGTAACCAGTCTCTAGTCATGACACATGTAACCACAAAATTAAGTGACGATAACAGTTCCAGGTACCAAGTCTGTAGAGACAAGTCAAATGTCATCATCAGATGTGTCATCAAATCTGTGTCTCCACTCAACATACGTCTGCTCACAATATATTTGTTGCTCCGGATGTGCTGTACATTAACCACCTGACCTGTCCTCCAGGTGTCCGGACTCCACCCGTCCAAACCACGTCCGTTTCTGTGCTCTTAAGTGCAAGGTTGACTGCACAGTTACGCCTTTCACTGAGTGGAGCCCATGCCCGACTTCCTGCTCTCCAAGTAAACATGCCTACGTACACACACGCGCGCTTGGGCACAACACATATTTGTTTCTGTTTGCGGGTTTGTCATCGAAACATCTTTCCCTAGCGAATGCCACCGCTAGCACGCAGTCTCGGCACCGCATTGTCATCCAGAGACCAGCTAATGGTGGTCAGGAATGTCCAGCCACACTCTTTGAGGAGAGAGAGTGTAACCCTTGCCCTCTCTGCCCAACATACAGGTGCGCTAACACTCTACTGTACAGGCTGGTCCAGGCAATAGGCCTAGTTTCACAGAGCTGAAGAAGAGAATAACTGTAATGTAACTTTATTGCCAATAATGTTGATGAAAGACTTGGTGTTAGAAGTAGCAACTTTCTGAGGGCCCTGGCACGTGAGCACCATGTCTCCCTGCTCTACACATCGCACTATTCTGAGGAAAGCTGAGACATATTGCTACGATGCAATGGTAAAAGGCTATACTGAGAAATGCCGGGTCTCGTATACAGCGCGTCACAATGTTCCTATTTCTTTCAAACAAAATTTGATTCCTTGACATACTTTGTATTTCTTATTAGCTCTGATGTTATTGTTCCCAATTGATTGGCAGATGGCAAACCCACAGCTGGCATCACTGCATTCTGGTTCCTGATTCGGTGAGACAGGCTGTGGGTGGGCCTACTGAAGCTTGTGGTGTTGGCCTGGAGACCAGAGGTGTGTTCAATATTCACAATCAGATGCATGTAATCACTGCCATGTTCTTCAGTCGCCTACTGAGCTAATGCCATCAGTCAAAACGTCAATAAATAACGTATCCCCTTTTAGCAGTAAGGAGCTTATATTTAGCAAGGTTTTATGTCTACCATTAGATGCCACTTGTTAATAATGCAATGATAAGTCATAACCACTGAAAGGTGTACAGGGGTTGTTCAGGCATCCTCCCTGAGGACATGTCTGTGTAGCTACTCACTAGCACAATACTGTCTAGCTCTAATAGGACATGCTGAGAACTCTATGAATATTTAAAGGTGAGAGCCAGCCAATCAGGATGCAGAAGGGGAACCTGTCAAAGACTGTTAGGGCACCCGACCATGTAACCCTGGCAACGGGACAGCATCTGGAATGTTGAGCAGCAGACAGAAAACGAAGATGAGTTCTAAATGTGGAAAATGAGACAACACAAGGTCAGGATGTCCTGTCAGGGTCCATTAATAGTGCCCAGTCATTCTCAGCCCCTTTAGTTAGTCAAAGGTCCACACCCTGCAGTGTGTAATCAGTGCTCTATGTTTCATGTGTGTGTTTTGGGCAAGTATGTTCCTTTCAGATTATAAATGGCTTCGCTCTCATGCATATTCCCCTCTCAGCTGTGACATGTCTCGGTGCGGACGGGGTTCCGGCAGATTCAGCAGGATGTTTGCTGTGGGCGGGTGCCATGCCCCGCCGAGTCCGGCAGTGTCGGGTGGCGTGCAGAGACGACTGCGTCTTCAGCTCCTGGACCCGCTTCTCCAGATGCCAGGGCTGTGGAAGCTGGCGCATCCGCACACGCTCACTCTTAGGTAAACCACACACACACACACACACACACACACACACTCACACACACACACACACTCTTAGGTACATCACAAACGCACACACACACAAACTCACACACACACACATGTGCACACACACATACATTCATGAGTACCACACTCATACACACACTGATAAATATGTATGACAGTCTGGATAAAAGCATCTGCCAAATGCTGAAAATGTAAAAGCACTTGCTCACTCATTCATCCATAGGTACACACGTACACACACACACACACATGCACACACTTACTGATTCCTTTCCATCCAGCAGCGAGATAGATATAAGACTCAAAAACAATACACTTAAAATAGCGCTCGAACACACGAGCAAATGCACATGCACTGCCACTGTCAATCTCCTCCCACCAGGCCGCAGCAAGAAGCACCACCACTGCCAGCAGGAGGCACTAGTGGAAAAAGAAGCCTGCCCCTGCTTCCAGTACCAGGCACGTCCCCATGGGCCCTGGTCACAGTGCCTGCTCCATCCACTCCACCAGCATGCAGGGTATGCACCCGTGCAAAGGGGTCAGCACCAGAGCCAGGGGGTCACCCTGGGCTGGCAAGCCAAGGCACAGGGCAAGGATTGTGGGCAAGGACGGCGCTACAGAGCCCTCGCCTGTGTGGACCATCAGGGGCATCTGTTTGAGCCAGCCATGTGCAATAGCAGTGGTGAGGCTATACTTGAGTCACATGTGTGATTTGAGAAGTGTTGCACGTGTATGTACAGTGCAGCCAAGTGGGACAAATACTGTCAGAACTCACAAGGCAAATGTGAGGGGTAAATGCCACTGTATTCCAGGTATTGAAGAGGAAGTGTGTCTCGTGCCGTGTCCTCTCGACTGCAGGCTGAGTGAGTGGTCTGCCTGGTCTCCCTGCAGTGCCCCCTGTGGTGGGGGTGTGAAAATGCGTTCTAGGTGGTTAAGAGAGAAGCCCTTTAACGGTGGGCGCCCCTGCCCAAAACTTGACTTCAGGAATCAGGTGAGTGTAGCACTGCTTGTCCTGAATGTTCTCACTAGAAGTGTTTACATCTTATTTATTTATTCAACTTTAATCTTGGCAAAATTGCCAAGTTAATTAATTTAAACTAATTAACCTGAAAATATTATAGGGCCACACTATAATTTTATAGCATCCTGTTCTCTTTACACACATTATGCTTTACTTTGTTTTCTAGATAGTTCTGGGGTGGATCTACAGGAAATATCATAAAGATAATGTAAACAAAAATCCACAAATCTTTTCCAGACCTCCATGCAATGCCACGCTGCTGATATACCCATATTTAATTGTATTGTATTGGTTGTCTCATTTGGCCTGTTTTGTCCTCTATTGTGAATGGTTCAGATATATATATAACACATTCAGTTTTGCTGACATAATGTCCAAACACAGTGACATACACACATACTCTATATTTACAGCACATCTCAAAAATAAAACTTATACTGCATGTGTGTATGTGTGTGTATGTCTGTGTGTTTGTGTGTGTGAGAGAGAGAGAGAGAGAGAGAGAGAAGCACATGCTACAGAGAGTGTAGGAAAGGCTCCTGCATTATGTATGTGTCAGAATGAGCCGGCCCCTTCACAACATTCATCTGATGTGTCGCTTCCTTACACTTGGTGGCCACACAGGAGTGAAGGAGTTCAAGTCTCTGTGGAGGTCACACCCCACACCCTCCCGTCTCTCCCCTCCTCTTCTCTACTTACTGGAGTCCACCAGGACAAATGAAACTGCATGAATGTTTTATTGGAACTGGGACCCGTTTTCCTCAGCTCGGTTTCTACCTTATAAACAAACTGCTGACCCCAAGTTATCACGAGAGGGGATAAGAAAGAAAACAGTCATTAACAGAAGTGCTCTCTCTCTCTCTCCTCTTCTCTCGCACTGTTTATGTGGACGTCTACAAAGGCTCAGGTTAGTGATTACTTTGCATCCTGCTTCTTCACTGCTTAGCGTGTGTATCTGTCTGGTTTGTCAGGCTGGTCTGCTGCTGATTATCTGTTCGTGTCGCAGGTGTCTGAGGTAGTGCCCTGCTACTCTGCGTGTGACCGGTACGTTTGGGAAACCGAATCCTGGTCCACATGCACCATCAACTCTACCGCCACCCTCAGTACCAGCGCCACCCTGATCCAACGGACATGTGGAGAAGGGGTGCAGACTCGTAAAATCCGGTGAGCTCAGCTGATAATCATGCTTAACTCTTTTAGGACTGTGTTCCCTTTCCCATGCAATCGCTAATGTAATCAGTCTGCTAGTTCCAGGTCTCCAGACAGGGCCCACACCTGAAAGCAGGTCAGCTTGGTGTGCTGGGCATTTAGGAACAACACTAAAGTCGCAGCTGTAGTTTGCTGAAATTCAGCTCTCTGTTACAGAAAGATTGGAGACATCCTAGTTGCATCACAAAAACAGATAGGCCCATAAATCTGTGTTCAAGAAGGAGAGCAGGTCATAATGCTGACAAATAGATTGATGAGGTCATAATCCTATTCTAGAAACAGAAGTGAGGTCATAACTCTGACATGCAGTCTGAAATGGGGTCATGGGAGAAGGTCAAACGTTGCAACCGAATGTTGGGGCTCCCACTGCCTGCTGGTCTGCTCTGTGTTTTCAGTGTATTTTAATATTCAGTCATTCCATATATTCCATATATATTGTTCAATTTCAGAGGACCTTGTTTACAGCTATTTCTGTATACTGTATATTTGCAGTTTCAATTTTATTTTGACATAAATGCATGCTATAATAAAAAAGTCACTCGACATGTGAAGGCCACAGGATTGTTACTGGCTTTGTTGCATGAACAAACCTAGTTTAATGATTGGATTTTGAATGAAATGTCTGAAGTTTTGTAATGTGTAACATGATTGACAGGTGTGTAAGGAAGAAGGATGAGAGGATTGTGGATGACTCTCTGTGTGGCCAGGACGAGCAGCCAATCACCACCCAAAGCTGCCTCCTGCCTTGCCCATTCCACTGCGTCACATCTGAATGGAGCCAATGGAGTGAATGCCCTATGGTTAGTGCTTGATTGATTGGTTGTTTGGTTGATTGATTGATTCATTGGTTAGTTGGTTGATTAATTTAAATTGAGGTCTGTTACTGATCCATATGGTGTACAGCTACTATGAATTGCTAATATAGTATGTGTATTTGTGTGCATGCATGCCTGTGTGTGTGCCTGTGTGTGTGCCTGTGTGTGTGCCCAGGGTTGTAATGAGAGAGAAATGAGATGGAGGAACAGGACAGTGTTGAGGACGCCAGGAGGAGGACACACCTGTCCTGAGTTAAATCAAACTCAGTCTTGTGCCAGTACCACCTGTCTCTCACACTCATATGCCTTCTCAGGTACTCAAACACACATGCACAAAACACACACGCACACATGCGCGCATGAAGTTAAGGCACCGTGAGTGTTATAGTGTCTGTGTGTGTCTTTCAAAGACTGGAGCAGTTGTCAACTGAGTGACCATGCATTATGCGGTCAAGGAACTAAGACACGCCTACTGAACTGTATCCGTAGTGATGGAAAGCTTGTGGAACTGAGCAGGTGCAAAGAGGTGATGGAGGCCCCACCCACTCTTACACAATCCACAGCTTTTATCATGTGTAAAAAGACTGAATGTAGTTCTATGCAAAGTGATACAAGACCCTCTCCCTCTCTTTTACCCAACAGTGGGGTCCTTCACGAGGGAGGCTCTCTGCTCCCTGTGAAGTGAGCTGTCCAGTCGACTGCCTGCTGACTGACTGGTCACCTTGGTCCGAGTGCTCACACACCTGTGGAGTCCAAAGTATGACCCCAGATGACCCCTGACCTTCACCTCTCTGTTTTATTTAACCTAATTATTTCCACTCAAAACAGTATACACAGTGTCACACCTTTTTCTGTCTGTTTTCTGAAACTGCACAAAACCCCGTTTAAACTTTCGCTGCCCAAATTTGTGAAGGCTCTCTGTGCTCTGCAAGCTAAACAGTATGAACCCACACAAACACACCGTGTTCACGTAGAAGTTATTTATCAGAAGTCAAGGCTGGTGATTGGCTCAGGTTTTAATGTTTAGTAAATTGGGAAATAATGTATTTTCATGCTGATATGAAAGATAAATCATTTAGAAAATGTTGCATATATTTTATTGTGTATATAAAAATTCTAATTTGTAGTCCAGCGCATCCACCCCGTGTGCACAGCCATCCGTCCATCCACAAACGCACATCTGCTTTCAGTCAAATTGCAGCACTAAAAGCTCTTGTGTTTAAATAAAGCACGGGGGGCCAGCACCTCACATCCAGTCATCTGCTGACATCATTCACTCACCGTATTTGCCAGCACTAAGTGTGTAATTGCTCACTTTGCAATCAGAGCTTCTTAACCACCACACATAAGTACCCCCCTTTTCATAACAATGGTTGCAGGCTTGTGCTAAAATCGTTACATTAGTGTTAAATTATATAGCACTAAAATCTTTTCATTTCATGTCTTTTTTGGGATGTTTTGTATGTATGGTTATGAGCAGAAAATCCGTCTTAGCAATTATAAAACAGCCCTTTATATGCTACTGAGTCCCTCCCCTCTGAAGTACTTACTCGTTAGCGGGTTAATTAAAAACTCTAATCTGGATCATTCATCGCCATTCAGGTCTCCATGAGCCCCACTGAGAAAACTTTGCCCCAGGTGCTTATTACAGCTAACTGCATAAACACTATTCCCACTAGGAATTAGAATTCTGTTAACTCTGAGCGTGTGTGTGTGTGTGTGGGTGGGTGTGTCTGGTTTTCCAGGTAAGATGACACACTCCAGAATGGTTTTGCAGCAGGCAGCAGAAGGCGGCCGCCCATGTCCCTCTCAGCTCTCCCAAGCCCGAGCGTGTCCCATCAGGCCTTGCTTCAGCTGGGCGCTGGGGGAATGGAGCTCCTGTGTGGTGGAGGTACCACCAGCCCTTCGCTCTTCTTCCTCTCATATCAGTAATATTTACTGATTTACTGCCACTAAACACTGTCCATTTTTAGTATACAAATATTGGAACTAAATATATCGAGATTAAAAAGTAAAACTGATACTGATAATCAACATTATATGTGTAGGAGTTACTCAGCTTTGAAGTGCCATTTACATGCTGCTGACATTTAAATCAGGCCAAAAAAATCTAAAACCAATTACACTTAAATTTAAATATAGACAGCATGGGTTTCTTCCAGTTTCTCTGTTGCAGATTAAACAATTCAAATTTGAAAACAAACAATTGACAACAAATGTTTGAAGAACTGGAAGGATGGAGTGGAGACACAGTGCAGAATTGCACTTAGCAGATGCTCAGTCTTACCTACAGCACCACTGCGTGTGCAAAACTCACAGACGACCAGTGTATAGTGTCGATATCCATATGAATAGCTTAGACTGCAAACGTCTGCACTGGGAAATGAGCAGACTGCAATAACATTTCCTCAATGTCTGATCGATAAAGAACTCCAGACAATACCACGATTTCCATCACTTTTCTATTCTTTCTGCCTCCTCAATATTCTCAAAGCAACCCCCAACCCCCTTCACCATTATCATTGCACATAACTTCCCATGTATATATTGTCAGCTGTAGGCAACCATTCCCTAAACCTAATTTCACACACAATACAATGCGTCCTCCATACATCCCCAGAACACCTCAGATTGTCCTGCACAGATGGTAATGACCCTGCCGCTGTGTGCTTGTGCAGGGCGCCCACTGTGGAGAGGGTGTGAGGGAGAGGAACCTGTCCTGCGTGGTGCACTGGGGCGGCGACTCTGGCCTTCCTCTTCCTAAGGCTGTGCACGAGGACCGGTGCACAGCAAGTGGGCGGGGCCATGCCATGGAGGCGGAGCTTCGGCAGCCCTGCTCCATACCCTGCCCAGGTCAGAGTCCCAACAGCCATGCCTCTTTTCTCCACCCTCTATATTGTATTATGAGAAGGAGTGAAGAACATTCTGCACCACATGTACTGTAGCTAGGGGCATATAAGCATCGTCTACCAGAGCTCTGCAATGACAAGGGTTTGTGAGTTTGTTTTTTTTGGTTTCTTTTGCCAAGCATGCAGTTTGAGTTTTTGTCATCTTTTTTGTCGTCTTTTTTGTCATGGTATCTAGTGTAAAATCTCCCCCAGTGCCTTGTGTCTACCGGAGTTGCTGTGATCAAACACTGTCCTCATCACCTGCGTTGCCAGGAGACTGTCACCTGACTGAGTGGTCACCATGGAGCACGTGCCAGCTGTTGTGTTTGGACGGACGGGGTTTCGAAGCACAAGGTCATCAAGCGCGCTCCAGGGCGGTGGCCGTACAAGTCCCAGAGAACACGAACTCCTGCCCCAGCCAGGTGTACGAGACACGGACGTGCCGAGGTGCGTGCATGCGACCCTCGCCTACAATAAAGACCCCAGTCGTGCTCTTGGACGGTAGTACTACTCCAATCATGATTTACTCTCGCATGTGCGTCTGTAGGAGGAGCCTGTCTCAGTTACGAATGGGTCACCGGTGGATGGGAGGACAACGAGAGAGCCGTGTGGTGCCGTCGCTCTGATGGGATTAACGTCACTGGTACGAGTCCTTTTTTACCAATGATTCTGAGACTATGTAGGTATGGCATCTTCCGTCTGTTGGTAATGGCAGAACTGAAAAAATGTTCTTTTTCCAGGAGCTGCTAAACCAAATCCACTTTTCCAGCAGTTACTGAAAAAAATGCCCCAAACAGCCTTGGACTATTGAACTGTCTAATAACGTTTAAAATATTTATATGAAATGCAGGGTTGTATGCAGTTGTGTGTTTCCATTAGGAGGATGCTTGCCTCAGAACAAACCCCCCACAGTGCGACACTGCCATCCAGCCTGCACCAAGCCCTTCTCCTTCTGCACACGGGTACACTCCGCCTGTCGGGCTGCCACACCACTTATTACATTACATTGCTTGTGTCACATCAGTACTGATAATGTGCCACATCAACACTGATAAGAGTAATTGTGGAATTTGGAATTGGCTTGACCTCCCTGCAATGGATGTATTTCAAAATGTATCAAAAAATCATTATGTGTGTGTCTGTGTGTATCATTTAAAGCAAGGGCTGTTAAAGCTATAGATCAAAATTAGAATCAGGTTTATTTCGCCAAGTATGTTTGCACACACAAGGAATTTGGTTCCAGTAGTTGGTGACTCTAAGTATAGTAATGCAAACTTTTCCAACAAAGGTTTTTCAGACTGTGAGATCTAGCAGGAGGTGTTGTTTTAGTTTCAAATTTTATGTGGCATATTATAAATTTTTGGTGCTAAAATACAATTTCCTCGCTTTCAACCCCAACCCCCTCGGTCTGCATCATCACAGTGGCAAGTGTGATCATTCACACCTTTGATTTTTAATTGTCACATTCAGGGGAGACAAACGCTGATGGATGCTAACGCACAAACATCAGTATGACACCTGTCTCCCGCAAGAACACGCTCACCCTCCATCCCGCTCTCCTCTGCTTTGCTCTCGGCCAGAGTGGGGTGTGTGTCTGCGAAAGAGGCTACACAGAGGTCATGACCTCTCACGGCTTCCTGGACTACTGCACGAAAACACCGGGCGCGGACCACGGTAAAGCTGACGTGACGAGCGGCGAGGGGCGCCCGCGACCCGGACACATGCAGAACCAGAGCAGGCTCGGCGGCTGGGCCCTGCAGCCCGTGGGCCCTGGTGTGTACAGCGCCACCTACAGGCACCCGCTGCTGCGGTGCTTCTCCTCACCAGCCCTGGGGACAGTGTAGTGAAAACCCGAATCCTGGGCAGTTCATTGTATCCCCAGGTCTGCGACTGAGATCCACTGACTTATAGACTAGTGAATATTCTTCAAACGGTTCCCTAAAGGTTCACCTTTCCCTGTCTTAGACATGATGTGAAGAGGATGAGATGCAAAGCTGGTCCCAGATCAGTATGTGAAGGTAATTTATGACACACAACCTTCCCTGTGTTAATTCCCAGATGGGCGGGTCAGGCTGTGGGTGTATGGGCTGATGGCATTGGGATTCCTCATGGTCCTCCTCATCATCACAATGTCCTTTCTGCTATGGTAAGTATAGTTCTTTGGGTCGAACAGTTCTCTGTCTGATGTTTTAAGATATCGAGTCTCCATAGATTCTAAATGTAATATGTAGGTTATTGATCAGCTTTTCAAACCATTACACAGTATTTCCTAGTAACATGTCATCCTCTAGTGGTGTACACTGGAAGAGCAAGACTGCAATTGTGTGTGTGTATGTGTGTGTTTTCTTCCAGTAAAAACCCTAAGGACAGTCCAAATGCCTGCAGCACCCAAAAGACTCTGACTTTTGCCTATGATGGAGACGCAGACATGTGACTGCTCCCTCACAGGACCACAGTTAGAGCTTATGCAACTCCGAGCGCTCCTGGGCCAGGCATAGGTCATTCTAGCCGCAGCAGAACGACGCGCAGCACGCGGTGCTCTTCTGAACCACTCCTTGTGCCTCTACATGTAACATGTGCTTTCTGTGGAGAAATCTAAGGCAGTTTTGGATATTTGCATTCAGGTTGGTTATTACAAAAATGGATGTATACAAGGCTAAACAGAGTTGTAACGTCGAAAAGATGGCAGATCATTTGCCTGTAATGTGACCATTACGTTCTCTTTGGTGTTTGGAAACATGTGTTAGGGAGGAAAAAGAAAAAATCCATTTTTTTGTCAAATGAGGTTTCCATTATGCACTATGTTAGTGCAGTATCCAGCGTCTCACTCTATAGTAGTGCAGTCTTTCTATCTTCTTATTTTAAACTTAACTTCAATGTTTTTTATGCCACATGATGCCAAGTGAACACTTTTTGTGTGTGTTTATAGTTTTTGTTGTTGTTGTTGTTGTTGTTTTTTAACTAATCTGATTGACATTTGAATTGCATTAAATCCTGAAATTTCATTCATTATGGATGTGGCTTAATTCAAATCCGAAGGCAAAATTCAATCAGATAACCTTTGGAAACCGCCCATGAGAATCAGCAGCACGCTATAGTTATATAACTCTCTTGTGATATATGTCACAATCGTTCGACTCCTAAATCAGAATCAGAAATAAATTTCAATCTTATAAGAAAGTTATAAATTTGTTTTCATTCGCTAATATACTGTACTGTATAGAAAACTCTGATAATTCAGTACATTAATTCTAATCAAGTGTATAGTTTTTGGTACAGTAAATTTGGTACAGCCTGTTTGAACATTCTCTACAGTACTTCAGTCTTTTTGTTCTCTCGAATAAAAAAAATCAGTTACTTAAATGTTGTCAAGAGATGTTCAAAGCACTCAAGCAGGCCAGACAAACTAGCGCTAACCCAGCCGCAACTTCAGGTAATTCTGTTTTATAATTTAGTCTGTCAGATTATCTTCCATCTGGTGTGACCAAACACAGTGGTCAAACCAGCATCAAGCAATTAGCAGATTTACTAATTACCATATGCGATCAGTTACGTGGGGAACAGCTGTGCAAACATAGAAGTACCACTAGGTGGCAGTATAGTGCAAACTGAAAACACCGCCTCAACGCTACAGAAAAACGGCACTTGGTTATCATCGAATCAGCATCAGGTTTAAATGCTATTGTATCAGAAAATGGTTCAAGACATCGGAACGGGTTTCTGGAGACACTCAATGCTCCAGGCAGTCTGCATTTACTACAACAAAGGAAACGCTTATTCGATGTTTCTTTGTCTGTGAAAGGAAACAGAGATGAGGAGGTGGGGAACGTCGCAGAAATACACACACACACACACACAGACACAAACCTTGCTTCATTCTCCAGTTACATCTGTATTCTTTGCTGTGCTCACAGGTTGCATCAAATTGTCAACAGCAAATAGAATCAACAAATGCGAAGCAGATTTGTGCAGGCCACAGCGCGAGGTGAACCAACTCTACTCCGCGCGCCCGAGGTGGTTTACCGCTCCAACCGCGTGAAACGCACCGATGGAACGACGCGATAAGCGTCATCCAGACACAGAAATGAAATTGGTTACATTGATTTATGGGGCAAGGTAAAGAGGACTTATTATTCTCCAAAAGTTAGCACTGAAGACTTTCTGGATATCTAATTATTTTACCTCAGAACAAATTCCCTTTACTTACAAATAAGTTTTTGTTGTTGTTTGGTTGTATTTTTATTTCATGTATATTTTCATGCTCATTCTGTTTTAATCAAATATAAGAGCTTCCATTCTCCAGTGATGGTTTTCACACTAAAATATATGGGAATTAAGCACATGTGGACAATGCCACTACGTAAATATGATCTAGCAGTGCTTATTGCCTTAATGACCATAAATATTACTTTATTACATTCAACAGTATCTCACGACCCTTTTTAGTGTAGCGTAAACGACACCGTGAAGAACAGCGACCAGTCTATAGACCTTTTTAACATACTTGTCCAGACGAGAGATTCACCCCTATCTTACAGCCACTCCCTCGTCCTGTCCTGTCTTCCCCCTACCTCTTCTCGTCTCCCCAGCTCTCCTCTATCTTTCCATACATCCACAACCACTCACCACCTTCCTCCATTCTCTCCTTTCCTTCGTCTGGAGAGACTTGCATTAAAGAGGAAGAGAGGAAGCACTCTCTCGCTCAGTGTCTCTGCGAGGCTTATCAGATGAGATAAGGCTTCGCGCTCGGGTCCTAATAGCGTCTCGGCGCGCCAGGATTCTCCTCACGCACGCGAGGAGCAAACAAACACATCGTCCAGCCGCAGGCCCATACATCACTCCCCACAAGAGCTGGGCTCCGATTGCGCGTCGCGCGACACCTGCCCACTGGGCTAACTGCTTTCATTACACCAAAGACCTGCGGCCCACGCCCGAAGCGCTGATCATGCTAGGTACTGGAATGCTACACTGCAACAATGTGCGAAATTTGCTTTGAATAACAACATTTTCCATTGAACTATAACATGTAAATCGCGTAAAATCTGCTTTCTGCGTTTTAATAACCGCGTAAGGAATAAAAATGTCTTTGCTTTCAGTAGCGTACCCAACATAAACCATGAAAGGGGTAGAGAGGGAATAGAGGGGTCGGGGGAAACGAGGACTAAGGAAATGACCAACTATATACTTTCTTTTATTTAAAACATTTCAACCCTCTTTTCTCTCGTCAAACGGCTCCAGAGAGAATGTGTGTAAGTATGCTGGGAAAGACTGCCACTTGCTACTCTATTTAAAGTACTCACCCACAGAGATGAGGAGTCTGCTTCTTCACCTAGAACAACTTAGCGTGTTTTTACACACACCATGCACAAAATGCTGTTCTCTTCCTCACATCCACATAAGGTTTCATTCTCACTCAGAGGGGTAAGAAGTGAACGCACGTGTCTGTAGGTAAAATGGGACATAGGGTATCGAAATAAGCTGAGAAGTCAGCACCACTGTGTTGCTGCTCCGTTGTAGTGAAGCCATGTCCCAAAGTAACTTTGGTATCGTAAGAACTTACTTAAAATCCTCTTGCTCATGAAACATGAATAAAAGATCTGTTATCTCAGTGACAGGCTCCTTTAAAATCTAGCCGTTTTCTCCTCTGATCTCATCTCCCATTTGTTTTCAGCGGCAGTTTAATCAGCTGGTTAGGCGAGCGCGCGGGCACAAGTTTCCCGCTCTGGATCAATAGAGGTAGGCCTATTGATGAGAGTCCGATAGAGGCCGCTGGAGCAACCTGTCTCTTCGCGACCGAATCGATTTCATTTTCCCCAATCCGTCTGCATCACGCAGCAGACCAGCACCTTTGTACTTCCCTCGGTCTCAGACAGGTATTATCAATCAAACCTGGAGAACAGCCTGGCCCTGTTATGAGTAGTCTTTCTCGGATACCTGGACAGGTTACTGAAATGATGGCTCTCGCTCGGTGTGTTTTACACAGACGTTGACAGTCCGTGTCGATCATCGACAAAAGGAAGGGTAGTTTTCCGCTCGCACGCTCCACAGCAAGGCGTAGTCTGTTTTGGTCCTTTTTAAATATCGAACTGTTTCCTTTTTAATGAGGTGTTATGAACAGTAAACCATAGGCTTAATTAATTTGATCATACATTGACAAGTCCTTCCCTGAAATCTGTTATTTGTTTCCTTTGTTAAAGGTTAGTCTGACATAAATCTTAAAATACATATCCCCACTGAAAAGGTTTGCTGTTCTGTTCTGATGACGTTTTAACTAACCCTGAGAACAGATGGAAAAAATAGCAAAAAGTTCCTTTGACATTTTTAATGAATGCCTTTGCTGTTGTCTGCCCCATTAAGCAAGCCATATACCTGTTAATGATGACACCTCCCAGGTGCTTCAAAGCACCATCACACCTCTGTCTCTCCCTGTCTTTGTGCTCAGAGCACATTTTGACTACTGTGAGTCACAAAACCAATGTTTATGTTGTAAAACAAACAGCGTCCACATTCGCGTAATTATTTGGAAGTTCAAAGCTACGCCTGAATGTCCACATCCACAGAAGTGATTTCCTCTAAATCTCTTAGAGTTCAAAAACAAAAGCCTGTGACTAGGGAATATGAGGTGTCCATGAATGTATATCGAGGAGAGCTCATTGGTAATTACAGCTCCAGGCAACACATCACACACAGGTACTCCATTCAATAACTCGTGAAGTGTTCCACACGTAACATTTATTGCTTGAACTCCTCTTTGTCAATTCCACCTGCCAATAGTGTTGTCAAGACAAAGCAATTGCCTTAGAGCCAGAGGGAGGTTTTACTGTAGCTAATGTTGCCCTAACTGTGGAAGATTGCTGAGTTTCTGAGGTTTAGTGGCATGTCATTCATCTTTAGCAGAGAGATGGGTAGATGGAAAGGTTCTAAACGGATGGTCATAATACGGAATAGACTACTGATGTCCATTCTGAGTGGCAGCATTCATCCCTCTCCCCCTTGAGAGAGCAAGGATCTGTGCTAGGAAAATGCAATTAGTGGTTGAATGAATTTGTGTTGTCCTTGTAAAACTGCGTACTTGTTTGCTATAACAAACTGTTTTTTAAAAGTGCCATGCAAAAAAATAACATTTATTATTAGTGGTACAAGTATTTGTTATATTTATAGAAACTATGAGGACTAAATGACACAACTTTGTGCCACAAGGCCATGCAAAGAAATCCAGTCACTGAATGTCTGGCTATGACACGAAGAGAAACTGACACAGAGAGAGAGGACGGAGCCACACAATGGATTCCCAAATCCCACCTCGGATTTGATCTTCCCGCTTGTGGTGCCGGGAGTTCTGTAATTACAGTGAAGTGTGGAGCCGGGAGAGTCCTTGACCCACTTCTGGCATCTTATCAAGTGCACTCCGCCTTTTCCGCTCCCCATTCTCCATCTGGCTTTCTTCTCATGCCTGCTCGCTCGGCCTCAGAAAAGAGTGAACTTGTGGGGAGAAAAGCGAGTGCATGAATGCCGTTTTGTCAGGACTGCGTAGCCGTAGCCAGAGCTCGTCCCGGCATGTAGAGTGACGTGGTCCTGCTTTCTCTCAGCACCACGTTTGGCTCCTGGCCTGATGGTCCACCTTATCGTTGGCCTTAACTCAGACAACTCTGGCAGCGCGCTGCGGTCAGCTCGACAACGCTGCCGCCGCCTGCAGGGAGGCAGCGGTCAGTTTGGACTTCATTTGAGCCGTCCCTTTCCTGAGAGAGGGTTGATGTTGTTGCTCTGGGCCACGTTCGATGGTCGAACAATCCCTCTTTTAATGGCAGGCTGTAAAAAAAGCCGTGGGCAGAAGCACACGCTGCCGCTTACTCGCCGGGGGCCCGCACTGAACTCAGATAAAAGCCACGAATGGCTGGCTCTGACAGCTGCTCCGCTCGTCTCTTTGTCACGGGCAAGACATCTTTACGACGTGTCGAGTTTATGATGCGGCGTGGCATCGGATGTTCTCTAAAAACAGCGATAACCTTTGGACTAAAATGGACATCCGAGTCATTGAACAGGCTGAGCCAATCTAAACTCAGATCCACATAACTGATGCATCAGAAAACCCCCTCATGCTGTAACAGCCACTCCATTGGTTTTTCCAAAGCACTGCAACCATCACGGAGCGTGTGTGAAGAGCCCAGGGAACACGAGGCGGATCACATGCCTCTTCTTCTCCAGCGCCAGCAGAGAGCACCGCATGCTCTTAAGGTTAATTAGAAAAACTATCAGTGTTTTCCCAGAACAGATACAGCCGAGGAGTCCCAGGCCTCTGGTCGTTGTGGTAATCAACAGGCAAAGACAGCTCTGTAACGGCAGCTATACATCACTGTCACTTGGGCCCTCATCTCTGCAGCCACTGCTCCAACCTTCCGTCATCATGGCGCCGTGACCTGTTTGCTAATCACACCCAAACCCTGCACCCTGGACAGGAAGTGACTGATGTAACTCATATATAAAGCCCATTTATTGTACTTCCTTGTTTCTGGAACGCTGGGGTCCAGAATTCTGCATGTTAGTGTCATAACAGGAACAAATTTATGGAAGGTCACTAACAGATTTGGCTAAGTACCAGTATCCAGTATCACACATTTACACAAATTGTTATTCATACAAAAGGTCCATATAGGACCTGTTTTACACACATTCTAATATTCTCTATAATGTTTCCTTCGAGTTACATCATCAATTCTTCCTTCACAAAGCATTAACGTTAATATATGGCAGATTCCCAGCTGTCTTCAGGCATTGTTTCAGTGTAATTATTTCACATTGGTTGACACCAAAATACGGCAAGCTCAGGTATGAGTGGTTTGACTATACAAGTCAGAGGTAATAAACAGCGGTTAGTTTTGTTGTTTTGGGGTTTTTTGTACTTTTGCTTTGCCTTTTCCTTTTTTGCAACACTGGGTAAAAGTCCTTGTGAACATCTCTGGCTGGAATTTGACAACACCATCTATTCTCCCCTGATTGTGCAGATAAGAAGCAAGCTATTATTCTCATTTGTCAAGCATTATGCTAAACTTGCTAACAGAAAGAAATGCATCCTAGACTATGTCTGTCCACTCCCTTCTGCAGGTGGGAAGAGTGTGATATCCTGAGGCTTACCCTGTTTACCCCTTTAAAAGGGATCCTCTCCCACAACACTTGTGTTCCATCTCACTCATGCACACATACCAGTTCATGGCTCAGTTATTCTTTCAAACCACTGCCAAACACTAGTTACATTTGCACTGAAGCTAAAAGCAGGTCAGCTGTCCATAACTTTGAACACATTTAAATTAAATAGAAGCCATTTTTGATGATAAAACTGTAATTTTAATGTGAAACGTCTGCCATCTGTTATGATCAGTCTGGGATAAAAATGCAGAAAAATTAAATTCAAAACAGCAGAGGTTCTTTCTTATTCTTTGCCAGCTGTTGATGTAATGAAGGGGAGACATAATTCTCTGAAGAGACATATTTCCTGTCTAACAAAGGAAACGTTCTGACTGTAGTGTATTAATTTATTAATGAATGTTTATCCTTGAGTGATGATATTGTCAGTATATTGTACTGTGTAGGTGTGTATGTGTGTGTTTTCTGTGTGTGGTGTGTATGTATGTATATATATATATATATATTAAATTATGTGCGTATATATATATATATATATATACGCACATAATTTAATATATATTTTTTTTAGATAAATCAATCATTGAGCATTATGCAAATGTCAATTAATTAATCTCTCTCTGGTTCATTTGATTTTTAGATTGTAATTAAACGATTGTCAGATATGAACTTTACACTGAAGCATGCATCTCTGCTTATTGACAATGGTAATTGAATTACAATATCATGTGATTGAGGAATGATTGAAAGTAAACACCTTGATGGTTCCTGAGATGATGTCAGATAAATGAGTGTGTATGTGGGTGGGTGTGTTTGTGGTATGTGTGTGCACACACATACTCTGCATTTTAATCAAACGGACTAGGTTAGATGTAAAAGACTATCTGTTTTTTTTAAATATTCTTGTATTCTTGTAAATATTATAGCCTAAAAACACTCTCTATGTTTTTTCCCTCTGGTTAACACCAAGTGTTTGGAGAGAGCCGTGCAGAAGCAAGGTTCACTGCTCAGGGTTTGTGTAGTAATGCTTACACACCAGAGGATGCCCTACAGCCACGCGGTTTTAATGTCAGGGGGAATTAAAAGGCTTTTACCTTCACCAGTGGGCTTGATTTCAATACAGGCACCTGCTAACACTCACACACCGGTGCTTCGGACAAGGGACAAGGTCAGTGAGTGCTGATTAAATGGGAGTGGTGAAGAGGTGTCCTTTGAGCTAAAAAGAAGAACGACATATTGTTCTGTTATGTACCTTTAGAACTGTGAATGTTAAAAGCTTTGCTTTTCTATTAGCTATGGTGCATGCTGCTATCCCTCTGGGTTGGTGAAACCATTATTACCATGAATGTGTTAATGGCTCCTGAAACAGTATTTTTCTGAAACGGTATTATTCGTATGTACACATCTTACATAGACTACTGGTAAAAGCATTTGACTATGACCTGCTGCTGTGTGCTTCTTTTGACCAAGAGGCATTTATCAATAACAAACTGTATGTTCCTGAAGATGTACCTTTCCAACCCTAATCTACAGCACTTTGCGCTACTATTTGCAGGCTTCTTGAGACCTTTACTAGCAGGTGTGATGTGCTGGGAAGTTCATGATTATCAGGTGTGTTAAATTAGGCTTTGAGTAAGCACACAGCACTGGAGGTCCTGGTGAAGGCCTTATTCCTTTTGTGTGATAGTAACTTGATTGATAATCCATTTCTTCTGATTTTAGATCGCAGCTTATTGTTTAAATGCCCCTTCCTTGGTTTGGGATATTTATAGCAAAGAACTATGCAGTAAACAAAATATTAATGTGTAATGTTCCTTTAGAGAGTTGGTGGATTGGTGTCTTTGCATTTACTTAGTTCTGTCAGTACATTTGTTTCATCTGTATTTTTAGAAGCGTCTCCTTGTATGTGTGTGTGTGTGTGTGTGCGTGTGTGTGTGTGTGTGTGTCTTTAATCGCCCTTCCTTGCTCACCACTCTGGCCTTTCGTGTTTCTGCCATTGCTACGATTGCTAAATTAACAATGTGCTTTTTGTACTCAACAACAACATTCTGACTCTTCTTTGATGCTGACACTACAGTACTTTATTCCTTCATATGCGTAGAATAAAATGTTTGACACAAATAGGACAGAATAGATAAAAAATGACATTTTCGCAAGTTGCCAACAGTTTCAACAAATTTCTTCGGTGTTATTCAAATCTGTAACAATTGGCTAAGACTAAAGACGGGTGTTATCTTGTGGACAGCTTTGGGATTATTTCTGACCACATTAACACCCTTCAATTAAAGCTCAAAAGGTAGTGTAATAACAGTGTGATTCCAGAAATTACCATTGCCTCTAGTAATACATATTTTTTATAAATGCTCAGAAAGCAAATGCATGTTTAATGGATTTTAATTACTGCTTGTTTCTTTACAGACGTATTTTCCTTCAGACATTTTTCCATAACGACCAGTTACCACTGTGAGTGGACCACAGTCTAAGTGTAAGCTTAACCACACTTCCCTCAGTCTTAAAGCATGCGAGTGACTGCCCAGTTCTCTATAGAAGAGCTAGCCAACATCCATCTTGGCAGGTAAACCTAATCTCACACATATCAGTGGGAAAAGTGGATCTGTACTCCTCTGCCCACCCAGGAAGAGCACAGTCAATTACTTCCTGGGACTCTCAACCCCTGTCCAACAAAAACCTACAGCATTTTTCACTTTCACTCATGAACACCTGTGTTTAATATTCAGATAGCTCACCTCCGGACTTAGAGTGGAGTCCATAAATAACCGGGCCGTGGCAATTTTTCTTGTTTTGATTCTGCTTCATAGCATGATGTATATGAAATAAACAATACGGTTGAGGCTGAGAATGTCAGTTGTATTTTAAGGATGTTTAGAAACATTTACATGGTCTTGCCCTTCTATAACTCAGCTGTGTAATCATGAAGCACGCATTCTTGAGGGTCCTCAGATCAGCTGACAATAACATGTTTTTATCACCCCACCCATCTAAAGAGTTCCAAGCCTGTTTTTTTGCTGCCATGGCCCCAAACTCAGAAATTCTTGAGAATTTAAATATTTTCAAGAAGACCTTATTCTGTAAGGCCCTTAATTAAACTGCACTGTCTCACCAGTACATTTACCTTACCTGTTTTTTAAATAATGTTTTTCTCTTTGCTTTACTTTATGCAATTGAACCTTTATTTCCTCAAGGGCTGGTTTTATCTTTTTCTATGAATTATCCATTCATTTTATGTATGTTTTTTCATTTTAAATATAATTACATTAACTTCAGCCTTTTATTTACACCATTAAACTTAAACTTTAAACTTTATTTTAATGCACTGTTTTGGAACTTTTTTTTAATTTTTAAAAATGCTAACAAATTAAGATTATTATGTTATTATATAACACAACACAATACAAAGTCTCAGACAGCCATTTAATCTCATGCAGTCTTTTTGCCTGAATTCTGAAGTGGATTACAGACTTAGGTTGATTTCAGGGGATTGACATATCCCAGCAAATATACGTGCACTGAAATTTTTCAAAGTTGCTATAGTATATTTTAGTTCACTATTCTTCTAAGGTGAAGTGTTGTCCTTTGCATTTGGGGTATTTGTCTGGATCAAAGCAATTACCTCTTGCACCTCACCCCAATGTGTAGCCAGACCCAGGTGTTGGAAGTAAGGAAGTCCAAGGCAAATGTGGTTAGCCACCAACATGCTAGATCCCAAGTGTAACTAGGAAGCCAACAATGAAACAAAATCAAAGCCCAGTCAGTGAGAAGTGCTGCTCTCTGGGCTGCAGAGCCAGCACAGCCAACACTGCGCAGGATGGAAGAGAAAAGGGAACTCTAATACTGAGCAAAATGGGGCTTTCCTGGCTGAAAGGGTAGAGAGGGGGCAGACTCGAGACAGCGGAAAGGACAGCCAGACAACTCCCAAGAGCTGAGAAAACTCCAGCAAGGGTTTGGGGGAAGTCAGGAGGGGAGAAGGAGCAACTCAAGGCTTCAGAGAAGCTCAAGAGATAGGAGAGACCCAAGAGATAGCCCTTGAGGGCCCTACCCAAGATAGTGGTAAAGGCTATGAGGTTATGTTCGAAATAGCCTACTACATACTGTATGCTGCATACTGCACTCAGTATATACTGTATATTGAATTCTAGTCCCCCTAGTAGTATGCAGAATAGTATCCAGCATGTGAAAACTGAAATTTTGCTACAAGGTCACAGAAACATATAAAGGTTCTGCACACTTGTGAAAGATTTTCTGCCACTGTTGCATGATGGGATGCAGTACGCAGTGAAGACAGCTCTGATTTGGTGGAAGTAGTACATCATCCTGGGATCTTACTGGAAAAAGTTACTGTGTACTGCATACAAAGTACTGATTTGGGGCCCAGTCAGTAGATAAGCAGTATGTATGTAGTTTTGATCACAGCCAGAACACTGAACAAAGACTAAGCACCAGAGAGTCTGAGAGCTGTCCTTTAGTAGGCAGGTGTGACTAATTGCCCCTGATTACCTCAGCGCCACCCTGTGCCTCCCTCTGCTGGCCAAAGGTGGCCTTGCCAATTACCCTCTCCTGGAATGTGGAATGGGCCCTTACGTCTCTGAATTCCTCATGACATGAGGCTCCTGGAAACCATCACATTGGCATAGACAAGTGGGGCAGTTTCCTAAGCAGGCCATTGAAAGAGGGATGCATGAATCATAGGGGGTTCCATCTTTCTCTACATGTTCCTCATTCTGTCACTTGTGAATCTTAGTTTCAGCTAAAGTATTTTCTTTCAATTCTCACGGAAACAAGTGCCAAGCTCCCCATGGCCATACTGGTGTATTCCGTTCTTTACAGTGGTCTTGGACCAATGGACAAGTTTACACCCTGGACACTGAAGTTCATTTGTTCAAAAGTTTTTCCTTCATGATTGAAAGCATTCTTTAGTGAGTCAAGACTGGTTATTCAACATCTGCAGGTTATTTCTGTCCTCTTGTTGACAGACGGCATCAACAGACTCCACATTACCGATGCCAGATACAGAATAAACTCCAGACCTTTTGTTATCAGTCTTGTGCATAATCCAATGATACAGCAATACATGACTATTAAATGAAACACTATCAAATTAAATCTGACATTCTGCATTGTAATCTCTTTTTTTCTGATTAAATCCAACTCAGTATGATGCTAAAACAGTATAAACCATGTAGGCTGGCTTTGCTAGCCTTCTCTCAGGACTCACCTGTATGCAGGTACGTAACCACATACATAAATTGACATAAATCTGCAAACATTCACCAAAATAGCCAAATCACATTGTGCACTGTGTCCTTAGCTGTAAGGTACACCTTTCTATGAAAGGAATAACTTTGAGCATCGCAGGCAACAGTTTAGAGGGATACCCAGTTACCCAGTATGAAATAGAAACATGCTCAACTTTATCTGGTCAAATAGCCTAGGCTACGTTTGGTACCCCAAAACTGGATAGAGACATTTACATAAAAGCTACAATTTCATAAACACACACAATGTTTTTAAATGCACTTCAACTAAAATTGTCAGTCTCAACTTTTAAACACACACCAAAACACACACACAAGAACATGCACACATTTTCTTATTCATATTGAAGGCCCCACCCTGACCGTCAGTGTACAGTGCTGTAACCGAACTGCCCTGAGACACATACAGTACACTACCCATAGCATTCACTTAACTTCAATTACTGTGTAGTTTAAGACTAGACAGTAAGACAGATCACAGAGAGGTGGGTGTGGTGAAACTCCAGCTCTCCCCCTCACCCTTGTCCAGCCGTGCTTCCTCCGAGCGTGCATATGTAAGAACTGGTGAGCGACTCCCCTACCATCTCCTTCAACACAAAGCACAAATTTAGACATAAATAAAACAGAGGCTTTAAACCTCGCTGTCAGTTTCTGAGATGAAAGGGGGGAACCAGCAGAGGCCTGTCAAACTACTGCCTTCACAGTGATGCGAGCGCGTTATCTGCACCGCCGTGTTCGGAACGCCGGATTCACACGCACCTCCTGGCTGAATCTCCGCCTCGCATTTCTCTCTCTTCCCCATGAATGATGCCGCAGCCCTTTCTTCTGACAAGCTGTGGGAGGGGGGAGGGGGGAGGGCTGCTGCGTTTTTTAACAGGAGTGTCTTAAGGTGGTGAAATTCAGATGAAGGCTGTTTCTTGGGAAACAGACAGGAGGATTTAGTACAGGACATGTATATATTTTCTCTGTTGCCTTATCATTAATAGCTAAATGCTGACTGACTTCAAAAGAGTATGTACTTTGAATAGTGTGTGGTTGGTGTTTTTCAATTAATTCTTCTTAATTAATCATACCAACCAAGGATCTCCAAGCTTTGTGCTTGTGTTGATAAATGGGTAGTCTTCCAGAGTTCTGTCCTGAAGGGTAAGGCAGACAGACTTCAAAGGCTCTCTCCCTCTTTCCTTCTCTTTCTCCCTCCCTCCCTCCCTCACTCTCTCTCTCTCTCTCTCTCTCTATCTCATCCTCTCTCACTTTCCCTTCTGCCTTCTCTCTTCCTTTCTCTGTATCCCTCTCTCCCAATCTCTTTCTCCTTCCACCTCTTTCTCTGTATCAGACTTTCTCTCTCTGTATATTTCTGTATCTCTCTGTTCTCTGCATCTCTCCTCTGCATCTCTCCTCTGCATCTCTCTCTCTCTTTTTTTCTCTCTGTGTGTTTCATTCTTAGGCCAGTTTGACTTCATACTCCATTGCAATAGAACAACAAACAATGCACTGGAGCCACTATGTAAGTTGTTTTTTTAAGAGCTTACTGAAATCTAAGGTCGAAGCTACTTAACTTTTATGCCATTACATTCCTTTGCACGTACTTTTATATACTGTAGTCAAACTCCTTAAGGCTAATGTGATCAACATATCACAGTTCTGCAGAGGTAAAGGGCAAAACACACAGTATGAATCAACCACACTCCTATGGCAGGACTGCTTTAATACCACTTCAACTTTGCACTGACCTATACACTCTCAGGCACATACATAAATACACATGTCTCTCTATCATAAACCCTGAAAAAATATTTAGTTGTGCTATTTAACATTTGTCAGAATAAATAAACAACTGAGGTTTCGTGTACACTTATTTTTCTGTACCGTATTACAAAGAGTCTTGATGGCTTTGGGCCATCAGTGAAGTGGTACCATCTTATCCTCTCTAGCAGAGAGACCTGCTCAGGGTAGGATTATCAGTCAGCTTTTAACTTGCACTTCCACTCAGTGCAGGTTTCGGCTGCACACGCCCAATGCCATGCACTGTGTAATAAGATTACACATGCAAACACACACATACACACACACAGACACACACACACACACTTACAGACACACACTCTTCCTTGGTCCCTCAGTCACACATGTACAGACAGACATACTCAAGCAGTACAGGCATACAAACTCAAGGTTAGGGATTATGCATGATCAATTTTATTCATTCAATTTATGCAACTCGTCTTATAGAAGTAAGAGTATCACACAGACATGACCTTGTGCAAGGACAGAGAAAGAGAGAGACACAGAGAGAGAGAGAGAGAGAGAGAGAGAGAGAGAGAGAGAGAGTAAATATAAAATTGAAAGATGTCTCTAGACCTGCATCCTCTCATCATGTCTTGTACAACTGCACACACACACAGACAAACACATTCACTCATTTTCCGCTTCCTCTCTTTTTGTATGTTGCCAAAGGTTTTAAAACTCATTACCATTTCCCAGATTAGACTCCAGAACTCGAACAATGAAGTTAATTAAGAGTGATAATTATTACTGTTTGAAAGCTCTGCAGTACTTAACAGAGAAGACACTGGGGGGCTGCTCACCAACTGGTGTTAAACTGACATTATTTTCTTCTTGTCAGGTAATGGATTATATTATTGCAGGAAAACGTTCTCCAGACAAATGTGTTTCAAAGAAAAAAATGTTTGATTTCATTAGATTCATAGAAGGAAATTTGCAGAATGAACAGACATTTGTAAATGAATTTGATTTCACAAACTGATCAATAAACACCTCAGCAGGTGGTTTCCATTATCCTACAACTGGAAATGAACACCAAGATGAGATCTGAAGTTGACTGTTAGTGACACCTTCAAACTTTCATATTTAGTGTTATGTTTACATCATTAGCCTTTTTATTGTAAAAACAAGATTAGGCGTTGATGCATGAGACTGCAGGAAGCCCTAGGCAGACATCTCCCTTTCTGACAGAAAACTCCCGCTTTCTAATTGGGTTATTCAAAGCCAGAGGGGTAAACTCAACTGAGAACAGAAACTTCACAGAAGCTCATAGAACCTCTGTCTGTCTCTCTCTCTGTCTCTCTCTCTCAATCTCTCTTTCTCTGTCTCTCTTTCTCTCTCTCTCACACACACACACACACACGCACACACACACAAACAGAGAGATCATGTTAATGAACCACCCAATCAAGACAGTTATTCAAACAAACAAAGACAGACAGGTGTCTGATTTGTTTTATTTGCATTTGCTATAATATGCAAAAAAATTCTCTCTCTCTCTCTCTCTCTATATATATATATATATATATATATATATATATATATATATATATATATATATATATATATATATATATAACAACATAGACAACAACAACATAGACAACATACATTAATGTTGTTATTTTAAGAAAAGTAGTTAAATGTAATTTATTTCTGTACTTCTGAATCTTGTGCAATGCAACTATGCAAATCACACTTTATCAGTAAAGTCATAGTCCTCTAACTTTAATATAGTACAAAGATATCCCATAGTTTTCAGAGAAGTATAAGAGATTAAAACTTTTGTCATGCAGACAAAGTAATGTCAGCTGGCTTTAGCAATTCTATGTAATATGTCAAAATTATGTATCTTTTAAAAGCAATTCATGTCTGTATAAATATTTCTATTATCCTGTGGTATATCTTTTGTTGCCTTTAGAAACCATTTATTAAATCTCTCAGGCCACTGCAAACCATTACCAATACAATGATGGTATAAGTAGGCTGCTATCTGACATCTTTTGTCTGCCTTGATATCAAAAGACAAAATTGTATTGCCTTTTGGTGATCTTGGGCAGGCCCACAAGCCCTCATCTACCTTCTGCAAAGGATGATGACATGGTTATAGGTAATCCTTGAAGTAGGCCTAAATTACATTTCTTAAACACAAATAACCTTGTCAGTCAGATTAGGTTATGAATGATGAATTACGCTGATCAGTGTCAAAAAATAGTTGTCCTCTAAAAGCAAAAGTAATATTTTAAAGATTTAGCAATTCTATGGGACACACGGTTCCAGGAGGAAGTTCTTATACCATTCCTGTCGCGCATGCGCCATATTCACAGAACAGAAACGCAGACGCCGCTATGTGCTCGCGTTAAGCTGTTTTGAAAGGCAGAAAAAGCACCCCTTCTCTTAAAATAGGACCAAAAGTTCCCTCCTTCAACACAATTTTTTAAAAAATCTTTTCTATGTCAAAAAACTCTCACAGTCTTTCTTTGTTTATTGTGAAGAGTGACTAAAAGGTTTGTAAAAGATTTTCATTTTCATTTCAACACCGCTCTGTTCGCTACAACACAAAGACGGCTAGCTGGCTGGCTAGCCGCTCCGTTTCCTAAAAAACTACATCGCGTTCTTGTTGACTGAAACTATTTGCCTTTTTTGTCTTCATGGGTAGAATTTTCTTTCTTTCACTGGAAATGAAATTTGTTAGGCCGCTTTTATTTTCGTTTGGGTCACTTGTTTGGGGCCGTGCATGAAATTTAGGCCAAGCGAGATAGCTAGCTAGCTTCATGGCTAAGTAGCAGGCTAGCTATGTGTTTTTTCCACTCTTTAACTCTTTTCTTCAGTAATTTTCCAACGAATTGACATTATGGATGTGACGCTGGTCTGTTATTGTTTACTTTTTCTTTAGGTTTTATAGTAAGTGGGCTTTTGTTTCCGACGTGAACTTAATCGGATGGAGATGACTGAATTTAGCGCATTAGCTTGCAAGATAATCTGCCGTCTTCCTTCATAAAAGTTAACTTGCCGTCAGCTGCTGTCCAGACAGCCAGTCTCGGCCAGGAATGAGGGAAGTGATTTTATTTACGCTGGTGTCTTAAACCAGCTTGTTGTTTGCTTGGAATGGCTTGTTGTGTTTCGGGCGTAAGGTTGCGACTGTACTTCGGTTAATTGCCTAATTTGGTATACTGTTGTGTGGCTGTACGACATGGACTAGATATGGACGGAAATCTGGCCAGTAGTACATGGTTTGCACGCCAGACGAACTTCCACGAAGCCCAAATTTTCAAGCCCATTGCCTCTATTATTAAAGTTTGATTGTCCTCTTTGCTCTTAGCTTATTGCTTTGTATGAAAGTATTGAAGTGCCCTTTAGCTGTAAATGTTGTATTACGTCAGTTCGTTGTGTATAGATCTTAAACTGACTTCTGTATTGCGTGACATTAAGGTTGCCTTCATGTTACAGATGAGCAGTGACTGAAATTATTTTAGGTGACACGTCAGATTTTTTTCCCTCAACAGCGTGACATAAAAATCTGATTTGGGCCATGTTTTCAAATCAGTTTAGACCACTTCACATGTTCTATATGTGATCCTAGGTTAGATGCATATCTACCCATGACAATCTGACCACAGTGAGACCTGTCAGGTCAGGATTCATGTGCTTCTTTTACATCACACTCCACTACATTGGTGTGGATCACTGTCTACATCCCACCACTGCTGGCTCTTGCACAGAAGAGCCAGCAGGATCTGCTAAAACAGCAGCAATGCCCTTTGCCCCTTTTTTTCGCCTTCTCGTGCTAATCCTCAACAGCTGATGAAATGCCAGCTGACCTCTGCAACAAAGTCTTTGCAGTGAATACTCCATGTTTCAGACATTTGATGGACGTCTGATCACGGACTATTTTACAAATGCAATGGGTGGTTGTTGCTGTCTGTGCACTTGGGTCAAGCACATGATGTTATTGTGTTTGTAAGTGTATGCGTGTTGAGGACAGGAATTAGTTCACAGTGAAGACAGAGATGGGTTATTGGCAAATATGACAATCAGTATCCAGTTTTATTCAGATTTTAACATATTGCTCTTAACGGTTCTTAGCAGTGTGTACTGGTTTTGTATTCTGCCTTATTCATTGTTTAACGTCAAGCTAAAACAAGAGGACAAGAAACCAAATATGTTAGACAGTTTAGTCTGCTTCTGTGTTAGATATGTGGATATTCAGAAATTAATAGTCTGCCTCTTTCTGGGAAGTCAAAGTAGATGTTTGGCCAAAAAAATCTATTTTCCACAATTTTCTCTCCAAATTATTTTAAAATCAAAGTATTTTTTAAGTAACTGTATAGTTTAATGTGCACTTGATGTTGATGAATCATAGTTTATTTTTTAACTAGATTTTTATAAAGTTACAGCTTAATTCCAGGCCAGATCCAGTGTATTGCTGTATCATGCAACCCAGCAAACTAATTACCCTTTTACTGTTTGCTTTCTCCCACCTCCCTGTGTGGGAGTAAATATTTTAGGGCCCGGGAAAAAAAGGAAAACAAACATGACTCACAACAACCGTTGTAGTTAGGCCTAAGTCCAAAAGTGAAGTTTAAATTCACTCTTCACTCTTCTTCCTATAGAAATGTACAAACTGTCTATATTTATGTCTGTATTTGTCAATTTGTAGGATGACTGGGGTGCTTTGGCCTAATGCAAGCATACGACACTCCAGTAGATGTTTTACGTTAACATGCATTATTTATCTTACCAGGGTTTGATCACTTGTTACTGGCAGTGACGTCCCAAGGAACCTGCAGACTGCCAGGCACTCAGTTCTGGAAGTCCTCAATGAGTTACCTCTTCTAATTAGTTTCAGTACACCAAATGTGGTGAGTGCACGCAGAGAAGCATTGGTTTTATGTCAAGCAGTGTATTCGTTCTTTCTTTTGTTCGTTCTATCAATTTTCGGGAACCGTGGGGAAATTCCATGAGAATATCTTGCATTCTAAATTCTGCATTTCAAAACAGCATGTGTTAACTACTTCATGTAAACAGTATATCTCCATTCCTTACAAATATCTCAAGCTCTGAGAAAATGTCTTCTTTTATTAAGATATTTCGACCCCCTTGAAAATGATATGTTGCATATCAGAGGGCTATCCTTTAAATACACTCAAAGACCCCCTGTGTGAAGGTTTCTAGCTTTCTTTTTTATTATAAGAGATGATTTATAATAAAAAAAAAATCCAGCAATACAAGTAGAAACAAAAATATGTTCCAACTTGCTGTTAGTTGGTGTAGATGATGTCATGATGATGTCTGGGCAATGTCATGATGATGTCACTGCCAGTGTTTACATCACTAGCCATGCATCTCAAGCTCTGTCTGTGGAGTACATTGATTACCTATGGCATGATTTTTGCTGTTATTGCAAATATAACTTAATCACTTATATATAAGTGATTGTCACTGTTGTATTAATTATTGGCAATAAGTACAGGGCTATGTACAAAATAAGCATCTATGTCAGATTCTGGTTTCTGTTATAAGGTTATTACAAATAGTTGCTAAATAAACTACCAACAGTGTGTCCAGTGGCAGTGCCTTGTGTGGGAGAAGACCCTAAAAATGACATATTACCAAATACTGTTGCACTAGGCTAAGTCATAACCAACCCCGTGGGTCCACTGTATAGAAGGGCGGAATCTTGGGGTTATGGTAAATGACGACGTTTGAAAAGATGTGGAAGGCTTCCTGCAAATGTGATGAAGTGTCCTTCATGTAGATGGTGATGTGTGTGAGACTCATTATTTTGACTACAGCTGATGAATTGTAGAGGAGAAAAAAGAGAATCGTGAATTTATGATTACAGTTTTGATTTAGTTGATCATTTATTGTCTGTTGTAAATTTAGCAATATGGCGGCTGCTTGAGGTAGTTGGTAACACCTGGTGCTTGTCAGAGGTGCAGAATCATTCCCGTAACACAGTAAATAAGCTTTTTTTTAAGCCTAACATGATTCCTTTTAACTGTACTAACTGGCTAGATACCACACTTGCTCCAGGGTTTTAATACATAGGCTTTCTTACTTGAAGTAGTGTTTATAGTCCTTGCATTTAAGTGTTCGCTCAGGTATATCTGTGGTAAAACATATAGTCCATGGGGTTTAGTGGTTTATGTATAATTCTTGCTGATTTTTAGGTAGTGATCATTAGTTTTTTTAGTTAAACATTGCTTTGAAGTTCTTTACAGTTTAAAGGTAACAGGCAGAAACACACAGTATCTACAGATTGTGGTTTATGCAGAAATCACATCTGCGCTGTGGCAACTAAAATCATTGTAGCTTAAAAGTAAGGCTCTTGGTCTCTGTTGCTTGGGGTTACCAAGCAAGTGCTGCTGAAAAATGCCAAAAATTGATTTATTTGTAATTCTCTCACACATTCTCACACTCTCTCTCAATCTCACTCTCACTCTGGGTGTGGATGTGTGTGTGTGCGCGTGTGTGTGTGTGTAGCAAGGATGGGCTGCGAGGAGTCTGATGTCAGTATGCAGTGCTAGAGCTGTGTCTGATCACTGTGTAGAGACCTGTGTTTTACAGTCGTGCTGTAAGGCATGGCATGAGTAGTCTGCTTTTCTCCAAACACAAGGTAAGAATTAAAGGTGAGGGGGAACCTCATAACTCTTAATGACTCTTAATCACCGGCCACTTATATTACTTACTTCATAGCCTGCCTAATGCTTTTTTAAAAAATGTACTTGTAATAACCCAGTAGCTTGTACTTTTAAAGCATGAAGGCAAAAATCTACATGCCTTTGGTTAAATAGAGTTTTGTAAATTTTCACCTTCTTTTTGTTGGTACCAGCAGAATGTAATGACAGGCTGAAGTGTATAATTGTTTATCATGTGTAGGTCAAGCATCATACAGGACGTCAGAGGGGATAAAGCTGGCCATGTCACGGGTCCCCACGCCCCCTCCCCCGGGGGAAATGACATCAGGACCTGTGGCAGAGAGCTGGTGTTACACACAGGTAAGCCAGCATTGAAGAGCAGTCCTGATGGATGGCTAGGGCGTGTAGGTAGTATGCATATCTGCTACAAACTACTACAAATTGTAGCTGTTGAAGTTTCAACCTGTTCAATTTCTATGGACACATTACAACAGTTGCTTCTTTTGAAATGTCATCTGACAGGTCAAAGTAGTAAAGTTCTCCTACATGTGGACAATAAACAACTTCAGTTTCTGTCGGGAAGAGATGGGCGAGGTTTTGAAGAGTTCTACCTTCTCCTCTGGTCCCAACGACAAGATGAAGTGGTGAGGTTAACTCTAAATTCACCAAAAACCACCATTGTTCTGAAGCTCATCATAATACCCACTCACAAAATATGCTTCACGACCACTGGACCAAGCCAAAGCAAATGCAATGCCCTCCTCAGACCAGATGTGGCATCTTTCCTCCACAGGTGTTTAAGAGTGAATCCAAAGGGCCTTGATGATGAGAGTAAAGATTACCTGTCCCTCTACTTACTGCTAGTGAACTGTCCAAAAAGTGAAGTACGAGCAAAGTTCAAGTTCTCCCTGCTGAACGCCAAAAGGGAAGAAACTAAAGCCATGGGTGAGGCCTCGCAAAAATACAGAGACCAAGTAACCCACCTGTCATCGTCTCCGAGCCTTGGGAAGAATACGGCCATGACCGTTTGTGTGTTGTTGTGTTTGGTCTTTACAGAAAGCCAAAGAGCCTATCGCTTTGTCCAGGGAAAAGACTGGGGCTTCAAAAAGTTTATTAGACGGGACTTCTTGCTTGATGAAGCAAATGGACTTTTACCCGATGACAAGCTTACTCTGTTTTGTGAGGTACTATGTCTATTTTTTGACAATACAGCCACCCAGCCATTTGGTTATATACCTCTGAATTGTATCTGTTGTTCATTGGTCACTTTAATGGGTACAGCTGTATTACACGATCATTTTTATAAGTGTACAATTATTGAGTGGACGTTATTTGTTGCCATAATTCTCACCTCTTTCTACCCCATGTATAATTGGCTAGTTTCTGAGCACGGAACCACTACTAACCAGATGTTATATTTTGTTCTCAGCACACTAAGTATAATAGGTTATGCCCTATTGATTCTTTCTTCTTTTTTTTTACTGTATATTATGAAGTGTTTTAATAAGTGATCTTTTGAATTAATGGGCATGTAGAACAGGTTTCCTCTTAAACAGCGTCACGTCAAGACCCCTTAGAACAGGACTGCACTCGGCCCAGACTTGACCTTGTCATGTTGGAATAAAGAGGTGTTCCTCCTAATTCCTCAGTTCCTAACTCCTCAGCTTCCGTCAGAAGATACCGCAGCTGGCTGCGCTGTGTTTCTTGCAACAACAATTTGCTTAAACAAATCTCCACAAAACCCGTGGAACCCTGCAGGTGAGCGTGGTGCAGGACTCCGTGAACATCTCGGGCCAGTCCAACATGAACATGCTGAAGGTGCCCGAGTGTCAGCTGGCTGATGACCTGGGCAGCCTGTGGGAGGGGTCCAGGTTTACCGACTGCAGCCTGTTTGTGGGAGGACAGGAATTCAAAGCCCACAAATCCATCTTGGCAGGTGAGGCTCCTAACCCTGTGGGTCTGAGAGGAGACGATGTTTGGAAAGTGCGTTTTCCCTTGTTAACACCTTCATGTTGTTGTTTGTAGCAAGGTCACCGGTATTCAACGCCATGTTTGAACACAAAATGGAAGAGAGTAAAAAGGTAGGGCAGGAAGCTGCTTTGGGGAGATATTCTCTGTATAAGGTCACAGGAGTGCTTATGTTCTGCTCTCTAAACATGATTTTATTATTTTTTTTTACTTTTTTCTTCCGCGTGTGTTTCTTTCTATCCACCCCATCACACTCACCAGAACCGTGTGGATATCAGTGACGTTGAACCAGACGTGTTTCGAGAAATGATGGTCTTCATCTACACAGGCAAAGCTCCTAACCTGGAGAAAATGGCCGATAACCTGTTAGCTGCAGCAGACAAGGTGAGACCAAAGGCAGCAGAGACACAGCACCCAGCAGTGACTGTAAACGAATTACCAATTAGTACGTCTTCTGTAGTAAATGAATCTCGTCACGTGAAAAGTTATCTGCCTTGCTTTGTGCAGTACGCTCTGGAGAGACTGAAGGTGATGTGTGAGGAGGCTTTGTGTAACAGTCTGTCTGTCGAGAATGTGGCTGATATCCTTATTCTAGCAGACCTTCACAGCGCAGAGCAACTCAAAGCACAAGCCATAGACTTCATTAACAGGCAAGCGCCACGGTTACATTTTCCTCCATCTCGGTTTCTCACATACAGCCTTTTAACATACTTTTGCACGTGCGCACACATGCGCACACACACACACACATCTATGTATGCACACAAAAGAAATTAATGTGATCAGAAACAAGGTGCAAATGCATACTGTTATGGGTGAAGTAAGCTGTGTGGAGTGTGATGTCGGGGTTTGCAGGCGCGGTACGTAGTAAGTCCTGTTTGCACACTGCATGTCTGTTCCCTCCTCAGGTGCAGTGTTCTCAGACAGCTGGGCTGTAAAGATGGGAAGAACTGGAATAGCAAGTACGTATGCCAGTGCACTACTGCCTCTCATACAGGCCTGAAAATACTCAGCAGAAGTCAGCACTGACTAGGAAGCTCTATAGTCACTTGATCCATTGCTTGTATTGCCCCCCCTCCCCGTAGTCATGCGGCAGACATTATGGAGACGGCGGGCTGGAAGGCCATGATCCAGTCCCACCCTCACCTAGTGGCCGAGGCCTTCCGTGCCCTGGCCTCCGCCCAGTGTCCTCCATTCGGCTTGCCCAGGAAGCGGCTAAAGCAATCCTGACCTCCGCCCTCACGGACTTCAAAAAGACACAACATATATGGAGGCGACCGCCCCACCCCGCCCACTTTCCCCTCGTATCCGCCGCCCTCTTACCGCTTCCTCTCCAGAGCGCCGTTGGGAGGACTGCCCTGGCCCACAATGCTCTTTGCTCACCGCAGAGGAAGAAGGAGCTGCCTTCAAAATGGCTGCGTCCCAGCCGGCTTCACTCTGAGCTACTGGAGCTCTGCTCAGTGACGTGTCAATTGAGAAATGGCCTTAAAGGACACCCGTGCCCCTGTCCCTCCGCTGTGGTGTGTGTCTCCGCACCACCGTGTGCCTGTCGCCCCTTTACCTGGGCCTGTCCATATTGCACTAACTCTCCCGGAACACAGTAGTTTTAAGGTGATGTTTAGGACCCTTGTCTGTTAAGTGTTTTCAACAGGGGTGCATTGGCTGACAGAACACGATGCTCAGCCTTGTCTGTGATTTTGGCATTTCAAAAAATAGAAAATAAAAAGGAGGGAAAGAGAAGGAATTGTGAACTCACCAGAACACATCCACATGTCGAGTGCAAAATCATTTCCATGCTGACACTTTTTAAAAATGGTGGTGTTGGCCATGTTGTTGGCAAAAATGTTTCCTAGTAATGTCTAACATCATTAAATATGGGCATAAGTATTAACTGAGATTCTGTATTAGAATACTTGGTAAAATGTGATGCATTCTTTCTGAGTATAAATATGAGTATTACATGAAAACAGAACTGAAAATGTTGATATTTTGCACCTACTTAACTATTGGGTAAATATGAAGATTTGTTTACCATATTGTTTACAAAACATTTTTCCTTTTCACACAGACTTATTTTTGAGTTTATTTTCAATGATTCGCAGCTTTGCTTTCTCTCTTCAAATGGAGTTTTTGTGTTTGGAAACTGTATTGTGGATGAAAAGTACTTTGATTTATTGCTTTGAAATTAAAATGGAAAAACACTAAAAAGTCACATTTACTTAAGGTTTACTCACACCAAGTCCAACGTTTAAATATCTTAAAGATCTTGATCAAAACAAAGAATGTTAAAAATACAATAAGCACCAAAGTAGTGACGGTACAGTTAGACAAAAGTAATGAAATCTGTAAATCTCTACAGTCATGATGAGTATTTCATACTTTTGTGTGAAACCCGCATTAGGTCATCTTCATATTTAAGGGCTGCTCTCTTTTCTAGACCTTCAGAAAATCATTTAAGGTCCGATGAAGGAGGTGAAAGAACTGAGCCCTGAGCACTTAGCAGTGTTTCACTACTCTTTGCAAATCGATGCTTCACTGTAACGTGGCTGGGTAATACAGACATGCAGCCATGCGTCATACAGGACCAGTTATGACACGCAGCATATTCAAAGCTAATGCAGTTACTACATCAGTGTGACGACAGTCCAAATGAAGGATTTGTTGGAGCCACACACATGGCCAAGAATTTTTCCATTACCTGTATCACAGTTCTCCACTCCTGGTGGTCCTGGGACATTAGCAGTACACGTTTTGGGACTGCTTGATGTGCAGTTGCACCTGCAGGATTTTACTGCATTCTAGACATAACAGGCAACACAAACATAGATCTTAGTGCACGTCTAATTCCTGTAGCTATTTTTAACAAAATGAAACGCACAATGTGTCAGTGCAGGCTCAGCCATCAGAAATGATAGCATTTTGGAGCATTGCAATAAGCAAAACAAATACCTCTGTATCAGTTTCATATCTGTTTATGGTACTGCAGGTGTACTGTTCCCACTTTCCGTGTCGTCTTTTCCAGCTATTCTGTTCCCACTTTCAGTCCCACCTTCCATGTCGTATTTTAGTGGAATCATGACCACATTAGCGTCGAGTCCCTTATCAGAAAACTGCAAGACTTTGTGTTTCTGCATTCCTGTCACTATTTGTACTTCGGTTTGCACTGTCTAACTTCGTGTCTAATCAAGCAGAACTGTGCTGGATGCCAGAGCAGAGGTACTCCTTAGGTGGTTGCCATCTTGCGTTATTTTTTCTTGACTTTAATGATCAAAATAAATGGCACAGAATAAATCAAGGAGATGGGAGAATGCATTACAGTTTAAAACTCCATTTTGTCATAGCCTGCTTTGTTGGCATAAACAGGAAAACATCCACAAGGCATGAAAACGAACCTCACAAAGACAGCAAGAACGTGTTTTTTTTTTTTTCAACTGGTAACAGAGAACTTTGCAACTATTAATTTGGGACACACACACACAACATAAATGGTGTAGCACTTAAAACATTACACTTCTGACATCACTGAGGTCATTGTGAGCCATTCACAGATGAAATGACTTTGTGTGTCTTTCAAACGCCACCTTATTTACAGTTAAATTTACAAATGCTATTCCAACATTTTAGAATTGTTAGAACATGCAAATCTGGTAACTTGGATTGTTATTGGCTAAAATGGATTTCCCAGCCACTTTCCTCATTTAGCTTTAGAAGGACACATTCTCTCCTCCCATGATTTGTCCTGCATCAGAGGCATTAACAGATTAAAGGGGGCAAGAAAGCAGAACTCAAAGCCCCGGGGGTTCCAGCAGCTGCCTTGTTCTTTCCTGCTCAGTTCCTGCAAAAAAGGTAACGAGGTATCTGCAAATTTTGCAATTCAGCTCATCAGACATTTGAGCTTGTGTAATCTGGATAGCACTATCCCATTGAAGTGTAGGGCATGTCGCTATGGTAATTGTAGTCGGGGCAGACCTTCTGGACCAGTTTGTAGTCAGCGCTGAAGAAGTCTATGTAGATGCAGATGACCTTGAAGGGCTTGTAACAGAGCCAGGAGACGTGGCTCTGGGTCTGCTCCTGGAAGCACACCTTGTTGGAGCCGTGGTTGCAGAAGGACGTCCGCTTGCTCCGGTCCGTCTTCTCGTACTCCACCTCACAGCTGAACGTCTTACCATCCTTGGGGATCTCCAGCACTTCCTGCTGGGCGACGCCGAAGTTGACCATCTTGGAAGGTGGCACGAGGCTTACGGACACGTTGCCCGATCCGGTGGAATTGTGCCGGAAGTAGACGCTGAAAGATCCGTTGCCGTGGTCGACAATCTTGCCTGTGATTTGCAGGTTGAACTTGAGGGTCTTGATGTTGGAGTGAAAGTCACCCCAGCCGAACATCTTCTTAAACTTGCCGGTCTTGACAATGGGCCGGCGCTTTGCACGCACCGGGGCCTCCTCTCCGCCGCTGCGGTTGGCCAGCCAGGCCCAGGCGTCCTGCGGACCGTCCTCCAGAGGAGCGAAGAGACGGGGCAGTCTGGCGGGATGTGAGCGGGAACTGCGCTCGCTGTCCCCGTCTGTCTCCCTCCAACCCGCCGATCCTGACGCTGCTCTGTGCTCTGTACCACACACCACCTTTAGAGCCGGGTAGCAGGGAAGAGTGCTGTTAACACACTGGCCTTCCGAATTTGTTCCACTGACAATTAAGATCAAGATCAAATTTAGTTTCAATGTCAATAACGACCGCTGTAGTAAAAACAACAGTGCAAAAATGACTGTAATAGGAGCGCTTACAATACAATACCACCGATATGACCATGTATGAGCAGAAGTGAATTTCATGCACAGCTTGTGTGTGTGTGTGTGTGGACAAAAGAGACTCATGTTACAGTGTAAGTGTACAGTTAAAGATGACAGACACATCTAATGCACTAAAATGAAAGCTGGCATGAGACACTCTCTGTAACAGACAGTGATGTTCTATATGATGCAAATGGGATGTAAAGTCTCCTGTCTGAGCTTCTCACATGAGATCCGTTTCCTCCATTAAAAGACTGTGCCCCAAACACCGGAACGGGCGTTCAGCTCAACATAGCTTACAGCTTAAACACGTCCTGTTTCAGACTTGCGAGAACCCGTCTGGGATAAAATGAAGTCTGATCACTATGCTAAGTAAAGTAGGACTGACCAGCAAAAATATGAACAAATCCTTTATAGCAAAAAGCTGGATCACAAGAAGGCAAGAGAAATGCAGGAAACGGCCACGTCACACGCTTGGACCCTCCTCTCTCGTCACAAGCTAGGACCATCATCTCTCAGTTGTTTTTTAATCTGACACAGCTTACGTGACAGACACTGGCACTTTTTTATATGCGTGAGTTTCATAAGGCTTCATAATTCCTGCGCAATGCACCAGAAACCAGGGTGGCGGTCGCGGGGACAGTGACAGCCATGACTAGCCATTTTTCCCGGGCAAGAACAGCATTTGCTGCTGAGAGAGTAAGAGAGATTAACAATGTGTATCCACTCACGCTCTCACACATCTGTCACTCTATTTGTACTGGTATTACAATGCACAAAGCAATCACAAACCGTCTAAGAAGGGCAGCAGGGATGAGTGACAAGCCCCCTCATGGAGGACGCGTTCAGGAGCTCTGCTCCTCTCTCCTGCGCCTCTACTGAGTTGAGAACAACAGCTACTGCTAGTTTTACTGTTAGAGTTTGAGACTGGCACTTGCAGACCTGCTTTCTACAAGAAGGTTATCAACCCAAACCTGAATTGAGCAAGTGATGGCATATCTACCATAGGTTTATGGTAAAAAAAAAAAAATACAATTCTTCGTCCAAGTAAGCACTTTCATTTCAGAATCCCATATAAAGACATTTGTAAAGAAACTGAATGGTGAAAGAAACACCACCTCTGTGACATCACCACACACACACACACAAATATTTGTGCTCTGGTTTTGCCATTACTCAAATATCAGATTTAATTTGTCATGTCATTTCTGCAATCCTCCTAAGAATGCTGTTGGTAAAAAAAGAAGCGAAATGGCAAGACTGTGATGAAAGATTATTCTCCAACACATAAGCCCTTCTGTGAAAAATAACATACATAAAACCAATCAATAAATCTTTTGGTATTTTCAGAAATCATGGGATTTGGGACCTGCTTCTAATCCATGGTAAACACATTTTATTGCAGTTTAAGGGAGGGGAAAGGCACAATAATAAATGGGAGGGAGCACGAGCAGACTGAGTTCAGGCAAAGCCGAATCCCTGGAGGTGGGATGTTAAGGCCAAGCCATTACAAGAATTCTCATTTGGACTTAAGCTGGTTTCTGGGCTAAAACGTCTTCCCTCGTGCTGGCCTCTCAAGGTCAATTTATGGCATTTTGAATTCTTATTTAAAAACATATAACAGCACTTGGAATTAAGAATTCCGAGGGAGACGGATTATTCCGGGCGCGGTGGGGCACTGCGACGCGCCGCTGCAGCCCTCAACTTCAATTAGCCGCTATCTCTTCCGTCTGATCTGTGGTGACCACCGTGGGCCAGTTTTCCACATACACTGGCCATAAGTACATTGTCAGTACACAGTCAATGAAAGCACTTGTCTGTCTGTATTGACCTGCGTGTAAAACGCCAAGCCATGCGTCCATCGTAAAATGAATTCAGCAAACAGTGGAAACGCCCTTGATTAATTGCGAGTATGGCCTAAAGGCATTTGGGCTACTTCTATTAAATTGTAATTGACTACTCGGTTTAACGTGTTTGTTGAATTATTAAACATAGAAAACACAAGTGCCAAGACAATACATGTCCACAGTTATTGGGCTTTAAACTCTACTCTGAATGAATACAGATGAATTTAAAAAGGCATTTTATACTTGTTTTTTCATACCATAGCCAAGTGGTGAGATTCGGGATCGCATAATTCGCTGTACAAAATATCAGTTCCATCACACACTAATTAAAAATTGACTTACCATGTGCAAACACAATACCAGCATCGCCGAGTGTCGCTTTGTCATCTTCGCACTTCTGACTTTAAACCACGTATTAAAACATAGGTACCGTGATAAGTGTGCACTGCCTCAATCTGCAAAGCAAACGTATGAAGCGTAGTGAAAATGATTTAGCAAGTTAGGAAGAAAATCGCAAAAAATAAATCAACCAAAATAAAGTATCACATTACAAAACAAAACAACGTTTTAAAATGTTACTAAAATTAGGCTACATTAAAACACGATGTGATGTGTCCATGCATAAACTGACGTAGTGTGTACAGTCCGGTTTTTAACTCACGGTCCATGAGAAGAGTTGACTCCGTATATGTTTGTGCGGACGGCATTTTCTCCTTTGCCGCGTAAAAAGCGCAAAGCGGAAGGCGCGTGCACGAAGAAGAGTTCAGGGCGCGCCCGGACTGCACGTGCCGGTAGGAGAAGATGCAAACAAAACTGACCCAGTCCTCAAGAACTTTCAAATGTCTCGGTAAGAACAATATAACCGCCTTCTCGGCCAACTCCGATCATGGCAACCGTCAAACCACCCCAGAACTGCTCGTCTGGTTGAGCCCTCTTAGACTGTAACAATTCTAAACCAAGACGAGATTGTGTGACTGCTTGTCTGAACAGATGTGTTTTGCAGTCAGTCCTCGGGGTTGCAATCCCGCTTTTGAACGCCCCGATTCCCTGAGCAGATGTCCGCGGGGCTGACGCGCATTCCGCCTGTGTGGCTCCTATTAACTGACGCGCCAACGCGCGCTTTCCAGTTTTGACAGAGGAGGAAAACGCGCCCTTGCCTTCAACATTCGGACCAATGACGATCGAGGAGGCAATAAGGACTCTCTTCATTTTAATGCGCACATCGTCACCATCTTTAAGCAAAACTTTTTTTTTGCAAACTCGCCTTCAATAACATTCAGTAGGATGTTTTAGTAACGCGCACACACAGGCGAACAAAATATTAGCACGCATTCTGAGTAATATTGTGTATTTCTAATTGTATCTGTATAGTCTAAAACTATATTTTAAGCTCATTTTTAAACAACACTACGTTTATTTACAATATGCAGCACGTCCAGGTGCATAACTGCCGTAAACAGCTATTCGGTTGGAGTACTGCGTGGAGAAGTTGGACACTGCTGGTTTTTGTACTGCTAGCACCACTAGGTGGCCGATATTGAAACTGCACTCAACATAATTGTCGGTTGCCAACTATAATTTATTATTTAACAACGAAAAATGAAAATAATTGAGAACTTCTTTAAAAAAATCACAAAAGTTAAGAAAAGAATTGACATTATTTTTCAGAAAATAAATATTTGAAACCTTTATATGTACGTAACACTTAACCTTTGAAACATACAAACATTTGTGGTAGTACTGTAAGACATTTGAGCATGTTTTTAGCAGCTAATTCACACCTTCCTGAAACCATTACAACACGAAACACCAGCATTAAAATGTATGCAAAAGTAACTGTCATGCCAAAAGTTTTCCTCAACATCTCCAACAGTTAAAGAATCTATTGCAGGAGTTACTAATACAAAACATAAGTACATATGCATGATGTAACTCTACAATAACAGGCATTCAAACAACAAAATAATTATTTTTGGTATGGGTTCTCACACCATAAATGCAGACAATACAGGAGTTTCTTGAACAAGTTTAACAGAAAATGTGGTATTACCTAAAACTTCTGAGCTCTATAACAGAACTGAACAGGCAAAATTATTCATAAAACGTACAGAAGGCGGCATTTACAGGAAGATGTCCTCTGGGAAGGATTCATTTGTCGGTTTCTTTAATAATCCGGTTGCGACTTTTCTCAAGTGCAGCTAACATGGACCTGAAACTACTATTCTGTGTGGTACGCGTTGACTGGCTCTTCCGAACATCCTTTGAATCCACGCTGGAGACCAGAGGGCTTCTGAACCCATTTGAGTCCTTCAGCTGCCCCTGCCGTAAGCTGGGTGGGGTGTCCCCCTCCATCAGCGCGCCATCTCCTGGATCTTCACGCCATGGTCCTTCTGCACTTTCCTCCTGCACGAGTTCCGGCCTCGGTTCCAGTGTTTCCATGGTTACAAAACTGGGCGTGCTGTCGAATTTCAGTGCCCTGCGGGTTCCTTCCAGGCGCGCTTCGTCTGCCCGCGTGCCCGGGGGACTGGACACATCAGGACCAGCAGGCTGAGCACCAGGCTCCGTGGTAATGGTAGCCGCGGTAAGTTCCTGGGCTGAGAGATGCTGAACTCTGCTGGGTCTGTCCAGGGACGTTCTGCCACTCTTGCGCTGGGGTCTGGTGCCGAGAGGAGGCCATGCAGACTTCATGCGATGTCCCCGGCGAGGCCGTGACACCACACGGCTTTCAGACGCACCTGTGAGAGTGGCTAACCTTTCTATGCAATGACGCAAATTCCTGTAAGCAAACGCATCAAGATGTACTGCATGTGTTACACACACTGTCACACAGTACATGCTAATTGTCAAATTGACATTTTTTCCTTGACCCAAAGTAAGGTATACGTTGTATTTTTTTCTTAAGCATTGGTACTGGTAATTATTCAGAAGTTCACCGTTATTGCTTCACTGATCTATAGATTTCTCTGGTCATAGTCTCTGGACGGACCTTTGCAGGAAGACGTGGAGTCTAGAACAGGGGCCCTGTGCTGGGTCTGTTACCACACCACCAGCACGCTCAGCTGCTAGCTTCCTGATCCGCTTCAGGTGCACCCACAGCCTCCTGGGAAACACACACACACAAGGACTCTCTTGTTAAAGGACAACACAGAAACTTCAGATACACACACCACTCCACTGTGTTAGATAAGATAACACTTTATTGATCCCAAAGGAAATTGCAAAATTGTTCTACCATTTACTTCTGTCCCTGCATTTCAGCAAAACCCTCTTACCCCTTCACTTGTCGCTGTCTCTGTGGGTGCCACGCTTTATTAAGCAGCCAGTTATCACAGGAAGGAGAAGCTGGATCTGGAGGAAGTCAGAGAGGACGGATTTAACATAGGGCTTTTCAAACTGGATCACAGGATAGCTCTGGCACTGCACAATTTAGTGCTCTCCCTGTTTCTGCAAAGCCAGCTAATAATTCCCTGACCACACCAGGAGTTCAACACCATTTTTAAATATTCTGCAAAACATATTGCAATATATAACAATATAGTATTTTCCCCATATTGGAAACAGAGTAAGTAAAGTCTGAAACTGTTACCAGTGTCCCTTTTTGTGAGTTTTGGAGGTCCTTGTCTTCTCATTCTTGAGAAAAGTCTCATGCACTCTCTGCATTTCATTGAAATGATGAGGGGGGAACTAGGGCCTGAGGTTACAGTGTCTTCTGATGGGGAGTCATCCAGCTGACTGTCAAAACCTGTGCAGCAGCCATCTCCAGCCCCTCCAGCTAAGCACACTTTCCCAACTAGTTCAGGTGTAACTGGTGTCTGCCTCGTCTCCTCCGATTTCAACTCTGGGACCTCGTCTTCCCTGCAGTCCAACAGCAACACCGTTTCCCCACCACTTGGAGCTGGACTCTTATTTCCGAGAGGGTTTTCACAGACACCTGAGGGCAATGAGAGCGCTGTTTGGTTGCTCTTAGCACCCGTGTCGCTATGCACAGAGCAGTCCCAGTCCGGATCCAAGCTGAAGCCTGGACTCGTGTGCCGTTGTCTGGTGCGGATGGTAGATCTTAAAGCTCTACGGGGCGGATCCTTTAAGTCCCTCTGAATGTTCTGCAGTCGCTGTCGACTCTTCATTAGGACAGATCTGGTGGTAGATTCCAGCTTACTGAGAATTAAAATCGCCACCTAAAAGGTGGGAGAAATTAAAATAGGTCTATGCAACTAAACAGACGTGTCAATAAGATCAGTGCGTCAGTCAACTAAACTTCAACGCTTTCGGTAAAATAACAACTGGAGTTTGAGGACGACTTCGTTCTCTATAACATTGATTTTACACAGTACATTTAGACTCCTGCCTGTCACTGTGTTTTACAAGAGGCTTGAACCTGAAGGTAGCACACGGACTATTTATAAAGTATTTACCCTATAACTTTATGTTCATAAATGAATAACATCCGCGACACATCGCGTTGTTACCGTACAACAGTATTAGCTTAGCCACCTAGCTCATTTTGACCCATGTGCATTTAGGCTCGTGTAGGAGCCCAAGGGATGTTAACTACTTACGTGTGGACATTCAGGTCTAATAATGTTATACGTGATCACAGGGGAACATTTTTACTCTTGGATACGTTATCTAGTCAACTTAGGTTAGCTACAGTCCGTTCGCAAGACCATAACAAAGCTAAGTGGCTAAGCTAACAGGCTGCCGGCTGCTTAACGAGCTGCACTGCTAACGTTATCCAGACATGGATCGTTTTGGTAATAACCTCGATGAAGTGACAGTAAAGTTCCAGCTGGACGCGTCTGCTGTGGTGGACAGAGGACATTTACCCCGCTATAATCACCTCGATGAAGTGACAGTAAAGTCCCAGCAGGACGCATCTGCTGCGGACATTTACCCCGCTGTAATAACCTTCACCGTACGCTAGGGGCGGCCGTGAGCAAGGCCGAACAAAGTACTAAAAACGAACATTAAAAACTAGTTTGTCATTGCTTGGCCACGACATTCCTTTAATTTTGCAAAGAATAAAATAACAAACAACGCTTACCTGTATATTCACTTTGTATATACAGCAAACGGGTTGTAGACCGTAGGACTGCTTGCATTTATGCTGCTTAGTGCGTCTGTTGGTGAACTGACACTGGAGGATCAGAAATGATGGCGTACGACTGCCTAAAAGCTGTTTGTGTTTTAAAGGAAAATCCTGGCCTGGTGGTGAGATGCCGTTTTAATTTTTAAATCTAGTCACGCCCATTCATTCAGGACTCGCGGGTGTCCTCTGGCGTTTCAGTTATGTTATTGACATAAAGGGGACAATAGAGAGTGACCAGGATCCTCAAAAACCAGATCTGTTAAATATCAGTGCAAGCAGAGAAAGACAAGATCAGGGCCAATGCCAGTGCGTTGTGGATAAAGTATAGTCTTCAGGAGGGGTCTTCCAAACGCTACAAAAATAGAACAAACAACAAAGCTCTGTTGAAAGAAACTGTGCGGTTTAATACGAGTTACAAGAGTGTAGTCGTTACCGTTAGATTAGTGGGTACTGTAGCAATATTATAGCTCTACCTGTTTTAAAAAATCTTGTGTTTGGTGAACATTCTTCATCTCCTGCAAAACTGCACGCATGAATATATCGCCACCTGCTGGATGAAAACGGTCGAATTGCTGCTTGCACATCTACTTCGGAACTGTGTACAGCAGAAACTCATGTGACTCACGGTCAACATTAAGTAACATTTTCCTCACGTTCACAACAGTTACTGCGTTTCTCTTGCAAATGTCAATTTCCACAGTAATTGCCCGTGTTATAAGTTAGTGATCCTATATATTATCATCACTTTATTCCCCAACTGAAGTACTTTGTGCATTAAAATCAGGCAGTCTCTATTTCTATAGCACTTTTCCAAAATTTCAAATTCAGAAAGAAAACAAAAAATGCACAAATTAAACACTCAGTTAAAATAAAACAACTAAAATAATTAATTCAAACAATTCAACCAAACATCTGAGCATGCTTTGCTGCCTTCAGTATGGCGCCATCTGCTGGTTGCCTGGGCCCAAAAAATGTTACCTGTTAAATTTGCTGAACGGGATCAAATGTGTTTTCTGTCAGTCATGTGGGTTACAATGTTTATTATTTATGAGTTGCATATTTGCCGTCTGTTCCACTTGTGCCAGATCTTCATGCAACATCTGTCCAAGAGTACATCCCTGACCATCGCCAAGAGGCTCAACCTCCAACAGCAGCAAGAGTTGGGATTGGGGTCAAAGGTTAAACCCTGGAGGCCTGCAGCCCTAGGTTTCACTAGGAAGTTAGACCATGATACTGAGGCAGGTATAGCTTGGCTAGCATCTAACGAGACTTTGTTAACAGGAAGATGGAACGCTGCACTAAACAAAACTGATATTTTGGGACTAAAAATGAAATGCCAATCTTTAGTGTCGGGAAATAAATAGGCGGAGCATTATACGTCCACGTAACCCCATAGTATGGTTTATTTTTGTGGCATACTGGATACTGTACTACATACTACTACGAGGACCAGTATGTAGTATCCAGTATATACTGAGTGCAGTATGTACTATACAGTATGTAGTAGGCTATTTCAAACATAGCTTTTGTCTGCCTGTTGTTGAGGACCATGGCCTTGCTGGACTGTCCCTTACCTAGAACTGGTGCAGTGAATCTACATTCTTTCTCAGGATACTTGGGCACATTTCCAAACATAATAATATGTTGTGGTTTAATACCTGGATCTGTACAACACAGTGAATCAGTACTGCAAATAATGGAAATATAGTATCTTTTATTTAATTACAATTATATTGCAATAGTTTGATTAACAATAAGTTGGACGGAACAATAGCTTGGTCACCAAATAATTGCTATACTGTTCTGCAAATAGCACAAAACACTTAGCCTTAGCCTTTAATAGTTAAAAGAAAGAAAGAAACAAACAAACAAAAGAAAAAAAGTCTGAACAGGGCTTTTTTATAGAATATTTTATGTTACATATATAAAGTGTACAGTATGTATGTTTTATGTGGTAGTTATACAGTTATACAGTGGAATGTTAGAGAAAGGAAAACTACAAAATATTTTTTCTTCCTTTGCACATAATGAAAATATTTAAACTTGAACAAAATAACTACCAGTTTTTTCTACGTTGTTTAATTTCACATTTAATAGGTGAAAATATATCACAGTTGTAATGATACATGTACATCTTTAATGAATAAATGCATTACCATTGTTAATCGAAACCAAAGTCTGATGCTAATTTGTAGTCATTGAACATAAATACACTGACAGGTTGCTTTGCAACTTTTGCACTTTGCAAATGGCAGGTAAGACATTCCAACAGTACTGACATCCACGTGACCACATCCTCCCTCTCCTGCAATGGTAGTCCTATCTATACATCAACATGACCACCCCCCCCCCTCTCTCCTGCAATGGTAATCCTATCTATACATCAACATGACCACCCCACCCCCCCTCCTGCAATGCTAGTCCTATCTATACATCTACATGACCACACCCCCCCTCTCTCCTGCAATGGTAGACCTATCTATACATCAAATAGACACTTATTTGTCTTATTTATCACATTTTACACATGAACAAAATACAACATTGCATGTTAAGATGATTTTATTTCTAGTTTATACATGATAATGCCCTCTTATGAAAAGGATTATTGCATCTCTTGTCTGTATGAGTCTGGCCTACACAGTTCTGTAATCAACTTTTTCAGGACATGAACTCTTCCCTTGAACCAATGGGCTTGGTTTAGAGACCCAAACCAGGAAGAGAGCAAAATGTAGATGTATTACTAAATACTGCGGTGATTTGAACAAAATATACGTTAACTAGTATATTCAGTGTGTTGATTTGTCATCAGCCCATATGTAGAATATTAAAAAGGTTTGTAAAGTTTTAAGTTCAGTATTTTGGACCATAAATCTAAGAAATTTTAAAAAAAGAAAGAAAAAAAAAACTCACAAAATTCAATAATCCAAAAATGTACTTCGAAAATATTGGTCGCTGCTATTGTGGAAGGTATTACAAAGAATTGTGTTAACATATTTAAAAAAAATTGTTACTGTGTTCAGTGGAATAATGGTTTTCATGTTCAGACAGATTATTGAAAGACTATGTTTTCCCTCTGTAAACAGTTTTTATGCCTGTTATGTCTAACCTTTTTTTCCAGTATCGTGTACTATGTTTAATTGTAATCCTTATGTTATGGGATGTAATGAAAATACACCAAATACTTTCATAGATGAACTAAATATCTTTCATATTGTAAGACAAGGATTTTGAAAAGGTTAATAATCTACTGTCAAAAAATTATACAAAACATACAAAATACAACTAGTTTAAAACAAAAGTAGCTTAAAAATGTAAAATTCCTAAAGGTGGATCATACAACAGGAAAGAGATAACTGCCCACACTTCAGTCTCCTTCACACACACACATTTAAACACCCAGCACTCTCATACAAAAAAACACGTGATGTGCAGGGTGTGTGAGCAGAGACGTGCACACACACACACATCTATAGGACAGACAGTAAGACCTAACCCAGTGATATGTAGTGGCACAATACTGTTTTTCAAAGCAACATGACGTTGAAGTTCTGTCACAAACTTGTTTCCCTGTCGAAGTCCCTGCTTCTCTTTCCTTCTGTGTGTTCACCTGTGCTGAAGTCAACGACTGGAGAACTGAAAGATGTGATAAGAAGAATAAGCAGCTAAGATCTTGGTCAAACAAGCAGAACCAATGAAGAAGACAGACAGACAGCTGCTTACATGCAGAGACGCACCCTGATAACCTCATACCGTGAGCTTGAGGGAAAAACACACCCCAGCACTTTCTTTAGCTGAACAATGTCTCAACATTTCAGGTTTACAGCCACGTCAGAGCTTGTCATTTTGTTTGACAGCTTGGTTTTGACCTCTCGATGTTCAGGTCTGCTAAAGCAGTTTTCTTGTGTTTTTGCGTGCAAACGCCATTGGCGTTCCGTAGAGTGATCTAGAATCATGAGCCTAAACTTGAGATGCTGTTATTGCAGAAATGTACAGCTGTTTTTATACTGGTCTGCCTCTGTTAGTACAGTCAGGACTTGAGTAGGGGGGTCTGTTACTGTGATCGAGGTTAAGCAGGGGAAATAGGTCCATCATTAAAAAAAAACATTACAAAACTCACACGAATCACATTCGCAGATTCATATGAATTAAGAAAAAGGAAAGCAGAAGCTCATGCTTGACCTCTGACCTCAAAAGCCTCACCTTTGTCTCCATGTTTTACCATCTACATTCTCATCACCACCACACCCCAACACCCACCCCTACACACATGCACACGGACTCTCACCAATGCAGTCCCACACGGATTCAAAAATCACAGCAGGCAGCAGCAGATGGGTGAAGGGAAACAAATATGGCCCAATGCAATGCCACACACTCCGAAAAACTGACTTGGTTTGAGTTTTTATGTCAAACCAAGCTGGGGCTACACCATACTGCACTGGGTTTACATTATGTCATTATATGGAATGGCTGCATTGAATAAATCGGACTAAGGCTGATGATAAAGAAACTTTCAAGCAATTAAGAACCAAAAACAATTTAAAAAGCTTATCTGGGATGACCAGGAATAGATGGGGCAAAAGGTTTGGGGCTCTCCTTACCTTTGGCCAGGCTGCTTCTGAGGTTAGGGAAGGGAGCTAGCGGGCAACGTGGGATAAAAAAACTTAGTCAAGATGTGAAAGGTCATGAGAGGAGTGCTGCTTAGTGAGAAAAGCATGCCGCAGGGTTTCCCCACGTGGGAAGCAAGGGCTTCGAGGATTAGCTCCTCACACTCACACATAAGCAGCCCATTGAATGAAAATGCAAGAGTTATACACCAGAGTCCATCTGACTGGACATAAATTTTGATCCATAAAACTATCACAAAAAGTTTTTATTTGGCATAAATAATATCTCTAGAAATTAGCATATTCTGAAAAGTCAGCCCTAAAATGCTGTATAACATAGCAATACTACACTGTTAGTTTTTGTATGGCGGGGCTCCAGGTTAGTGCACTGAAAATATCTAAATGTTTAATAGCTGTTGTTAATATTAATAAGTAGTAATAGTAAAGGACAAAATTAATTCTGAATTCAAACCTTGTTGCGATTGTATCTTTTTTGCCATTGTCTGTATTGAGGCTTTTCCAAACATTGCCAAAAGAGGTCTTAGTCATTTCATCTGAAATGTTCACTGTTGAGGGGTCATTCCTTAAAACAACACAGAGACAGTCCTCAGTGCAGGCTGCATAAAGGCATAAATGCAACCTCTTAAACCTGAGGGAAGGTTTATGCAGAACCAACTCCACAGTTCAAGAACCGGGCATTTCTCCAAAGTCTAAAAAAATCCTACTCCAGGTAGTCCCATCTAGAGGATCTTTAAAAATGCAAAGGCAAGAAGGGTGTGGTCATTTGAACTCAGAAACACATCAGAAACACATCAGAAATCCTCCTTTGCACTTACTTTAAATTCTCTTCGAGGGGCACCTGCACAATCCCCTCGTCCTCTCCCAACACACTCTGGCTCTGTCGAGAGACACAAACATGTCAGAACTCCTTAACATCATAGTTACGTGACTCAAAAACACCCGAAGAATCCTTCACCCCAACTTTTGCTTGATTGCAGTATGACATACAAATTTGAATTTTGCCTCTGAAGATATTTAAAAATTAGGTGCCTGAAACTTGATAGCTTTCAGAAACTAATATGTATTGTATTAATACAAAAGTATGTAAACAGCTGGATGAATGCAGTGTATTTTACTCATACAATATAATATAATCCAAGACTATTTAGCCTCAAAGGCTGGTTTGTTTGCTAACATCTTAAGAATAAATATGATGATCAGAAACGTTAAAGAATCGTAATTACCCCTCCTCTAAACATCAGCTTTCACACCCTCTTTCCATGCCTACACTCTGCCATGACCAACCGATCGGAATGAATAAAATTAGCAAGTAAACTATGTATGTGTATTATACTGTGATTGGACATCGGCCAAGGAGTCAGCCAATAGCTGGGTGTGACAGAAGGAGGCAGGATAACACCTCTTTCTGGGCATCTTCCAGTTTCTTCTTCTTGCTCTCAGGCATGAGGTCATCAAGCCAGCTGAGGTCCCTCTTAGTGAAGATGAAGTCCAGCAGCTTACGAATAAACACTAATGCCAACACCTGCACACACACACACACACACACACACACAGAAGGTAATTCACCACACTGAGATCAGTCCACTTCCTTGCATTGCCATTCTCTCTCTGTCTCTCTCTCACCATCATTGGGAACACAATGGCTGCTCTGGATGTTTTGATGACCCACAGCAGGACCAGGCAGCTGAGCTGGATGAGGGTGAACAGGTGCACCTTCCTCAGAGGAACATGCCTCAGGTAGATGAAGTCCGGCTGGTGTTTTGCAGGCATCCCGAACAACTTCAAACGGTCAAAGAACTGCACATGGGCCAAAAAACAATCTTCACCATGACATCAGCCATGAAAACCAGTCCTGAATCTGTAGGAATTCCAGTAACTTTGCTGCTATGCATCTTACAGGTTATGTTACAGTAGTTGTAGTTTTTCATGTTATTAATGAATAGCAAAACAAACTGTTATGCAGTGTTATTACAGATACCTGTATTCCTCGGAGAGAAGATGCGCCCATGTACAGGAAGACTCCATATAAGACAGGCATTGGGATGAACTAGACGCAACAGAAAGAGGAGAAAATCAAACACAACAAGACGACTCGGTTCCAGTGACCCCACAGGGCCTGACCTGCAGCCTTGTAGTCTTATGACATGTAGTTCCATTACTAACTGCTTTAGGAAAACCTCTTTAATCTCTTTAATTACTTTAGATGATGAGATACCATTGACTTCACAAACCTTTTTCAGGCACACTGACATATTTTGCTCAGAAAGGCTAATTATACTAAGGCTGTATTAAGCTGACTCAACAAATCTCTGATTCACATGTGACACGTCTAATATAACGCAGACAAGCGCAGAAGTTTGGACAGCCAGTCAGAATGCAACGGGCTGAATACCGAAGGTCTGGCCAGGTTAACACTCTACGTGTGGGCGGAGCATCGGTGGCTGAGGCTAAGAGGTCACTGACCTTTAGGATGGAGGTCATGAAGACGGAGCTGCCCATCAGGACGAAGATCATGAGGCCTGTGAAGCGCTGCTCCCTGATGCCCAGGAACTTGGGCTGCTCGCCCGGGGCCGAGCACTCGGACTCCAGCTTCAGGCTGTTGACGTGGCTGATGGAGAGAACGGTGGCGGCCACGAACCAGGGCAGGCCCATTATCGAGCACACGCCCAGCATTACGCCCACCATGAACAGGTCCAGGTGGTACCCGCAGCCTTTCTGTGGAGTCACCCACACCCACACACACACACACACACACACACACACACCCATACACATATCACATCCATTAGATGACACGTTTATTCATATATGCCTGAAGATGTGTCTCTCCATCACCAGTTGAAGAGTCTTGGTTCATCTTAAATCTCTTAGTGCATGTCGTGCAGTCTTCCCTTCCTGTCTGAGGTTTCGGCATGTGATGCAGAGCAGAGTCTGAGCAGAGTCTGAGCAGAGTCTGAGCAGAGCTTGAGCAGAGTCTGAGCAGAGTCTGAGCAGAGTCTGAGCAGAGTCTGAGCAGAGCTTGAGCAGAGTCTGAGCAGAGTTTGAGCAGAGTCCAAGCAGAGTTTGAGCAGAGTCTGAGCAGAGCTTGAGCAGAGTCTGAGCATAGTTTGAGCAGAGTCTGAGCAGAGTTTGAGTAGAGTCTGAGTAGAGTCTGAGCAGCCTGTGTACCTTCAGCTTGTGCTCCTTCCTGTTGATGATGACAGCAGTGATCTGCTGGTCCATGAAGATGAGGATGGTGCAGAGCAGAGCTGGGATGAAGGCGATGATCACTGTCCACCACGGATTGGGGCCCAGAGGACTAATGACCCAGCCACGATCATCTCTGGTGGGCTGCAGACATTAAGACACACACACACACTGTAGAAAATGATGGACTGACTTTAAATTGATCTCCTTAGGAATATAGGTATTCATTTTAACTATGCCAAGTATCAAATGACACAAAATAGCAAATCATCTTCTTTGTGAATTAAAAATCGTTACTGCTAGAAGCACAGCATCTGTGTTGATCACCCAGTAGTGGTCTGTGTTGATCACTCAGTAGTTATGTGTTGATTATCCTTATTTAGTAGTGGTGGCTCACTTTAAACTCATTGGGGACCTGAAGTTTGGGAGAGGGCACGCCCAGAGCGTAGTCGATTCCCACCATGGTAACGATGGTAATGAAGACAGCAAAGTCACTAATGATTGCCCTCACCTGTGGCAGGACACAGCAAAGGTCAGAGAGCTGCACACACATGGACACTGATGCAGATGTACACATACTCTATAATTACAGGATGCTGTCACACACACACACACACACACTCGCACACATACACACACACACACACACACACACACACACATCCATACATCAGGGCCTTGCCTTGGTGGGGAAGTAGCGGCTGGTCTTGAACTCCTTCAGGAAGGAGGACATGGCAACAGTAGAGAAGAAGAGGACGACGGACCAGAAGAGCACATCAGGGATGTAGGGGCCGTGGTGGCCGCAGGCAGAGCCCTGGAACTCTCCCCTGTGCTTCACACAGTCCTGCAACCCCCGCATCACACCAGTCCCGCATCACACCAGTCCCGCATCACACCAGTCCCGCATCACACCAGTCCCGCGACATTATCGTTATTTGTTCACATGGTGTTGTCCAGTTATGTCTTGTGTTGTACTGCAGTATGCCCTCTGTCTAAGGAAAATTTCTCTCTTGGGAGATAAATAAAAGGAACTTTGACTTTGACTTTTGACACACCAGTCCCGCGTCACACCAGTTCCACATCACACCAGTCCCGCATCGCCCCAGTCCCGTGTCACACCAGTCCCACATCGGCCCACTCCCACATCACACCAGTCCCGTGTCACACCAGTCCCACATCACACCAGTCCCACATCACACCAGTCCCACATCGCCCCATTCCCACATCACACCAGTCCCACATCACACCAGTCCCACATCACACCAGTCCCGTGTCACACCATTCCCACATCACACCAGTCCCACATCACACCAGTCCCACATCACACCAGTCCTGTGTCACACCAGTCCCACATCACACCAGTCCCACATCGCCCCACTCCCACATCACACCAGTCCCACATTGCACCAGCCCAGCATCACACCAACCCCACAGGTCTGTGAGAAACACAAACATACTATGTTCACAGCACAAAAAAAGGCTACGGAGGTGGGAACACATCAGCAAATGTGTATACAAGGCGATGGTTGCGGGTTTGCTGGATTAGTTCCTGTGCTGCTGTGTGTGTGTGTGTCTGTAGCAGTTAAAGAGACAGCAGGCATGAGTATGAACTGGAGTGAACCAGGAGAGGATTTACGGTTTAAGCTCTGAGCCAACAAGAAAACCAGCAGCATATTGATGAGGATGAACAACAGAATGCTTCTCTGTCTCTTCTCTGTCTCTCTCCTCTCTCTGTCTCTCTTCTCTGTCTGCCTCTCTTCTCTCTGTCTCTCTTCTCTCTCTTTCTGTCTCTCTCTCTCTCTGTCTCTCTCTCTTCTCTCTTTCTCAGTCTCTCTCTTTCTTCCCTCTCTCTTTTATTCAGTGATTACTAAATCCATTGACAGCTTTATCACGTCTTCCTCTCACATTATAATATCAGATGTCTGTAGTGTTCTAGATTCTGGAATAAAACAAGTATCTCTAAACAACACAGAAACAAGTCATGTGTTTTTTTAAATGTTTGTTTAGCAGGTTGGACAACTGATCACTAAGCCAAGTGACTGGACCCCTTCAGTATGCAACAAGCCATCAGCAGACTGTCACCCTCTGCTCACCTTGACATCCAGGTCTAACCAGTCGATCTCAGAGCTGGTGATGTTGTGCTCTTCCCAGTAGCGCAGTGTGGCATTGCTTGGGTCTTTCGGCTCTGTGCACATACAGCTGACAGGAAAATACAGCGTGAGCTTAGAAGATATCTTTCATATCTTTCATATACCTATGTGTATACCTATGAGACGTGATTGAGCTTGCTGAGGTCATGCGTGTACTCACGTGTAGTTTGTGTGTGTACTCACGTGCAGCAAATGACCTGGCTGAGGTCATGCTTGCACTGATGTGTAGTGCGTGAGCTTGCTGAGGTTATGTGTGTACTCACATGTAGTTTGTGCGTGTACTCACGTGTAGTTTGTGCGTGTACTCACGTGTAGTTTGTGTGTGTACTCACGTGTAGTGCGTGAGCTTGCTGAGGTAGTGCGGATACATGTACCACGTGAGCTTGCTGAGGTCGTGCATGTACTCAAATGTAGTGCTTGAGATTGTTGATGTTGTGCTTGTACTCATGTGTAGTGAGCGAGTTTGCTGAGGTTGCGCGTGTACTCACGTGTACTGCGTGAGCTTGTTGAGGTCGTTGTGCATATTGAAGGGGTAGCTCTCGCCCAGGTGCAGTAGTTTCTCCAGGGCCTCGTAGATGAAGATGATGCATATGAGCGAAGCAAACGCTTCTTCCGTGAAACGCGTGATGTAGCACACCAAAGAGCTGGCGTCCGTGGCAACCAGCAAAATGCAGAAGAAAGCCGTCCACAGCCCGATACACACGCGCAAGGAGAGGTAGGACAGTTCGTAGTCCCTAAAGACATAAACAAACCCTGAACCTGTAGGCCTTGTGGAAGGGTTATTTTACAGTACAATACAATATCTTGAGGAAAGCTATACAGTACACACTATTCCACCATTCCATACAATAATAAACTATTCCACTATAATAATAAACTTTTCCACCTTTAAGTAAGCACCTGTCTCACCCAGGTTTTGGAAAGTTCTGTGGTCTGCAACTGAGAGCAAATGTTAATCCATTCCAACATTGATTCATACTTTATGTATTAAATTATGACAAAACTCACTTGCAGAATTTGAAGAGGATCTTCTCAAAGACCAGGACTGGCCCTGTGCTCCCCAGGATGGTGAGAGGCTGCCCAGCGAACAGAGAGTATGCTATGCCAGTCATAGAAGCTCCAAACAGAGACTCAATAGCACTCTAAGAGGGGTACAAAGAGAGATCAAGAGATCCTTCACTGCAGTGTGTGTGTATCTCTGTGTGTGGGAGCACACGTGTGTGTGTGTGTGTGTGTGTGTGTGTGTGTGAGGTTTGTATGAGTGAGTGTTTGTGTGTGAGCGTGTGTGTGAGAATGCATGTGTGTGTGCGCATGCATGTGTAGTGTGTGAATGTGTGTGTGTCTGTTAGTGTGCGTGTGTGTATTATGTGTGAGCGCGCATGTGTGTGTGGCTCGTACTATGCGCCCCTCTGTGGCCTCTCCCAGAAGGCCTCCGAAGGTGATGACGGGAGACATGCAGGCGCAGTAGAGGAAGAGGAAAGAAGCCAGACACTGCAGGCTGATGGCGTCCGTGTAGTCAGACAGGTAGTGGGGAGCTTTGCGCTTCATGTCCAGGAATAAACCGCCAAAACACCTGCCGAGAACAACACAGAGACTTCAGTACTTTCTGTACCAGTGACTGAAGACTTCAGCACTTCCTGTCCCAGTGACCAAAGACTTCAGCACTTCCTGTTTCAGTGACTAAAGACTTCAGCACCCACCCCCACCCCTCACACTGAAGCCTACAATGAATGAAGATTAATGGAGAGTCAATGGAGAGAAGAAGATTTACAGAAGTCTTTCCTTGTTTTTCAGAATACAGCTGCATAGGTGAGGGGGAGTGGCCTCCTGCATTAGGCGGAGCAGACTCAGAACCACAGAGGCATAAGCAAATGAAACATGACAACAGAGGGCTACAGAAAGCGTGGAGCTCTCAGATGGGGACTCATTTTCCTAAACAAGGCAGGCACGCACACACACACATACACACACACACACACACCTTCCTGTGCGCTGTAACTCAGGTCCGCTGTGGCCTCCGTGCTCTTCTGCCTCTCCGAGGTCAGTCACTCCGTTGGGTAAGGGAGGAACTTTCCTCTTCTCCTAGATCATCACAACACCGCAACATCAGCATTAACCCCAGGAATCATTCAGCTACTAATACAGTCCTACACTTCAGTTACAGTAATTACTGTCATGCTGCAGTTACTATTATAGTAATAGTGTCTGTATTCAGATATATTTTTTAGATAAAAAAGCTATTTGTGTCTTTTAATACATTTTTCCCACATCAAACCACTGTCAACCAGCAAGCTGCATTTGATATTGGCTGTACTCTGAACTTGTACTGATGCCTGTCCAGTGTTTAGAAACAGCTGACAACAACATCCTTCTCCAATAAGGCGGAGACATCACAACCAAAACTCTTTCACGGGTTGTTTCAGCATGCCATGAGTGTGCTTCCACCCTCTTCTGCTCATCAAAGCAGCCCTGACATGGGCATTGTGTCAGATCTACATTCTCGCGCGTGTCTGATCTCCTGAGGGACCCACCTGAGAGGGCACGTTCTTGGGCGGCTCTATTCTGATGGTGGGATCCCACTCTCCTGGTGGCAGCACTGTCACCTGATCCAGAAATTCGTCGATGCCGGCAACCAGGTCACTGCGGTCCTTCGCCTTGTAGGCCACATCGTGGAACACCTGTAGGGCAGCTGAGGTGAACAGGATCCAGTGCAGAGAGACAACACATACACGGAGGAGCAGCCGAACTGACCTCATCCGTCATCAGCGTGGCGATGGAGCGACCGATCTCGTGGTACTGTGGTCCTTTCCCCATCGGACCCAGCAGTATAAACAGAAACCTGGAGGAAAAGCACATCAGAATAAAAATTTACTGGCCAATTATAGTAACACACACAAGGAACCTGTTTCCGGGTTGGTGACTCTCAAACATAATGGAAGACAATACAAAATATTCAATCAATTTACATTATATGCAACCAATATACATAAAGTGCATGTGTGTGGTAGTGCTAACAACAATTAGTATAAGTAGTATAATACAGTATTTACAGATGTGAAGCAGCATATAATAAATATGTGAAGAAATAAGAGTAGCTCTGGAATAGCTAATGATATTGTTCAGCTATTTATGATGGCGATAGCACGAGGAAAGAAACCGATCCTGTCTGGTACTTCTGATATAATATACAGGGTTCTGTAATGCCTACGCAGGGAAGGAGCTGGAAAAGGTTGTATCCAGGGTGTGTATCCAGGGTGTGTATCCAGGGTGGGTATCCAGGGTGTGTATCCCAGGAATCTGTAGAGTTTTAGTGAATGAGTTCCATGTGTTGGATGGGCACAGGGATGGATCTGATGAGTACAGTGTAGAACAGATTCAGCAGCTCCTGGGGTGAACCATAGTTCCCCAGTTACCGCAGAAAGTACATCCTCTGCTGGGCCTTTTTGAGGATGAAGGTAACTCTCACTTCAGGTCCTGGGAGGTGGTAGTTCCCAGAATCTTGGTCTCCTCGATTCAATATTGTGAGGTGGGAATAGTGCTGAGGGGTGTCTCATAAAGTCCGTCATCTCTCCAGGCTTAACCATGGAGAGATGGTCCATCAGCTCCATGTTGCTCTGACTGCACAAGAGCACCATCGATTCAACCTCCCACCAATACACAGATTCCTCAGCATCTTGGATGAGTCCTATGACCATAGAGTCATGTGCAAACTTCAGAAGTTTAATAGCTGGGTCCTTGCAGGTGCAGTCGTTGGTGTAGAGTGAGAAGAGCAGTGATGAGAGCACACATCCCTGGGACACACAAGGAACTTGGTTCCACACAAGGAACTTTGTTCAAACTGTTGGTTATTCTCAAACAATATGGACAACATACAGACAATACAAAATATACATAGGGGTGCTGATTGTCCCTCTACCAGAAATGTCTTCCCCAAGATGTTTCCTGCATGTCAGGAAGCTGTTGGTCCACTAACAGAAGATACAGTAAACTGGGACAGATTGGATTGGAGGATCAATGGTGTTGAATGTCTTGCTTATGCTTCTTGCCAGTCAAGGTGTTACAGGATTTAGTGCAGTGCCATGATGACTGCATCATCATCTTGTTTGCCCAATGAGGGGTCCGGGAGATCCAGCAGGTGTCCTGTGATGTTCTTCAGGACTTCGTTTAATGGACTTCATGATCACAAACATCAGAGCCACAGGCCTGTAGTCATTCAGTCCCATGATGGGAAGGTTTCTTTAAAATCAGAATAATTATGGATCTTTTGAAGCAGGAAAGGGACCTAGACAGTTGACTAGGACCTATATACCAGACATCTAGTTGGGGCAAGTGGTAACACAACTGGCCATATTGGTGCCTATGCTTCAAATGCAAGATGCATCAACTTATAGGATCATGGAATTTTTAACCTACTTATCTATATCTGGGCCTGCTCATCTATTACTCTTAGCACTGTTTGTAGATGGTGAAGTTTAGTTTAATAAAGGATGGTTTTATAAGAAGACAGCAATGGTAACAAAGGGTACTATTACAGAATTTGGATCTATGCCATCCACAAAATCTGATGGACTGACAAGATACCTTGAAGCGATCTGGATGCTCGGTATATATGTTTGACAGTCAGCAATGACAGTCAATGGCCTTGGCTCTCACCTGGTTGTTATGGGAACCTCAGCAAGGCCGTTGAGAAGCACAGCGGGGGAGAGGCGCACGAACGCCACCACGGGCTTCTCCAGGAACTCCAGCTCTCCAACCAGAATGTTGGAGGCCTCTGCTCCTGGTGGGATCTTCTTCATGAAATGGAGATCTATCTGCAGATTTCAACAAATGTGGAGTTATATTTGCTTTTCTGTAGAGTTTAATTACCAGAATTTCTCCACCAGTGATTTTACACATTCCTACCGTCAGGTTTAGAGTGTGTGTTTAGAGTGTTTAGCGTGTGTAGCAGAAGGTGATTTACCTTGCTGAAGTCCACTGTGCTGTTCTCACGACTGCCGTCGCTTCTGCCCTCTGTGCAGGAGGGCTGTGACTGAGGAGACACCGTCTGACCTGAGAACAGCAGAGACCACTGCAAAAACTCAGTACTAAGACAAATGTAATCAGGCCTTAACACTAACCACTGAATCAAATCACATAAATAACCAAGCCATTGCCTGGAGTTTAAACAATAACTGCAATGCTCAAGGGAGTGATTGAGGTTATTGATGTTACTGTGGCTATGAAAGAGGGTTTTCCTGAAGTGTCATATCAATAATATCAGTGACAAACTAGGTTTAAAAGTCATTTGTGATGCTCTAGCCTTTGGTCGTTAGTAACTCTACAATCTAAAGATTGAATAACTACTCTGTAACAATGTCACAAATCTGATTCAGATAAAAATGAAATAAAAACTCCCAGCTATATTTGCATTGTGTTTACCATCAACTCCATGAACAATATTCTGGATTCAGTACTGGCTGCTGGACAGCTCCCTCCCAGATTCAAAGCTACTTACACTCAGGAGTTAGAGTCCCAGTGTAACGCTACGTTTTAGTTAGATGTTAGTCTGTAGCACAGTTGCCTGGTAGGGGCTTTTCCTCTGGGTCCAAGGTGGAGATGGGGTGGTAGCCAGTACAGAAGTGGGGGGGCTGAGACGTTTACTGAGGGGTAAGAAGTGCCTGTCGGCAGGGAAAAGGGAGGGGGTGGAACAGAGGGAGGGGTGGAGCAGAGGGAGAGGGTGGATCAGAGGAGCAGAGGGAGGGGTGGAGCAGAGGGAGAGGGTGGAGCAGAGGAGCAGAGGGAGGGGTGGAGCAGAGGAGCAGAGGGAGAGGTGGAGCAGAGGGAGGGTGTGGAGCAGAGGAGCAGAGGAAGGGGTGGAGCAGAGGGAGGTGTGGGCTAAGGGAGTTTGCAGGGAGGAGACACACACTCCATGTGGCAGAGAGGCCAAGCTCTGAGGCTGCATGTGTCTCATGCACACTGCCTTCAAATGAGGCCTTGGGGCTGAAATGAGGGAGTGTCACAGCTGAAAGGGAGACATGCACACACACACACACACACACACACACACACAGACACATACTCACAGACAAGAGAGAAGGCAGACACCGGGTGGCAGGGTGCAAGATCAAGTACGTCATATGTCACTCAAGTACAAATGCACACGCCAACATGCTTCTCATCATGGGCACAGAATGGGCACTTCGCATGCACACACCAAACGTGATATGCAAGGGCAGACTGGGTGTGAGAGGCGTGCTGATACCGTTCTTGTCCATGGAATGTGGCTCGGACTGCTTCTTGCCGATGTCGGCAAAGGAGCGCACGATGGGGATGCGATTGGCCAGCTTCTTCTGGTTCTGATGGTGGTGCTGCTTGAGAAGAGCGGTGCGGATCTTCCTGCGCACCTCGTCTCCCACAGCAACCGACGTCTCGTGCTGGTCGAGAACCATGTCTGCACAACGAGAAGAGAGGAGGAATGAGGAGCTGCTGGTGCTGTGGCTGGAGTCTGGGTGAAACACGGGCACGGTTTGTGTCATGTGTGTGAGGCGGGTCACATGTGTGGTGCGGGTCACATGCACGGCGCGGGTCACGTGTGTGGGACAGGTCACGTGTGCGGTGCGGATCACGTGTGTGGTGTGGGTCACGTGCGTGTGGCGGGTCACGGCCGTGGGTCGGTACGGCACCTGCGATCTCCTCCAGCGAGTTCGCCCTCATGTCCAGCATGACAATGCCGTTCAGGATGCAGCTACGTAGCTCAAACAGGCTGTGCAGAGACAGTGTGGCCACGTACGGCTTACTCCACCTCTCCCCTCCGTCCTCCACGTCCTCCTCGAACTTCAGCCACCTGCACACACAGCACACAAGGGGGAGAGACAGAGAGACAGAGAGAGAGCGAGAGAGAGAGAGAGAGAAGGCAAGGATCAGAGTCAGTGCCTAGACATACAAACATTTTTTATTTCATTTTATTTATTTCTCCTGTCCCGAATATTTTTTACTAAATTCAATGCTATGGGCATAACACGCAAGACAAAAGGAGGAAGCATACAGCAGTCGAAAAGCACAATAACCAGAATAAAAAAGGGCTTATTAAAAAAGAGCAGAACACATTAACCCATGGCTAGATGGGGCTTAATGTGATTGGCCGAACGAAAAGCCTTTTATTTACACGCACCAGGTACAGAGCACAGTACACAAAGGGTTAACCCAGGACAAACTCGCACCACACATCGACCGGTTGCTCAGGTCAATAACCACACTTTCCACAGACAACAGACAACAGACTGGAAGAACTGGATCACTTTAAAACTTGCAATATAAACTAACATTACTTCTCATCACGGGTCATGAAGTTCTTGTGCATTACCGTTATAGTCATTAGGGTCAAATTACTATATAACAAATTCTCATACACCTAAAATGAACTATATATAAAATGTGACTCAAAAACGAACATTTTAACAGTATACAGACACATTTAAAGCTGTGTGTGCATGTGCGTGCATGTGTGTGTATGTGTGTACAATAGCTCTCTACAGAACAGATGGTGTAATGTAGCTGCTTTATAAAATGTGTTCTGATTCCAAATGGAGTGTTTCGTATGCCAGACTGAACAGCCAGACTTATTTCAGAAAACAGTGTATCTTGGGTTTAACTGTACACTGATTAGCAGTGTGTTTCCGTGGATGCACTGAGGTCACTGTGCCAGTGCTTCAAAGAGCTGTACATCAATCTATTCAAAGTCATCAACAGGATTTCTGTGGGGTGTGTGTGTATGTGTTTCCGTGTGTGTGTGTGCGTCTGTATGCTGTCATACCTAGCTGTCTCTTTCCACTCGGCGTCTTCTCCCTCTCTGAGACAGATCTCATCCAGCTCGGTGAAGAGGGCGTGGGGGATATGCTCCTCATCCTCATCTTCCATGCCCAACAGGAACTGCACTCTCTGGGATGGCGTGTCCGCTATAGGGGACCGAGTCCCAGGACAGAATAGACAAGTGAGGAAGGACAGAGGCACTCTCACTTCTTCACACACACACACACAAACTTACTATAAGAGGGAGATTCTCTGCCATCCTCAGTTCCTGAGTCTCTCTCCCGTGACCTCTTCCTGTGGCGGTGTCCATGGTGACGGTGTCGTCTGTGTGACCTCCGACCTAGCGGGACATGCACGCCAATGTACAAGGTACGATGGCCTATGAAACAAAACCACATAGTGTGACACTTTATACATGCTTATAACAAAATAATGTAACATCCCACAGGAATAACATTACACTAGTTTGACTTACTAACCAGATCAAGTGCTCACAGCCATTATTGACAGAAATGTGAGGAATGTATGTCCATGTCAATAAGAGCTTGTTCTGTCTCTGTCAGTAGCTCATTCCTCAGGAACAGTAGGGACACTGCCTGTCTCCATCACCACAGAGAGGATGCTAGTGGACAGGCTAACCACTCAGGCAGAACCAATCACTGACCCTAACACCACCAGTCTACGGTCTGCACTCTCAGATGTGAATGGGGCAAATTAAGATATTTAGAGAAGGAACTGTGATTTCATCCTGTGAGTGACACAGGAGTCAGGCTTGAAGTGTCATCAAAATGTAACATGTCCTAAGGACTCATCACAGCTGGGGATCTGTCTGAGCTTCCTGTGTAATGTCGGGATCTGTCCGACCTTCCTGTGTAATGTGGGGATCTGTCCAAGCTTCGTGTGCAATGTGGGGATCTGTCCGAGCTTCCTGTGCAATGTGGGGATCTGTCCGAGCTTCCTGTGCAATGTGGGGATCTGTCCAAGCTTCCTGTGCAATGTGGGGATCTGTCCGAGCTTCCTGTGCAATGTGGGGATCTGTCCGAGCTTCCTGTGCAATGTGGGGATCTGTCCGAGCTTCCTGTGCAATGTGGGGATCTGTCCGAGCTTCCTGTGCAATGTGGGGATCTGTCCAAGCTTCTTGTGCAATGTGGGGATCTGTCCGAGCTTCCTGTGCAATGTGGGGATCTGTCCGAGCTTCCTGTGCAATGTGGGGATCTGTCCAAGCTTCCTGTGCAATGTGGGGATCTGTCCAAGCTTCCTGTGCAATGTGGGGGTCTGTCCGAGCTTCCTGTCTATCATATCTTTACTTGTCTACTTCTCACATTTATCTTTGCGTATCTCCTGCATATCTTCACACTCTTTGTATAGCAGGCAATAGCAGCGAACTGGGACATCGGATGAATTCAATCGGAATGACTATTAGCTATTTCTCTATTTTTGTGCCCTTTAAACTTGTTGGTAGAGGGACCGTGAATATGTTCATTTTGCAGCGCACTCAACAATAGCAGCTTCAGTGATGCAGTTTCAGTGATTACAGTGAAATGTTCTTACCTTCCAACTCCTCCTTCTCAAAGTTAGTGTTGAGCATGGAGCGAGTGCCACCTCTGTCCAACACTGCCTCCTCATCAGACCTCTGCAGCAGGACATAAGCACTGATCAGAGGACTCTTACACACACACACACACACACACACACACACACTCTTTTACACACACACACACATATACACAAACACCCATTGATCAGAGAATACATTTACACACAAGCAAGGCCTGCAATAGCTGCAATTCCTTCGTTTTTATACACATTACATCTTCATATGCAACCTAAAGCAACATCGATCATTTACTGATCGATACCATTAAGCCTAGTCCACATTTACCCCAGAGAGTTTCACTGATTTTTGGAGAGCTGAGCTGAGATTACAGTAAACACTCTGAAAGCCTCTTTCAGATCTGGCCTAAGCCTTAAGGTCAGTCAGTAATCATGGAAACAAAGTCCTTGTTGCTCATCTGACTGATATCCAGAGCATGGCCTCTGAGAACCACTGTCCTACCTCCTGCAGCATTTCTGCCCAGCACAGAAAGGCCTGCACAGAGCACTTTGTTCTGTACAGACACCCTTTGGAATAAGGAGTTCTAAAACACTTAGAAATTACTGCCTTGCTTTTCCCACCCACAGGCCCACAGACAAAGTGGTTGCAGTCAGGAACGTCACACAGGCTATTATGCTACAGCGTATGTTTAACACACAAATTGGCTTCAAAACAATATCAGTCCATACTGCACCACAATTATCCTCCCCACTCACTAGAAGCACTCATTAGAAGCACTTGTTTATTAAAAATACCTTGATGGTGTGTTGGTTAACTAAGGATGACTGAACCACACAAAGGCTCAAAGGCAATAGCAAGCAATTCGTACAGATTGGCGAATCAAACAAATATTTGGGTTTATTGAATGATGGATGATTTAATTACTTATTTAAGGCTAGGCATAAAATCAATAATGAAATAAGTAATTGAACATTGAAATAAATTAATAACTGGGTAAATAAATAAAATCTAAAAAACAATAAAATCTACTGCATTATATTATTCAAATTTGTTAATTTTATTTGAATACATAATTTAACATATTTTTGTCATGATTCAGCTCCGGACCACTCCCTTCGGGCATGTGTAGATGTAGTATGTGTCTATATATGTACTTCCTGTGGGTGTGGCTGTTTGTGTATGTGTTCACTCATCTCATCAGTCCAATGTGCTACACGCGGTACTCGTGTGTTAAGTATATATTGTGTGCATTAGTCGTGCTCGTCTTTGTGAGTCTCTAAGTGTCCATGTTGAGTGTGTATAGCGCTAGTGGCTTTTCTTGTCTAATAAAGCTACGTTTAGATGACAACTCGTCTCTGCATCCTGCCTCACCTCGCCGGTGACACTTTTACATATTTATTTACTAATAATAATTTTTCCTTCCATAATAGAAATCAGCTTCGTGGGAATACTAACGAGTGACAAGAGTGCTAATGAAGTGTTTTCATAGTCAGAAGAACTCACACTGTTCCTGCTGATATTCCGTCCACACATGCACACATTTTTATATGCAGTGCATTCACCCTTCAGTCCTACATGTAGCCCAGTATCAATACAACACATGCAAACACACACGCCCACACAGAGTAAGTACAATGCAACACTGGCTCTAACAAACTACTTCAGGTTCTGTTGTCTCCTTCTGGACAGATGAGGAAAGAAGGTATTAGCAGGTGACCTCCTCCAGGACCCGAGAGTACACAAGTACCAACCTCCATAAGGCTAACCTCACTAGACAGTTGCCGTGGCAATGACAGAGAGCCATCGCAAGCTGTTGGCAGAGCACTGACGACATTGTTGTGGTCCTTGCAAGAAGAGGAGCATATTAATGCAGTACTGGTGTGTAAGTGTTACTGAGTGTAAGTAAACAATCAGGATAATGATGTGCCTGTACTCAAGGGCTACATGTGCTTGAATAAAGATTAGCACAGAAGAGTGAGAGACTGAGAGGAGACAGGCAGTGGATGCTGGCCACACTGTAGCCGTCAGTCTCGACCTTTGGGGAATCACTGAAGGCCCAAGCCAAGAACAGTACACAGAAAATCGCCTTGGCCAAAAATAAACATGAAATTTAGAAAAGCTATAAAAACCAGGCTGAGCTTCCAATGATCAGGGCACACAGATCAGAGTAGGGGTTGACATGAGTCTGTTCTCAGACTGAACACCTCCACCTGTTTATCTTAACTACTTGTTAAGTACTTCACCTGTTTGGCTTAATTATTCATTACCCACTTGTCCAACTCCACAACTGATGATATCACAGATCTAGATCAGGTCTAAAGCCTCATATATCACAGATCTAGATCCGGACTAAAGCCTCATGTATCACAGAGCTAGATCAGGACTAGAGCTAGACCAGGACTAGAGCACCAAGAGTGACACCACCAAAGTGTCATTTCCACAAAGCATTTGACATTAAAAAAGTGTTTGGGAAGATATATGGGACAAACTGGTTGCAAATGTTCCATGAGGTTCCCACATTCCTTTCTTGTGCATGTCTACATTCTACATGTTTTTTGAAAAAAGCTTGGAACCCAGACGGAACCCAGACTATCACTGGAATCGGATCTCTGCTCCATTTATGGCCCATGCTCATGAGCTCTAGCTGGAACTGGCTTCAGGTATCAGTGAGAAGTACTCCCAGACATAGTGTTAACAGTGTCGTTTCGTGTGTATGTGTGTGTGTGTGTAGTGTAATTGAGGTGGCAGTGGCTAGTGCATTCATGTCTGTGCCATAAATTAAAATATTGTATTACCATGGAAACACAGCCCCCCCCCCCCACCCCCCAAGACCCCTGGGAAATTCTTGCCAGTCTGTCTGTGACATCATCAAACTGAGACCTAATCTCTTACACTAGCTCACAGAGGAGAGTTGAAGGGTATACTGAGCTCCACTGTTTAGTGTGCTGTCCCTGGCACCTGCTGTAATGCATAAACCACACTGAAGGGAGATAAAAGAGTGTTTTGTTCTGGCGTGAATATTGATGGTAGCACCTGTTTATAATCAATGTGCAAATACACTAATCAGAGTACCAAATCAAATGCCCCCCAACACAATCCCTTACTTAACGGAAGCCTGGGAGACGTGCTGGGAGACGTGCTGCGTGCCAACTGCTCTATTAATAAGCAGCTTCCTGCCTGCAGCTGATGACTTCACATCTGAAAGGGACGAACCTTCCTCACCACCTCTCTCCTCTCTGAGTCGCTCACAAACACACACACGTCACATTCAATTACTTGCCTAACCCTCCAATTTCTTCCTGAACACCCTTCTGTCTCACTCTTTATCACCCTTCTGTCTCACTCCTCATCACCCTTCTGTCTCACTCTTTATCACCCTCTGCTGCTCGACCTCTGTCCCCTGCCTCACCCAGTTCTCTGTGCTCTCCCATCACCCCCCTCTCTCCTCTTCTTCTTTCATTTCATCTGCTTTTCATTTCACCTACTTGTCCTACCCAGCATGCACTGCCGGGCATCACGTGACCAGAATGCTGTTGGGTTGAATTATGATCAAGGCTGTCTCATATGAGCAAACAGTATTGCCCACATATCAGCACTGCCCGCATACACATGTACGCACGAACATGCACACACCTACACACACATGGACACACACATCTAAATATTCATCATCCTCACATTATCCTGATACATTCAGGGTCGTTACTGTGTGCTGTATGCAGAGGGGTAGAGAATTATAAGAGCGGTCGGTTTTCCTGTTAAAGGATTTTTCCATCCTGGATGTACAGTACATTGACTAAATGTAGCATATGTACGGGGAGCAGCTCATTCAAGAACCCACCATTTACTGGCTTGGTAAAAGGCAATAACCAATAAGGGGCCATTTTTCTTTCTGACTGTCCACACCTGAAATGTTGCTTTGCACTTGTGTGGTTATCCTTACAGCAAGAACAGTTCAGGAGACACATAAGTCTAGTACATGCATCACCAGAAACGTTTTAACATTAAATATGCATGTGGAGAATGACCTGCCTCTTTTTCCAGACACAGAAGCACACACACACACACACACACACACTTTATTTATACATATCTTGTGGCTTAAATTTCTATTTAATCTGTTTCTGTTTTAATCAATTTTAGCTGCCCATTGGTAAGAGGGTTCAGATCTTCATGTTTAATCAGCTCTAATTAAGCCAGAGTCATTCTGTATGAAGGGAGCGTGCTGACAGAAACAGACCGGCAGATCCAGGAATGACTGAGCGGGGAGAAAAGCAAGATCCTCCGGTACAAGAAAATCAGGATGTCATTGGAAAGTCCTGCAAGGTTATGTGAAAGTGTCAAATGTGGGCTCCACATCCTTCTTTGAAAGACACCACTGACTGACCAGAGAGCAGAAATAAGATCAGACACAATACTTCAATCCATGCTGCATTGACTGCACATGGAACAGGTCTGTGACTTAGGCAGGGTTTCAATATTTAGATGCTTTTATATAAAATGGTCACGTACTGTACTGTAGGTCTACTTAATGTAGTCTGATTATAAAGACCACTGTTGGAGGAGTCAGATGGAAATGATTACACAATATTAATAAAAATGTTTCTAACTTGCCTGAGGTTGCCTAACTTCCCCTCCTTTCAATGAAACAACTCATTTGTTGAATTAATATTCATGCAGTGAATATTAAGACAGATACACTATTTAGTCGGAATGCATTATGCAATAATTACAGACTGGGTTTAAACATAATGGGAAATGTGCGGACTGCGTGACAGTATTAAAGAGGACGCCAGCCAAACCGGGCTGCAGATCGGGTCTCAGATCTTGTCCAGTATCTCTTATTCTAATTCATCTGCAGCTGAGACAGGGAGCAGAGGGACACATCACTAAAGCAAAGAAGAGTAGTAGTGTGTGTTGTACTGAACTGCGCTGTGTAGACATGGTGTACTGTGTCTAAATGCAGACGGCCTTGAGAGGGAAGCTGTGTGTTCCTCATACACCGGCACAGTGGGGGATGTGTTCTGGCTGCACATGCGTATGGAGTGACCCTGGAGGGGTGAACTGGAGGGGATGGGTGCTTCTCCGAAGGCAAAATGACAAAGGCCGCTCCTCCTGTCGTTCTTCCATCCATCCCTCCCTCCATCCATCCCTCCATTCATCCCTCCACCCATTCCACATTCCCTAGCAAGAGTTACAACGCAGCATTCATGGTGGTGGAGGTTGCTCTGAGAAAGTTGCAATCTTCCAGTGAGCCACACATTCTTTCACAATCCTGTGCGTGTCTGAGGAGACCTCGGCTAATTCTTTCATCTTGGAGGGAGGATGGGATCTAGATAAATAACAAGGTTACAGAGGGAGTTATTAATTTTTAATGAACATTTAATTAGACAAGCACAGACATCTGGGGCACATTTCATCCAAGTTCAGTTTTGCCATCACATGGCTGTGAAACCGCATCATTACAAGCGCTTACTGAGATCTCATCTTAATTCACAGCACCAAGGGCAGGTAAAGAGGCTCAAACACTACTGCCCTGCTTCATTCATGGCCATCCCAGTCCTGTGGGTGTGTACGGACTCACACAGACGCTGTCAGGTCCATCGCCTGTCTGGACCGTCTCCTGTCTGGACCATGCTGCTGGTTGAGACGGGTGCTGAACAGACTCACATTCAGGGCTCCGTCAGCATTTGTTACATAGGCTTAGTAATGGCAACAACAATCAGCCAATCGCAATGAAGCAGCAACCGCCCAGATATTTACGCAAGGCTATGACCTCATCACAAGAAACTGACTGCAACCGGGGGATACGTGACAGCGGTGGACAGCCAACCACTGAAAAACAAGTCATCACGAAACCAAAAACCCAGGAGAGGAGCAGCCTCCATGATAAAGTGGGTTCAAATGTACCCTAAGAGTTGAACCCAGTAATTGACACATATACACACAACCACACACACACACACAAACGCACACACACACACACATATTGCCCTTTCACACAGCACCACTCTGAAACAAGTCTTCAGTTCTGGATCATTTCTCTCTCTCTCTCTCTCTCTCTCTCTCTCTCTCTAACTGTCTCTTTCTCTTTCTCTCTCTCTCTCCCTCTCTCTCTTTTTCGCCCTCTCTCTATCTCTCTCTCTCCTTCTCGCTCTCTCTCTCAGACTACGGGTATTCTCCAGCTTTCCAGGACACTCATGCCTTGTGACCCAGTTTTCTACAGAATCCTCAGTAGGTTTGTCACAGAGCTATACAGACTGAAGCAAGCGAACACAGAGCATACAGCTCATTACTCTACAAGAGTAAAAGATCAAAATGACCCATCACAGACACATTTACCTGAGCATCTCACAGAATGCAAGGTTGATCAATGTCACTGTCATCATGCAATATTCTCCCTACATACATCTGCCCAGGAGCTTCCTGTGTGTGGGTGTGTGTGTGTGTGTGTGCTTTGCTTCTGGACCACGTGAGCATGCAAAACCCTCAGCCAAGAGAAATGTAGGGGGATTATCAGTGATAGAGGGGGGTGGGCTCTGGGATACGTGATTGGTAGAGAGCTGTAGGTCTGATCCCTACAGATGGTCATGGTTACCATGGTAATGGCAGGATCAGCATCAGTGCCCTTTCAGAGTGGTGGCACCGTTGACGAGGTGACTGCTCAGGCTTACAGGCATAGGCGGGTTCCATTATCAGCGCAATTAAAACGCAAAGCACGCACAGCCACACATGTGGCTTTAAAACACAAAGCTCAAGCACGTGTGCCTTTACAACACAATGCTCAGGCGCGTGTGTACCTTTATAACATAACGCTCAGGCGCGTGTGCCTTTATAACATAACGCTCAGGTGCGTGTGTACCTTTATAACATAACGCTCAGGCGCGTGTGCCTCCATAACAAAAAGCTCAGGCACGTGTGCCTTTACAACTCAAAGCTCAGGCACGCGTGCCTTTATAACATAACGCTCAGGTGCGTGTGTGCCTTTATAACATAACGCTCAGGTGCGTGTGTGCCTTTATAACATAACGCTCAGGTGCGTGTGCCTTCATAACAAAAAGCTCAGGCACGTGTGCCTTTACAACACAATGCTCAGGTGCGTGTGTGCCTTTGTAACACAACGCTCAGGCACGTGTGCCTTCATAACAAAAAGCTCAGGCACGTGTGCCTTTACAACACAATGCTCAGGCACATGCAACAAAAAACATGCACTGGCAGACGTGTGCCTGATCAGGAACTTCTCCTACGATCACATGTGACTCATAGCCTGACTTCTTCAAGAACACGCAGAAGCTCATTGAAGTATCCAGCCTGCTCTCTCTCCCTCTCACTCTCTCTCTCCCTCTCTCTCTCTCTCTCTCTCTCCCTCTCTCTCTACGCCTCTCTACACACACACACACACACACACTCGACCCACACGCTGCTCTGTGATTTGCTTTCATTTATTCTCTCTGAAGACCAATAATGTGGACTCAGCAGGAAGCGCTCCGTCCTGCACGTGATCTGAGAGCTCGAGCCGAACCGAGCGTCTGGTCTGTCATTCCCCTCTCCTCCCTCTCTCGCCCCGGAGCGAGGGATGAAAGAGAAGGCGGAAGGGGAGGAGAATGGAGCAGCAGAGCGCAGAGCGATGCGGGAGAGCAAGAGAAACAGCGAAAGTAAGGAAGCGGTGGGAGAGGAACGAGAGAGACAGAATAAATCTCTTTGTTCCTTACCTGGTTGTCCCAACGAGCTCCCTGTTTATTCAGCCTAACACTCTCACAGCGGATGACTTCCTTAGTGACCATCCCATAATTAAATAGCACAGATCACTAATGCAAATCAGATCACCAATGCAGCCTAATCCATACAGTGCCACAGCACCTGCTCATTACAAAATGAAAAAGGAACCTGTCCTCGCAGGCACAGCAGCCATGCCCACCGTGCAGAGCCTTGCTCGTACCTGCATGCTGTTTCCCAGCCACTGGGGCTCGATCCCGGGGAGAGGAGGCGAGGCGCGGAGCTTAGAGGTCCAGGCAGAGTCGCAGCTCTGCTGGGAGAGGTGGTGCTGGTCTACTGCACTCCTAGCTGGGCTTGAGCCTCACACAGTCTACGAGCCGGTTGCTTCTGACGTTCGGCCACGCCGGCTGCTTCTGACACCCCGCCGACCGCCAATCGGGAGCGAGATTAGAGCGTCGGCATCACAGATCGCACGGTTTGCCGTCTGCTGTCGCGCGCTCTGTCTGGAAGCGTGCGCACAGCAGGGCAGGCACCTCTGTGTGTGAGTATCTGGTGCTCGCGGTGTGTGTGTGCGGTGCGTACAGCACTGAGCTCCCTCCTCTGTGTCCTAGCTAAAGCCTTGTGATGTTTTAGCATCCTCTTCACAAAGACTGGTGCATTCTGGGTGATGTAGTAGTACCAAATGCGTCTTGACAATTAAAGAAATAATAACGAGTTTCTTTAGCATGCTCTAGCACTAAACAGTACCATCACTCCGTCTTTTTTACAGAAAAAAGCATTTGACAACACTTACAGTAGGGCATCAAGTTTTAAAATTGACCACAAAAATAAATGCTAAGCTAAACCTTTCTTTTTCAAAGAATTATTTGCAAATCGAAATTAAGCCAAAACTGTGACAAAAATTGACAAAGAAAAGAGCAAACCTTCCCCCACAGATCTCAGATCAGCAAGTCTACAAGAGCAGCCCATCTCCCCCTGTGTGTCCATCTGTTCATACTGGCCCCAGTCCAGCTCGACCATTGACCAAAATCACAACCTCCCCATCACTCCAGCTCTCCAGATACCCAACCCCCACCCCAGTACCTCTCTCTGAAAGAGAAACAATACTCAGGAAACTGAATGACCTCCTCTTCCCTTAACTGGGCAATATTTTAAATAGGCTTTTTCTTTTCAATTGATTGCCCCCCCATTAGACCTGGCCTCTTTAGCTGTCTCTGTCGGGAACATTCAGATCTTAGGAGCACTCAGGCACTGATGGAAGATTCCAGCAGGGGGAGAGTTTACATTATCAGCCTCCAGCGCTGTCCGGGCAAAACCATTGACCTCTTTGCAATGACATTTCAGTTCGAATGAAGAGCAGCCACAGAGCATGCATATGATACGAGGGACCCAGATCGGCTGGACACCATCAAAAGAGTCCACTGTCCCCAAGTGCATAGTGACATACATGTGACATAGTGGTGACATAGATGTGACATAGATGACATAGTGACATAGATGTGACGTAGTGATGATATGTGATAGCTTTGACCTAGCCATAGTGACATACTGTAGATGTGACATAAACGTGACATAATGACATAGTGACATAGATGTGGCCAGGTTCATAGCTCACCCCCTCACTGCTCACGGGGCTCTGGACCTGCGGAAGGACACAAAGGGAAGACAATCAGACTGACAATCAGACAATAAGTCTGATTACACACCTCAAGAGCATATTCCGGCTCGGTTGTCCTTGAACGTTCAGCCATCAGACAGCTATTATATGTTTTAAGAAATACTACTGCTTGAAGCTTTAGGATATAGGAGACTACAATTTGCCCTTTCAGAATGTATTGGACTGCGTAGTGCAGCTATAATCCAGACAGCCTGGCACCATCAGCAATAAATATCAGGCAAACTATTAAATCTCTTACTCAGCAAACTATATGAAGTCAAAAATGATAACGGTTTAGAGTGAGGAACAACATGCTTCATATTGTGCCTATTAGTCCCTCATATCCCTCTTTCATCTCCTACAACTGCAGCCATGAGTGTACACACACACACACACACACACAAACACACACATCACCATTCAGGCCATTTGCCACTGAACAGACACTGAGTTGCGATGGTGAGGAAGAGCCCTCTGGCATTTAGAACACTGGCAGCAGATGAGTCTGTGCTGATCGGCCAAGCACAGCTGCACAGGGGATGCGGCAGGCAACAATCATTGTGTAGCTTCTAAGGTCAGACAGAACTATAGGACAAGGGCATCATGCCCCCCCACCACCCCACATTCCCCCTACCCTGCCCCCCGCTTACTGGGATGGAGCTGTCACATATGTGGGACACATTACAACAAATGCAAATGTCAGATTCTGACCTCTGGAAACATCTTTGTGTTTTATGCAGTACACATCCATCCAGATTCTCTCCATTCAAAATATCACACCCTCTACAGGACGTGAACATGAACACTTAATAATGTCTCTCACTCAGTGTTTTTGGAAAAGCTAGCAGTATTCTGAGAACTATATATTAAAAAAACACCACCATGTAATTGTCCTCAAACCAATAATGATTAGATGTGTAGCTAAATAAATTTCAAATTCACTAATTTATCAGTTCAGTATAGAACTGAAAACTCAGCATTTCTATTACAAAAATCTTAAACATACTCTTACGAGAAGGTCTCCTATATAGTGGCATACACTGCGTGAATTATTTGATAACCTTATCATTGGCATCTGTTGCCCACTATCCACACATTCCTTAGTACTGTGGAGATCTAAAGTGACCCTGGTGCCATGGTGACCAGAGCCACGTACAGGTGGTATCTGTCACCACACTCCTGAAGAGGGACAGGGCCATGCCTGCCAGCCCTTCACATCCCAGGCCTGTGTGCTGCTAGTGAGTATGTGCCTGCTCCAGGGTGCAGACCACACAGAGGAATCCAAAAAGTCCAGGACACTTCCAACAACCTGGACACCGTGGACAGACCATCTCTATCTCAGTATGTCTCTCTCTCTCTCTCCCTCTCTCTCTCTATCCACACTCAGTGCCTAGAATAAAATGGCTGCTCTTTGCCATTGCTTCTCATCAGGGCTGAAGGGGCTCTGTGGTCACTGGATTGGGAGCTCTGACTGCGGACCTGCTGTGGTCGTGTGGTCTGGCGACCAGCATCCCAGTCTTTGGGGACACAAGGCCTGTTTTTTTTCATCGAGCTGTGTCTTTTCCATCTTGTACAATGAAGCATAAAGGCAAGTGGTGAGCTTCTGTTCAGTTAGATGCTCTATAGTACAAGAGACCAGGTACTTTTTTTCCTTTTATTCCACTGACATGACAGTCTCACAAAAATAAGGCTGCTGTCTAAGATTAAGTGACTATGCGACTCAATGGGTTTCCCCAAAACAGGGACCCTGCCCGCGCGGTGGCCGAAGACAGCAAATTGATAAGCTCCCATTTAATCAAGATACTTTGTTTCGTGTAGGCGATCCACATACTACTCCACTGTGCCTTTCTAATCAACGCCACTATCCACAGGCTAACGGGAAGCAGGCTCGAGTGGAGGAGCGTGACTGTAAGACGTGCACTGCATATGGCAAACCCGCAATGAAAACGATGCTGTTTCCACGCTTGTAACAGCCAATAGCAAAATAGACATAAATAATTGAAACATGTTCTTTTGTTCGAGGTGGCGTCTCTGATGGCTTCCGTACGATATGCCATTAGTGCAGAAGATAGCGTCAATTGTGGGTATACTGTAAATCTTTATTTGAGCAACACATTACTACAGTGTGGTCAATTATTGTACTTGGAAACACAAAAATGACACCAAGGTAATGCTGCCCAAGACATGAACGTGATCTTACCGGCGGCAGAAGAGGCTCCATTTGCGCTCCTTCGTCTTTTATGTCCATTTCTGCTACCCGCGTCTCCGAGCACAATTGACTATATACTCAGTGTGTTTCAGGAAATTTAGTGAACAAAGGTGTGAATGTGCCGATATCTTTAGGCAGGTGTACATTTACATTGCAAACCATTGGATAGTCGTCGTCCCCGTTTGATTTTTTTTCCGGCTGGAGAGCGAGCGCTTTTCTTCCCTCACGCGCCCGAGCTCCTTTCGCGTGTAATTTGCGTTCTTGTGACGCAGCTCGAGCAGCACGTGAGTTAACATGTTGGTGCGAAAATGTTTAAACGGAGCGCGTCAGTGATTGTGTTTTATTGAATGTGATAGCCTAATAGAAAGGAAGTTTGATAATAGAAAGGTGTACACTGCAATGCTAACAGATTCGGGAAAGTTTACAATACGCCTTAATAACAATTACAGAACAACATTAGAGAATAAAAGAAAAGAATAAAATAAAAGAAAAAACCCATTGGTAGGCAAAAGAAAATATGTTATTGTCAAATTTTAAAAATAGGTTAAAAAGGATGTTCACTCAGATGGAGTTCGGTTTGTGGTCCTTTCTAATATATTTTAAATGTCTAACACGTTCTTTCTTGCTAAGTGAAGAGTATATGTTATATATGTTTTACTGGAGTCATGGATCGGGGATACAGACCCTCACTGCCACTTAGAATCATCATCTCAAATCAGAGGTAATGGCGCCATCCTGTGGTAGCTGGACCTAATCATAATAAGTGGGAATGAGTGACAAGTCAGAGAACTAAAAACAGAATGTATCATACTCATCTTGAGGCCCGCAATCAGTATGAATATGTTAATACAGAAAAGCTAAAATCGCTATTAGTCTTTCTTCCCAACTTTCCCAGCCGTAAATTCTTCAAAAACATTTAGAAAAGGTGGCAGAGCCCTGTCTATTGTACGATGGCAGAGACTTCTGTATTGTAGTGTTGAAGTTCAAAGAATTTAATTCTTTAGTCAGGCGTCTCTGGGTTGGACTAATAGACTTGTGCGTCGTGATATAATTTCTCAAATTTAGCAAATTTGTTGGCTAGAGTGTCTGACACATGCTTGAGTGATCTATTCTTGTATGCAACAAGCAGAGCTCGATAGTGCCGCTAGGTGGCGATCAAGTAGACATATTTTAACACATGTCAAATTCAAGTCAGGCCATTGTCCAGTTGTGCTTGATCGTGGAGATGCGTCCTCATAATTCTACTTGAAAATCAGCCAGACTTTAAAGTTATATCGTTTGGACATTAAAGGTGTTTTTTAATTCACGGTAAAGCACACTCAAAAATTCACAATTCAGAAAATCCACTTTCAACAACCACTGTGGAGAACTGTGGGCACTGAATATTCGCTACAACATTAGTCTGATGGAGTAAAGGATTAAAGTTGTTTTTTGAACAAATTGTTGTGAAAAATAAATGATGGTAATACTGGGTGTTCACAGCTTTAAATAAGAGGGTTTTGGTAGCCTATAGCAGGCTATGCTGAGTAAGAATTTAATCACGTCCATTGAGCCACCATTAAGATCTCTAACTCGGCTATTCAAGATAAAACATTTTGTAAGGTAAGTTTAATTAACATGTAACTAGTTTTTCTACACGTCCTATTATCTCTCGACACTATTATCTCTCGACACTCTAATGACATTCAAATAGATTATATTAAATTTATTTAAGCGGTTCGACATTTTCCTTAACGGTTGGACTTAAGCTCTCTACAGTCATTCCAAAATCCTACACGTATCAATATCAAATATCATAATAAACGTGTCCTTATAGTGTCAGGGTAAATCACGCTGACATTACAAAAAAAATGAAGAGGAATGAAAAAGGAACAACAAACTCCAGTCAATATGTTTTCACTTAACTCTGAGAATAAAAACTAAAATAGTTCACGTTCCTGGCTCCGTTCCTCTCGCTCTCATGTGTGGTCAGCATGTCCGTTTTTAGTGGAGAGGGCACCTCTGAAACAGGTGTCACGGGGGGCGACATCCTTTTACGTTTCGCCTGCTCAAAAATCCCAGAGTCGCTTGAATCGATTGACTTGATGGAAGAAGGTGTACCCACCCAGGTGGCATCCGCTGGGTCCTTATCTTTTGGGTCTTCAGAAAGACCCAAAGCGTTCGCTTCCTTCTCAACGTGTCCTTCGTTCGGCAAGTACACTGAGCCGGATCTCTCGAAGCCAGTGTCAGAGATCCAACCTGGGAGACCCACGACGGATTTGCTGCAGTACTGTGGTGAGCTTTGTGACTCCCATCCCGTCTGATTAGCGTAATAACCCAAAGCGCGACCGGAATTACCGGTACCTGGAAGAGGGAGGCCTCTGACTCCAGTGCTGGTGTAGGAAAGCAACGTGGCGTTGCCGGTAAAGTCGGTGGCACCGGTAGTGTCATATGTTGAAGGGGGAAAGTCTAGTCTGTTGACAAACCATCTTTGAGCTGAGGCCGTGGCGCTCTCCTCGGCATGCTGCGATGGTGCCAGACTGTTAGTGAACGGAAGCGCTCGGTCAACACCGGGGCCTGCTCCAGGACTGGAAAAACAGGATTTGGGGTAATTGCTGACAAACTGGTCCTGAAACAGAGAGGTTGCCATAGCGTACCTCGCACTGGGTATTAACTGAGAGCGCGGAGAGTCAGCAGGAGACGGAGTCAGCCGGTCACTGTCACAGCCAGTGTAAACTCTACACAAATACAAAACAATAAACGATTGAAAAAGGCAAACTCGAACTATCAGTCGTATAGAAAACGATTTTAGAAAATGATTTCTTCACAAAATAGGAAAATATGTTAAAGACTATGACTCAGTTTGATGTAGGCTAATAAAACCTTGAAATGTAAAAAAAACAAATAACCAAACAAACACAATGAATTCTATATTTAATACATACAATTACCCTAACGAAATATACTCACAAAAATGCATTTTTGTTTGAATTTTGTTAATTTTCTCTACAAGGTTTAAAATGTTTTTCTCACAATTATAATTGATTAAACATCCCAGCAAAAAACGTCAGTGCTATGAGAATTCTCCAGAATACACAGTGTTCATTGTTATAGACTGATTGGATTCAGTATAAATCATGTAGGCTAACGAAAATGGCCACCGAATTTGTCGTATAAAAATGCTTTAAAAAACGAACAAAGCCATTTCAGAGATTAAGTAGATTATTATACTCACGTGTCGTAATTATCACGAAATCCTTTAGCGAATGGATTATGGTCGATTTTCAGCTGGGTGATCTTTAAAAAAAAATTTAAGAAAAAAGAAATTGTGAGTGGTGGGAGAATGTTCTCATAGCTTTCATACAGTACAAAAAGTCCGCTTATCCGTGTATACCAATCCCTTACATCTGTGTTCTGGTAAGCAGTCACAGCTATGAACTGCGTTTCGGGGAACGTGAAAGTCTGAACGCGATCGGGTTGACTTGAATCTTCTGTCCCGTCCTCGCTCACCTCGACCAAATGCACTCGCGGCTGGTACTTATGCAACGACTGGAGAACCACCATCTTGACAAAAAATAAACAGAAGTGTTGATAAGCCCATCATGCATTTTCTCAGCACTTGCAAAAAAAAACTTGTCAAAGAGCCAAGGGTTGACGGCTACCTCGTTTAAAGGCTGGAAACTGCAACAAGATTTTTTTACCTCTGCGTGACAAAAAGTTGTCCGCTACTGCCGAAATTTTCTCCGAGCCTTAACGAGACTTAAATCAATTTTTATTCTGCATTACATAGGTCTAAAGCCAACTACGTTTTGGTTCCGACTATTTAAGTAGACCAGCTATATTAACATTCAGTTGATTTTCAATTAACTGAAATAAAAATAAATAAAATTAAAACAAATCGTAAAGGCAAGAATGGGCTGACGGATTTACCTGCCCGGTGTTGTTTGAAGCACCTTTGTTGTTTGTTAATTTCAGTTTACCAAATGAAATCTCCTGACGCATCCAGTGCGCACCGGTGTTTGGCGAATCTGGGTGCATGTACACTCTGTTTCCTAAAAAAAAGCAGTATATTAAAAAACTAATAGCATTTACACCATAAATAACAAATTGGTAATGAAAAAAAGGAAACAGAAAATCTATTTAGTTACTTCAAATCGGAACTCCATTAATGTTAGGTGATGTTACCCGTAACATTAGTGTCCGCTTTGCCGCAAGGAACCCACTTCCCTCCTTGAAATCGCCAGTGGTTTGGATCCGCCAGAATAATGTCCACAAAAACATTGTAATGAGACGTCGGCTGAAGTCCAGAAATGTTGAAACTTAAGAACGGAAACATCCGTCTAGAAAGTGAGAAATTAAAAGCAGAATTTATTCATTTATTTTATTTCGTTCCATTTACTGCGTCCACAGTTATTATTCCTAAATATAGTTACCAACTTTTTATGTTATGATGCGGACATTATTAATTAGTAACAAGAAAAAAATTCAAATAAATTTAATTTAATGAACATCGCTATATTTACTTGCAAATCTTACCGTCCTTGTTTGGTGATAATCATCTCCGTTTGGTGCCGGTGAAATTTGAGCCAAAGTGCCCGATTACAGAGGTACACCTGAGCTTTCCCGGGCATCAGCCCCGTTTGCGCTGAGGAGAACGGATAGAGTGCGCCACTTTGATAAGCTTGTCCATACGGCTGTGCGTAAGGGTAACTTGCGCTTGGATAGCCTTGTCTGGAAGTGTTGGACAGAAGACTGTTGTACGGCCCGTTAGCAATAACCGGATGATGTGTCATGAAGGGACTTGGACCTGCTAAAGAGAAGGCTGGGAGAGTTGGCCCGTGCTGACCCGCGTAAGAGAACATGGTATCGGATGAAGCAGTGGCAACTTGCGTTTGGCTTGACTCAGACAAGTAACACGTATCCGCATCGGTTCCATCGAAAACGTGCTGCGTGCTGGAGACGGTGTCCTGCGAAGGAGACAGCTCGCTTCTCTCTTCTTTCTTGCAGTCAGAGAGAGCGTTTGAGAGATTAGTCATCCCAGTAGGGAGTTTTTTCAGAGTCGATTCGCTCTCTGGGGTGGCACCGGAGGCTGGAATGGGTTGGTCCTCAGTGACCAGCACCGAGGCGTTGACGTTTGTGAAGTCATTGTCCACATTCTTGGCGAGCGCCGCCGGAGACGCGCAGTGCTGCAGGTGCATCTCTTGCTGAAAATTTGCGTTTCGATAGGCCAAACTTTCGGAGATTAAACCTCGCGCATAATGAACTCACAGTGAAAACGCCTTCTGATGAACCAGGTTGTTTTACCATGCTCAGCTGGGCTTATTATAGAAATTTGACGTCGCTCTGTATCCTAATTAGGCGCATGTAAATTCTCCTAGCAGCACCAGTGGGATTTTTTTTTACCCTGACACGGAATTTGATCAGTTAAGAGCAGGATTTCGCTCAAATATTTGCCAAGAAAGAATTATATACTTTTAAACTGCTAGAAAAAATAGCTAGGAAAAATAAGGCCGAGGACAAATCGTTTTAGATGTAATAGATCAGATTAAATAAAATGTCTAACATTATCACGGTTATCTTAATTAAACCCACAGAGACGAGGGGTTATCCCATAATTTAAGAAATGGGATTTGTATATGATATCTAGAAATGGTTTCAGAAGACAATGTGCTCAATTATCTGAAGGTTAATACTGAAAAGACACTTAACGTTACACCCTTCAAAATGTGCTAATGCGTGAAATCTCAAGGACCTTTAGTCATGTTTACTGTTCTCGTGAATTAATATTTAATTTTAACTACACTTAAGAGAGAGGCGACGACAGCACATCTCTAAAATACCGCAGAGGCGCTTTTGGCATTCCCTGCCTTAAAACCAATCCCCAAAAATGTACTAACGCAGGTTCTTTGCGTCGTACTATGCCAAATACATGGAATATGCAAGGAATCAAGTTAGCCATTCATCAAGTGTTAGGATTTAAACTACTGGTCTATATTCAGCATTGCTAAATATAATAAAATTAATTGCATGCGTGGAAATATCTGAAAATAAAATTATATAATCTAGAAATTATATAATATGCAAAAACACTGACAGACAAAATATGCTTTTATACAGGTTTATTTCTTAAAAACACAAAACAGATGTTGAATATGAACATTTATGCACAGCGAAAGATATTACTGGAACACAACCGTATCTAACATAGCGGCAAGGCACTGCACAATATTGGACGTCATCAGTACATCCACGTGCTCTTCCAAATGTCGTTTGGGATCCTGCACAGAGAGAGGGTGTGAGAGAGAGAGAGAGAGAGAGAGAGAGAGCAAGACAGTGAAAGACAGAGAGTGGAGGATAAATGAGAATTAGTGAGATCAGACTTCAATTATGCTCATAAATTATCCAATACTCAGATATGACATTTCTCAAGTTTTATTTTCATAGAGTACATTTTAAAGGCAAAAGGGTTTTACTAGCCCAATTAATTCTGAGAGTACTGTAATCAGTGCTGGAACAATAACCTTTATAGAGGGAAATAATAAATCAAAGAGGGCAAAGTTCTCCTCACCTGTTTCCCAACATTCTTAATGGCCAGCTGCTCAGGAGTCATTTTGTCTTCTTCTTCTACTGCCTAAGAGTAAAACAAATTAAACACACTAATAAGGATGATCAAGAAATGTGAATAATGGTTTACTACATCTAGAAAATGCTGAATAATTATTACCAGCAAATCTAGTCCAAAATCGCTTTAAGATATTGATAAAAATTAAATTGGCAGCTCTCCTGTAAAAAGGAATATTATTCCAAGTGGGGAAATTGGAACAATTCTGCTAATAAATTATCATTCATGATTTCATTATTTATTTGTTTTTGACTTATGTGTATCTGACCTAGGTATAAGTAACTAAGGCTACATTCACATTAAGTAAAAATGGACCAGATCTGATTTTTTTTCATGGATAGATCACCACTGTGGCAGTGTGAATAGCAAGAAAGCACTGAATCTGACATTTTCAGTTGTGATCTGAGATGCTTTCATATGTTAAATTAAATTACTGAACAGATCAAATGTTGACCGTGTCAGATATGGAGAGAGCCCGGTTTTCTGCAGGAGTCTAATCCCATTCACCCATGTTTTCACGCTTTGAAGCTGGTACTGCAGAAGCTTTGTATAGCGGTTACCTTGTTGTAATTCTTTGCCAGTTCGAGCATCTCCTTTACAATGGTCTCGTTAAGCTTGCAGTGCTCACTGTAGTCCTGCAAGGTGAGGCCCTCCATCCAACTCTTCTTATGGAGATTTAACAGCATCTGGGAGGATAGGCATGGCCAATGAGAAAAGAAATGTCAACAGTCTGAACAGATAAAATTGTGTTTTTAACCTTAAAACTACAAAGGCTTAAGGGTACTGTAGTTAAAAAACCTTTTGTTCTAGCTCATTCTTCCTGTAGTTGATGGTAATGGAGTAGTAATGTCTGTTCAGGCCATGGATCAGGGCCTGAAAGAAAAGCAAGTAGGAATCTGAAACTTATTACAAAAAAAAAAGTTACATTTGCATACCAGGCTATGAACTAAATTCACCTGTTTTATGAGCAAAGGACATCGTAGCTGCACGTGGTTAATCTCTCACCTGAATGGAGGGCTTGTTAAGGTGCCCCAGGTTAGATGTGGTCTGTCGTGGTTCATGACCCAGAACCATCATGTTAGCATTAATCAGTCTGAAGGCATCGATCACAACCTAGAAGGAAAAAAAGCACAATCTTGTCACACAACAAAACTGTGTATGTAGAGAGAGACACTAAGAGTATATGGTGTATGCACAGAGAGACGCATACTAACACAGTGTACGGTACATGTACAGAGAGAGACAGACAGACAGACACACACACACACAGCGCTCAGCTATTCTTACGTATTCGCAATGCAATCTCCTTTCCAGATCTTCATTTAAAAGTGAACTAAAGCTACAACATACTGTTCAACCAGCCAACTGGGACTACTACACATCTCTTTAACAAGTAACTGTGAGCATTTTTAGACACAAAGTAAACATGATCTGATCTAATCCTGAACATACAAAGAAGCTCTCTAACCTGTTAAGGGAATGAAAGTGTGATTGTACACTGAGGGATCATGTCTAATGTCCCATGGTGTCATTATCAACTATGCAAGGACAGCACACACACACACACACACACACACACACACACACACACACATGTATGGAGGGCACGCACACAGGGCACACAACTTAGGAAAGTAGGACTTGGCTACATCAGCATGTAGCTGGGAAGAACACGCACAGGAAAGTGCACGCATGTCAGTTTGCTCACGGCTGTACACACACAAAAGTGAGCGGTGTGGAGAAGGAATGCCAGACGAGGGTGCAGCGACACGCCTCCGAGACGAGGAACGGACGAGGGGGAAAGGATGAACAGATTTGAGGAAAATAATGAAAGAAAAGAACACAGAAAGAGGCACAGAGGGAAAGACTGAGGAGTTGCATTCAGTTTTCCGTAATACTGTTATCTGCGGTCATGACAGGCAAGGACTTGTGATGCGCAGTAAAAAACTTTATATGTGTGCATCTAATGTGCACTGACAAACACAAATGTCTCCTCTTAGTCAGGGGTGCAACAGCAATGAAAATAGACGGTGCACACAAATGCGTGTGCAAGATCAAGATAGGTGGTCAATGATCAGAACCTGATCTGTTCCTCAGCCTCTGTGAGCTTCGTGCACAGGGTGGACCAGCCACCGCTCCCACATTCATGAAGACACAGCATCAAGGCTCCGCTCCGTTCTGGCACACAGCTAGTGGTTCTGACAGCACTCGAATCATCTTGTGTTTTATAGTGCGGTATTATGTTTTATTATATCTCTTAATCAAAGTTTCAGCACAGGCTTTTGTTTCTCGGTTTAAGAGTATTTTTGGATCCTAACCCTATCTGTAATAGCGAAGGACACTTCTGAACAGACAGCCAAGCAATATGGTAAAGTCTTAACAGTGAATGCTAAATGCCATAAATGTAATGTACATTTATTAAGCCTTTTGGCGATACAGTAATCAAATGGTTTTGATAGGATGGCAATTAAACTCTCCAAGCTCTGGCCGCAGGCCAAGTAATTATCTCAATAAGAATACAACTGTCTGGAAAAAAGCAAATAAACCATAAATCAACATGAGACGTGGTTTGTTAATAAGGAGATTGTCCTTCGGTTTCTATACTCCATTTACACTTGCAGCATTTGGCATACCCTGTTATTCAAAGCAACCTGTATACATATATATTATATATAAATATATATACACACAATCATCGTTATGACAGCACCTGTGCTCCCTAGGAACTGAACCCAAGACCCTGATGTTACCAACACCTTGCTCTACCTGATCCACCAGGTGTTCTGCAGGAAAACATGGAAATTCCAGCACACTGGATTTGAAGTCCCGAGGCTGTACGCTGTGCACAGTGTCAGTTTCAATTTGAGGCAATTTCCATGCACACTGGGTAAACCACAGAGGGATCACAGCTCTTTCCCCCCCCCGTTTCAGGTTAGTGAACGCAAAACAGCCAACTGCCTGCTCAGCTGTTTCTTGGCCAGGTTCCATGGTGTATGCAGCTTGTGGTCACTGTGCTATATGGAGACTGGTGGGCTGTTCAGAGGCTGACAGGCTGTTGGGAGACAGGCGGGCATCCTAGTCATGCTAATTTAAGCCTCTCTATCCCAGACACACCTGCAGGCCACTGGGTACTAAAGAGAAACACGCCGATGCACCGTCACAACAATGATGGATGAACGGAAATGACACACGTTCTCATATCCAGCGTGTCCTTATGCCGCTGTCCGCCAGCTCCAGATCTCCAGCAGCTCCAGGTCTCCACCGCTCGTGTGTTTACACTCCAGACTGTGGTCCGTGTTCATCACTCCACTACGCAAAACAAAAACCTGAACAAATCAGTTCTAGGAAAGTGCATGTTTGTGGTGCAAATGTAAAACACCATACTTTAAAGGATCTGCTTAGGATTTGGCAGTGGGGAGACAGTGTAAAATGTATTGGGGCCAGCCTTGTTAGTGAGCTCGCTACACTGTGAATGAGCGAATCAAAGAGACAAGGTGAGCAGGAAAAAAACTAAACAGAACCAAAAAACACAGTTTTGGAGATCGATATTACGTCTTTTTAGATTAGTCAGTATTGCTGGATAATGTGTGTTTGGTTCCTCTGGGGAAAAAAAAAACAACCAACCAACTGGAACCTTTTTACAAGACCACACCCACAAACCCGTCTGCACAGAGCAACTGTGACGGTCACCAGCAATCCCGCACCAGTCCCGCACCATCCCGCGTACGTCTCGCCGACCTTAAAGGAAGACGCAACATCTATCTCTCTGATCTGCTGAACAGGTTCATTATCCATTAAATTGAGAAGCAAATCGAGTTAGCGTTGTGTCAGAGCTAGACGTCAGGCAACAGATGACAAAAAAAAAAAAAACAACAACCCTAAACGCAAAACAGGAGCTGGATCTTGTTACTGGATGTGTGAGCACAAAACAGCGCCTCCACACCCAAGAGACTCGTTAGCGAAAGTTCTGCGAAATCCAGCAGAGCGCGGCGTTCTCGGCGAGTGCGGTCGCTCAGAGCAGAGCGGCAGGACGAGGCGCTGGCCCGCGTGGGCTGCCGTGCAACGCGCCCCTCAGCCTTGAGCTAGAGCCAAGCAGTGGCGCGCGAGAGGCCCAATTCTCCACGGTGCATATCGCCAGCCCTCCAGCTGCCAGCCGGGACACCCGGACTGTTCCACAATCATGCCATTAGCGCGCCTGCTCCCACGGCAACGCCGCCATTTTCAAGCACAGCCGGACGCTGATGGTGTAAAGATGTGGATGTTTTAAAGTTTAACGTGGGACAAACGAGGGCATTACGTAGCGCCGGATGACACGTGTACCATGCGTGCGGACACACACGCACGCACACACACTAAATAACATATGATCAGATTTTAAACATATTTTAGTAGGCAATACAATTCAGCAAAATGATCAATAAAAACCCAAACACTGTTCACAACTTCTGGACCTTTGATAGTTCAGAGTTTAGCACAATTACATTTTGACCGCAACTGTAAAAGTGGCACAAAACAACATGTACAACATGTACAGCATCCTGTATAAAAGTATAGAGGCAGTGTGGTGGAGCCCTGTGCTTGTCTTCTTCTCAGCACCGTGGCGCCCAGCAGAGCCCCCGTTCTGCCCCCCATCCGCCCCCAGAGTAGAGAGGGAGAGATGGAATTGCCTCACACTTCCTTGCACAGCTCAGAGAAGGTGCTAATAGAACCGTGTCGTGCCACCAGGAAATCTCTCTCTCTCTCTCACACACACACACACACACACACACACACACACCACCAGTAAGCGAGACAGAGTGTCCTTGCGTGTGTGATGGAGAGCAAAAGAAGAGAAAACAGCGAGGCACAGAGGAACGAAAGAGAAGAGGCCAATCACAAAGCAGGAGGGGATGCAGTCATACAAAAACTGGCCTTATTTAGAGTGTCAGTGGACAACGAAAATGTGTGAGGGACTGAATGTGTGAAGAGGCAGAATGCAGCTTAAACAGTGTATTTTAAAGGAACAGGATGAGGGGGGGAAAAAATCAAATTTACACTAACTTAACACTTACCTCAAAAAGAAAATCATTCACGCCGAAAAAAACACAGACTCGAACCACACTGACTGGAGTACTCTCTAACAGAGGCCTGTGGGGTCTCTGGCGTGACACACCATTGCTTATAAAACTATTTCACATATCTGAAAACTAGTGTCAGCCACTAGTGATCCTGGAGCTACTAGTCCGAGTTTTCTCTTTTCTGCTATCTCATTCACTCTTTTATAAATAAACCACTTTTGAGGCGGTGTAATAATTTCAGCACGAGCTGCACAATGTTGGTGGTTGCTGCACAATGCACAGTGGTGGTTATGTACTCATATACATACTGGCTATGTGACTCATATCTCACACATGTCTGCACTGATTACATTAGGGATAAAAGGCAAAGAAATGTGTTGATGAGTTTTTCCCCCCTTAACTGCTCCACAGAAGGAGAGAGCATGCTCAGTTTGAGCCAGGCATTACCTTCCCCTTCACACTCTGTATGGGGTCAACGACGACCGCCACAGCCCTCTCAGACAGGGCCTCGAAGCTCTGCTGTGTGTTGATGTCCACGCCAGACAACCAACAGCCGAAGCCTGGGTGACTGTGGTACCAGCCTACCACCATCTCTGGCCTGCCACACACACACACACACACACACACACAGTCATTACCGTACTCACACAGCACACGTAGTCATTTACTATCACTGCCAGCTGTCAAATTCCCACTCTTACCTTCCTGTCTGCTTCAGCATGTCCAACATCTTTGCTTGAAAAACAGGATCCACAGCCTCCACACTCACACCCTGTCAACAAAACCAACATCGCATCAGCCAAGTAAAGCCATTGCCAGAGTTGGCATGACAAAAAATTTGTCTCATTAATCTCACTACCTTATGTAAACAATGACAACAAACCTAACACTGACTTACAAAAAAAAGCATCAAAAGTTAGAGAATACTGGGGTTGACTTCTTTGCTTTGAGCGGTGAGGGTACAGGGGTGAGGAGTGAGAATACGGGGGTGAGCAGTGAGGGGACAGGTGAGGAGTGAGGGGACGGGGGGTGAGCAGAGAGGGGACGGGGGGTGAGCAGAGAGGGGAGGGGGGGTGAGTGGCGAGGGGACGGGGGGGTGAGCAGCGAGGGGATGGGGGTGGGTGAGGAGTGACAGGACTCACTGTTCCAGACTGTGGCATGGCGAACACGTCGATGACGCGCACAGTGTAGTCGTCCACAAACTCACCCAGCATCAGGCCCATCACCTCCATGGGCACGCCCGCACGCCCATGCTTCAGCATCTGCACACAGACAGTGGGAGGGAGGAGCACAACCACACACTTGACCACATGCCACACACCAAAGCCTTTCCAAAGCATGGAAGTAAAAGGCCCTTTGTCGAATTAGTGGCAGAGATTCAACAGCACGCCACACTGAAAAGCATCAGAAATCCTCCCGGGAACAGTGGCCAACACCAAACAGTTATGTCCAATCCACTTGCAAGTGACAAGATCGTGAAAGTGTGTGTGTGTGTGTGGATTTAGTCACCTTAAGCAGGGCCAGAGATGAGATGTACACTTGTTCAGCTGTGTCCACAGCAGGGGCGTCAGTAGGAGGACCCTGCGTCAAACAGACAACACCCGTGGTCACTGGCGGGAGGTTGCAATATGATCGGCGGGTTTGCCAGGCAACGCGTGGGTGAGCAGGCAGATAAATGGACAGGTGGATGGACAACTCTCTGCGGCCCATTCAACAAGGCCCCGTGGTATGAGGTCTCCCTCCCACGCTGTGTGTGGTCCACACACACACACAAGCCTGCAGTAAGGCCAATACGGGCCTAAAGAAGGCTCTCATTACCATGGGAAGGGCCAGCCTTCGCCTTGCATGGCCCCTACATCACACTTTATACTTCAAATATTTCAGCCGTTCTCGCAAAAAAAAAAAAAACTTTCAACACCGCAAAAACGCATCACGCCCCAACCTCAGAAACTTGTTTCAATTAGCTAGCTAACCTTTCATTAACGAGGCGCCTTAACGCACCTGCAAAAGACTTACAAATGTGAGCGCGGCGACCCCATCCAGGAGGACCGTCTAACGGTCCCAGCAGTTACACCCTGAGCACCACGCCTCATCGTGGAGAAGACCTTCCACCCTTGCCCACAGACGTGTTTCAAGGCCACTGCATAACCGCTCTCTCCTACAATCCGAGAGGTACGGACATGTTTTAATGACTGGAGGAGATTAGGGGTGGTGATGGGGGTGGGGGTTGTGTTCGGCACACAATAACGAAATAGCTGATGGATTTAAAAGGAGAGCACAGCAGGTGTGAGGGAACATTCACACTGTGGAGAGGCGTGGCTTGCCGGCGGGGGCTAATCAAAATCCGTGTCTAAAGGCAGGGGGTTACGATCCCAAACCACACACGGGCGCGGAAAGCGAGATGGAACCTTGAAACATATGACCGTCAAAGGGAAATGACAGCAGATTACGCGATGCAGACAACTACCGTGCACCCACTAGGAGCCAATTACAGTGGGAACGAGGCAGGCCGTGGCCTGGCTCCACACAATACACCCGTGCGGCCATATGGACATGTGTGAATTTGAAAATCAAACAGCCAATCAGAGCTTACTCCGAGAACGGGACCGGGCGTAAATGGGGGAGGTGTTGGGAACACCCGATAGGGAACTTTTTCGAATGAGGCAATTTTCAGTCTATTCCCACGCCCAAAGCAGCAACCAAGATGGCAAGGAGCACTTTCCCAAAAATCAAACAACTCCAGCTTCGTGTGCAAAGGAAAGGAAAGTGCACACGGGGAGTGGAACAGAAAGAAAAGGGAACGAAACGCCAATCCCTCCTCCTCCCCCCTCTGCGCTTCCCTCCCTACATGCCTGGCTGGCCGGGAGCAGTGTGAATCCGAAGGAGGCAGTCTGTTAGTGGAGGTGTTAATTGGCAGAGTTGGAGCCAGTTTGGAGATTTCTCCCTCCCTACTGAGCACCACCTCACCACAGGGCCATAAGGAAGGAGAAAGAGAGAGAGAGAGAGAGAGCGCGCGAACATGCAACGTCCAGGGAATCAGTACTTTGTACTTTGAAATATGATATATTGTTAAGATCTGAACACACCGTTCACAATAGCTGTTAGCAACCTTGCTATCAATAAGAGATACTTTGATACTGATGTCACGAAAGCGAGCGATACCGTGTCCAGTTATGCATACTGGTGCTCAGAAAATGCCCCGTTATCAACATCTGATATCACGTATGTAACTTTAGTGGATCATATGTTACTGCGCTCACAGACAGACATAATTCTGAAATATTTTACAATTAACAGCCAAAGCAAAGCAGACTGCAAACTGTGTTCTGCAAAAATATTGACAGGAGGCCCTATAGCACGTTTTTATAATTCAGAAAACCAAATAAACAACTTAAAATCAGACATAAAACTGAGCACAAAGAGTTTGAGGCTAAACGCACATGACAGCAGCTATAATGTGGCTTAATGTGGGTTACAGACCAAGAACCAAGGCAACAGAATTGTGGGTTAGCATGGGTGATCAATCTTTACTTATAAAGGAAATATGGTCATGTGAACACATGCAAATGTAAATGTTCCAATAAACTCCAAAATGTACTCATCCATCAGCCCATTATTATGTTGTTTCCTGTTCAGTGACTGTACCTGAACAGATTTCCTATGTGTTAATGTGTACTGGCCAAATTAACACCAATAACATCACCGTTCCATCCCTGATAGCTTGAAAGGTAACTCATTCTGGTTTAAGCAGCTGCACTGATGCTGGCGGGTACCAAAATACAATAAATCTGAAAGAAATGGTATTGATGTAACCCTCCTACCAACCATTATTTGCAATGTGATAAATCATTGTCCAGACCAGGAGCCAGACATCCAGCCAAAGCAGCTGACTGCTAGGGCAGAATGTTATGAGATTTGGGACGAATTGCAGAAATTTACAAAACCCAAACAAACTGACTTTATAGGTTAAGTGAAAATTACACTTTATCTGTGGCCCACAGAGGCTAATCTGTGTGTCCAACAAGCCCCAAGAGTCTAATATAGGTATTACAGCCCATCATATAAACTTCTTAAAAATACTTGAAAACACATATTATTGCTTCAGCACACAATTAGGTGCATATCACATTTTACATAAAATGCAATATGGGAATTGTATGCTCATAACGGTTATCGTGATAGATAAGGTGTTTAATTACAGATTTCACACCGCCAAAAATGGATCAGACACCTAAAACGACACTTTCCTGTCTAATGAACGATTTCGAGAACACAATGTTAGGAGGGAAAAGTTCTGTAAATCCGTCAGCATAATGACTTACCATGACAGATAAGGTCAAGATGAAAATGTAAGAAAGTCATAACAGGGGTTTAAGTGGGTTGGGGCTCATTTCTAATTACTTTCCCTAATCTAGGCAACTCATCATTTAGGTTGCAAAGTGCAAAGGTAAAATGTGAGTACTCAAGTGAAACAAAAATAAAAATGTATTGTTTTTATCAATTCAGAGCTGAAGTGATTGTACAGTCAGAAGTTGTGTGGTTTTGGCTGTGAATTCCATCAGGCTGGACGTGAAATTAAACAAAGACTATGAAGCTCCAGCTTGTAGAGGTAAAAGATGGAGCTTGAAACGACAAGTGGGTTTGAGGAACTACATACGTGTTCCTCTGGAATGCTGGAAATGTCTGCTTTAACACAAAGGCATGCAAGTCCTTATTTTGTCTATGGTCATTCCAAGTTATTATTTATTTTTGGTAAACTCACAAGAGTTTATTTTTTTAAGCAATGTACCAAATGATCTGACATCAAGTATTTAGCCACTCACGTCTGGACCTCCAAAAGTGAACAACTGCATAATATGAAGTGCCTGTGGAAAGGGTTTTTACTTCTTTATTGATCGTAGAAGTGTCAGTGAAAGCAGGGTGAATTCTGAAGCATACAGAAGCATCTTAACTGCTCTGATCTAAGCAGCTGTGGACAACGCTTTACTTTCCTGGACCTTAACTGAGACATGTCAATAAAGCACCTACAGAGGTTTTCAGATCCCAGAGGAGGGGTGTTCTTGACTTGACAAGTCAATCGCCTGAACTCCTCTGAGCCTGCACGTCACTCACTGAAGACAAGACTGAAGGCAAAAAGTACCCAGAGACAGGCAGTGAAGACAGCTGTATTAGGGCAGGGGGGTCTGGAAAGATATCAAACCCAGGAAGACACACTTCTAGTAATGTCTATGAAGTGCAGCACAGTGTCGGTCAAGGACTGTAAAGGTTTTAGGAAGCCAATACAAAAAAAGACAATTTATGTTAAATTGTCCTACCACATACAATCTCCTTAAATTGGAGAGTAGATATAAAAAGGTAAGTGATTCCTATGGGTTACTCTAGCAACAACATGAATTCAAAGCGACATTCTCCACTTTAATCTTACAGTTGTGATGAAACGCAGAGTCAAAACAACCAAGGTTCCCACTGCCCACTGAGTTGCAGCTGTGGCGTAAGGTACTGTTCAAATGCTACCGTAAAGACTCTAAATTATACAGTCCCAATAACACGGAGACTTCATCTTCAGAGTGACATGGTCATGCCGTTTTACCTGTCCCAGGCCAGGCATCCCTCCTCCAAGCCGCAGCAGCCGGTCCATGTCGGTTTATGTCTAAGCAGAAACATACACATCGTTTGAGCGCAACTCCCATACTTGTCTAAAACGTAACTTACATACATAGTACTTGACATAGTACTTAGCTAGCTAACTAGCGTATTGATGATTGAAATGCAATTAGCCCTCGGATCTGGAATATATTGTTCAATTTGCACTCTTTTGAGTTAGGGTATGTTGTACGAATATACCAAATCTACTTAAATGTGACAGAACGTTAAAACTAACTCATTAAAAGCACAAATGTAGAAGTTAAGCTATTAGATATCGTTAGCATTAGCCTAGCTAGCCAGCGATACTGATTCTACCTCCAAGCAATTAGCTAACTACATGTTAGTTATAAAAAAGGGAATCGTGAGTTAAATTGATATAGAGTTAAATACCGTTACATTTATACCTGTGTAATGTGAATAGTCTTCTCGGAGTTTCTTTTTAGCCAGGTAGCCAGCTAAACCTCACGGTAGGTCTACAATGAATCAGCCCGAATTAACACAGTGAAGTCAGCGAAAGTAATAGCTTGAACTACAAAGTAAGAGTTATTTCATAATAAGAGTCATTCGTAAATTACGGAACTGGTCAAAACAAAAGACTACAACCAGAAATGAAAAATATTGTCGATACACAGTCGCGCTTGTAATGTCCATGTCATTTTTTAAAATGTCATCATAATTTTAAAGATATGGTATATCCAAAAATGTCAGCCGTTAATTAAAAAGTATTTAAAATATTACCCAATAAGTTTAATTCATGTCGACTAGACAAAGTCTTTACTGTAAGCAATGCTGCACTTCTGCCACATCAGAAGAAGAAGAAGAAGAAGAAGAAGAAGAAGTGATATATGAGTCAAAATCATCTATTATAATTTATTGTTTGCTGTCCCTCTGGGACCATCATCAGTCTGCTTGAAATGGTGAGCTTGGCTTGATTATTATTCCTGTTTTCTTCTTTAGTCTCTTCATTTGCTCCAGGCGATTTTGACACCTGCAAATGTGTGTGCTGCCACATCCCTTCTGCGCATGCCCCCTTTCTTTCACCTATCCCCACAGTACTCCACCTCTAACGATGCACAGAAATAATCTGTGAGAATCATATGACACACCATCTGTTCTCGTGTGTTCTTCTTTTAAGAAAGCAAGCATAGTCATAAAAAAGTGCTTAATAAGTTACTTGTTCTAAAACATTACACCACACTTCCAGTGGTGTTCTGGAAGTTATTGTTGCCTGACATGTTAGTTGGCAAAGCGCTCTGCAAATGCCTTAAAATCCACAAGGCATAGCACAATAAATAGCCACATTAGTCAATGCACAGTGGGTATACTGGGTTATTATTGTGTTTGTATCTATCTATCCTCTCTAAATAGATTAATGCAGAAAAAACTGGGAAAGTCCTCTCATCCTTTATGGCTCATTGAGGTCGTCAACACATTATTATCACAGTGAACTTCCATTTCTGACTTGCTAGACAACTGTTTTTACACATTAGCCTCTTGTGCTTTCTGTGTCTCACCTTCCAGATCATTCAGCAAACGTTTCATGTCACCTCAGTGATGATATTTATACACATAAATACCAAACTAATAGGCTTATGGAACAAAACTGAGCACAAGCTTGCAAAATTCAATATTTCATTTTATTTTCACGATTGTTTTAACACTTTGGGGTATTCTGAGTTTTGTCAGAGGTATTTAAACTGACAAAATTGGCAATTTGACTACTCAGCATGGAGTGAAGAATGCTGGATTAACTACTCACACTGAAAGCAGACACAGGGAATATCCAAATAAAAATAACTCAGACACGTTCCTTTTGTTCCATAGATATATTTGATCACATTTCCTTTGTAGATTCAGATGAATTTATATAAATTTCCTAAATTTGCTAAATTTCTGGATCAATAAAGTATCTATCTATCTATCTATCTATCTATCTATCTATCTATCTATCTATCTATATATATATATATATATATATATATATATATATATATATATATACACACACATATATATATATATATATATATATATATATATATATATATATATATATATATATATAAAAAGAAGAATAAAAGCTGGAAGTCAGAGTCAGAGATATAAACAGTAGATGGCGCTCTTGTACCAAGCACAATTCACAATTGATCAAGTACCAGCACAAATCCATTGCGATTTAACGTGTTGGAACGTCTGGCCGTGATTATTCACATGCTATTCTCATTCTCAAGTAGACAATACATTGTTGTTTCACATATTTCTTTACTAGTTCAATGACTTTAATGACGTCAGTGGAACAAAGGGAAGTTTCATACCTTCCAATGTACACATGATCTTTTTTACATTTCAAAGAAAATCTATACATGGCAAATATGCAGCGACCACTACATTCCATTTTATCTTCATAGGATGTTAGTTTACGTTATAGTAGTTCACTGGATCAACTACAAGGGTCTATTCAGAGGCAATAACTCCCTGTAGGATTTTGAGGCCTCTAAAGTTATTTTAACTCGCATGCACATGTGATGTATACAGGACAATACTTCACCGTCATTCCAAATGGCAAATTATTGGCATTTGTGATAATGTAAGCAGGTGTACACAGACTATTTAGAAAGGCATAAGAATATATAAAGGCATATATAAAAAGAGTGTAACAGTATGAGAGAGAATGACTCATCTGTAGCCATCTGCAGAACGTATCAATATTCATTGCATTGATGTGCTTATAAGATCAAGGCTCTGTGCAAATCCCTCTGTACAAATAATGCAAATTATATTGAAATATTAAATGTATAATTTATAATGTAAAATGAAAATGCAATGCAATTGTCAATGGTGGATTTATAAGAAGTTGCACTGCATAAAAATGTGTGTACCTCATTTTAGTATTTAGCACTAGTCCTTGGCCACGTCAGGCTTTTGTAGATCATATTATTTTAGATTACTGCCAACCAAATAGCAAAACTGTGCCCAAGGAAATACAGTTTCTTGAGGGGAACAGCTAATTCTCATATAAAATTTTAACTCCACCACTTCACAGGAAGTGGTAATGGGAGGTGTAGGATGACTTCCTGTGGAGATGGATTCCACAGAAAACTGAGTCAGATAAGGAGGCTTTACCTCTGTTAGAGTGCATGGACTGGCTATAGCCTTGCCTTCTGTTCATCCGTAGCCAAAGAGATCATTAGAAACTAAATTACACCTCTGCTATGGCAAATTCATGCTGTAAATTTGTTTTCTGGTGGTGGAGAAGGTAAAGGTGTGTTGTCTCCTTATAGAACGTTCTGGAATCTGTGTCAGAGCCAGTGTTTTTTCTACTGCTCGGATCTGCATGTTTATATGCTGGAATGTCACATATTATAACATGTGACATTCCAGCATATATTTTATTATGTTATTTATTCCTTCAGATAAGGATGATTGGTATTATCATACTACTAATAATCAAAGCCAGTAGGATTTCTGATCTTCACAGAAAATCAAAAGCATTTCGAAGAATGAAGATTTTATTTCTTTTTAGAATAGCCTGTGCTACTTCGTCTCTTCCCACCCCGCTTCACCCGTCAGTCTTCCTGCGGAGACTCGATCCACCTGTGAAACAGTGATACACGCTGCCAGTGCCCTACGCCACTGAAACAAGATGCAGCAAGAGCCGGACGCAACAGCACGGCCGTACTGGGGGGCCTCCACGCTCATGGAGCCAAGAAGCACCCCAGGCTCCTGGTTCCAATTTCTGTGTGTGTGTGTGTGTGTGTGTGTGTGTGGTGTGTCCAGATCTCCAATCTGGGGCTGTATTCGTCCCGTCAGCCTGTGCGTGAGTGTTTCACGGCAGTGAACAGGGAAGGGAAAGTGCTGCTGGGCTGGTTGTGTCCTCTGCCCCAGGCAGTGCAGGGACGTGTGTGGTATGAGATAGAATGAGGCTGGGATGGCTGTGTGAAGCACACTCCCTCGTTGGTATGTGAGTAATGTCCAAAACCCACTCCTCCTCCCCTCCTATTTTGCTCTCCCTTTCACTCATCCGTGACCCCCCTACGCCTGATTTGCCCAAGGGGAGAGGTGGGGGGGGGGGGGTTTAGGGACTCAGAATCCCTGTCCCAATCCCCAATCCGCTCATGTGGCCCACCAGCACCAGTATGACCACCATCCCCCTGACCCTCCCAGTCCACTCTGGCCATAGAGGATCGTGTTTCAGCCTCTTGTCCTGCCCTACAGATACGCCTATCGCTCTCGGAGTATCTAATCTAGTCTGCGACTGTGGCCGGCTCTCTGCAGACATGCATTAGACTGTCCAGCTATCAGGTTACACTCTTACTGAGTAGTGGCTTTCTCAGGCAGTAAATGGCCGGAGTGCAGCTGAAGAGTAGCGTATGACAAGAGGGGGCGGAAGCTTCCAGAAGGACACTGCTAAATTAATAACAGTCCCAATGAAAGACAAAGGCTGCTGATTTCTCAGACACAGGCTGTTATTTTCAGACATTCATTATCTAAAAACCTGCATTTATAAAGGTGAAGTCTGACCTGAATGGAAATGTGATGTGTTCGTTGAAAGGTTGGTGTGTGTGTGTCTGTGTGTGTGTGAGTGAGTGTGCGTTGGAGGGCTGCGGGAGTATTCCAGGAATGCAGTGAGCAAAAAAAAAAAAAACCACACCGATCGGATTGCAGGAAGGAAACCTCAGGAAACAAACCAGCGAGGACTCGCATTCCTCCCCCAATCGCTGGTCTTTTTCTAGAGCGTGAGCCATTACTGTACAAATCTGCCCACTCCGTATCAGCTCCTCCCTTCAACGCAACACCACTTCACCTGCATTTTGTAAGAGTTATATCACTGTGTGCCAAACTCTCTGTGAGATAGTGGGAGAAGAGGAAATGAACATAAAATGAAGGTCCTCTGAAGCCGCAGAAGCCAAGGCCTCCTGACATGAGAAAGCTCAGCTGGGAGCTTCAGAGGAGGCAGGCCGTGTTGTGATCAGTCATTATGTGTTATACATCTTTAATGCTGTGGTCAAAATGCAACAGAGACTTTAGATCAATGTTCTGGTAGACGCATAGTCAAACCGCTTTGTTCTGGAGATAAGGAGATTTGCAGCTCCAGCTATGATGTGCTTATATATGAATACATATTTTGTATAGACATTTTAGTATTTAATATTTGCATCTAAGTGTTTTGTTAAATGTATATATTGTATATCATAAATAAATGGCCATTTGCAAATGTTTCCAAGAATGATTAAAACATAGAGAGACAAAAAGAGACAAAGAAAGCACCGGATAGGTTAATCCTCTCTTACCGCCCTCCAAACATGTCCACCGCCAGACAGGCACAATGCTCCTCCTATCGATCCAGCTGATCTTCAGACTTTCTAAATTTGGCTGGATGATCTAGCCTGGAGCCCTCCGCTCAGTCCGGGATGCCGTGACTGAATCCAGCTTGTTTGCTTGGTTTTGTTATGGCTGGGAGAATACATACAGGTGACTCATTAGCTGTTATTGCTTGAAAATAAGCATAAAAAATAATTAAATCCTGGGAGCACTGACCCTGAGCCTAGGTCAGAGGTCATCACAGCCCTGAAGGTCCAGGTCCTACAGGTTTTCCATCTTCCATGTTCCTAGGAGTCAGGTGTGATGACAGAAATCAGTTACATTAATCATTTAATTAACTACTAGTGATTACAAAAGACAGGACCGGATTTGCATTGAGGTCCAAATTTGAATACCACTGGCTCAAGTGAAGAGTATGCTTTTCATTGACAGAGACAACTTTTCATTCAAAATGAGTGGAAACATTATTTTCACACAAACATTTTGCCACGCAATCACATCTATGTGATTATGTTAGAGAAGGCATGAGTCTCCTGTACTCATAGTAATATATAAATATGTATGTAATGATGTGGTCATGCAATAAAGGTAGACCTATTGTATGAAGCAACACTGTGTTGAAAACAATGACCCAAGCCAGACTTGACTGTGTTGTGCATTCAGAGCTTTTGTGCTGAGTGCCTGACCTTTAGCTGTGCATCTTTTATGTGAATTGTGTCATGGGGAGTTGGACCTGAAGGCCTCTCCGTCAGAGAAAAGGAAGCACGTGCTCGGAGATCTGCTCTATTTGTGTCCTGGGCAAAGGGCCAGATGCACTGCTTGGGCACAATGTGACCCTCGGAGGACCACTGCCTTTTAAACAGCCCATTGTCAACCCCATTTTTTTCCACTGTGTGTGTACGTGTGTACTGTGCAAATACGGCGTGCACTTTTTTTTGTGATGTTCTCTAAACGAATGGAACAGGACCTGAAACCACAGAGCGATTACGCAAACATGTCAGCCAAGGCTCGACGGACTCGTTGTTTACGTGCTGAGTTTGGAAGGTTGCTGGGCAACAGCCTCCGTTCAGACACACGGGCCCAGGACTGCTTGGCTAGCCCCTGCTCTCTTCCACTGTGGCCTGGATGCCTGTGGTTGGGGGAGAAAGTGTGTGTGTGCTTGTGGTTAGAAGGGAGGATGGGATGAATGTTAAAAACCCGTGACCTTTGGACAGGAAGTGACTGGACACCCACGGGGAGGTGGGTGTGTTTGTGTGACTGGTGATTGTGAATGATGTATGAGATAATGTCAGGAATGTTGCAGTCTCTTCCATGTTAGAAAGGATGTGTTTTTTTTAGAAAAAGAGGATATAGTATCAAAATTCAGAGTCAGCAAAAAGATACATCTTTAGTATATTCTAAAACAAACAGATGTGGAAGTGCTATATATGATTACTTTCACTGTTGTGCACCTCAAAAGCCTTGAAAATATATAATCATGTTAGCATAAGACAGACTGTCCAAGTAAACATCACCGGGAGCTCATGAGCAGCAGCTGTATGGACACTGGCTCATTCAAACCTTTACAAAGACAAGCCCAACATGCTTTCTGTCCAGGTCACACCTTTCACCACATGACCTCCCACTCTGCTGAATCAGATGCACCCCCTCCCCTCTTCTCTTTCCCTCTCTCTATCCCCCTATCCCCATGCTTTCACCTTCTCATCCTGAATTGCTCCCCCACTCTCCTTTTCTGTCTCTATGTCCTTCACTTCCCTCTGTTGACCTATTGACTTTGCGCCTTTAACCAGATAGACTCTCTGTCTTCATTCTGGTTTGACCTATCGTGCCCATCCCACTCCATAAAGATCCTGCCAGAATGGAGCAGACTGTCTGATTCGCTCCAAGACTGCGGGGACAAATAGCACATTTTTAACGCTTCTGGTTTCATCTCAGGACCTTTATAGCTAATGGCTTATCAAAGTCCGTTGTATTTAAAACATGCCTTTATATGATATTTTCACATTCAGTTTTATCTATGAAGTCCTAGAATACAGCTGTACCACCATTCCACTGTTTGATAATAAGACTATATCCTCAGACTATTTATTTAACAATACATCCTTTCACATAATTCAATGAATGGCTCTAAGAAAAAGGCAAATTAAAACAATGATTATTATAACAGTTTTTCGATGACAAGGACTTTTCATGTTTTTTTTGTGTTATATTTTACATAATTATATATATATCTGTGTAGATTTGTGTTTCCAAAGACTGTAGATCATAGGCTAGGATGTCATTAAGCAAGTTCAGTACAACATTTACAATAAAATGCCTCGGTTAGTAGTTATGGTTGATTTGATAATGTTGTGGTGAAGGTGGTTTGAAGTACTAGTAGTTGTGGTTTCCACTGAACTAAACCCTTTCCCCTTTCTTCTGTGGAGCTTACTAACTTGTATTCTTTTGAAATGTGTCTAGTTTTCATTACAGTGGCATTTCACATTGGTTTTGTACCGAGTTCTGTGCGAGTGCACACTGTTGTGTACCAGTCACACACACAAATACGTAGCAATTCTGTTTACCGATTACACAAACAAGCTGAGGACTCGTGCAAGGTCATGTCCTGACACCGTTCCCCTGCTTCCAACATCACTCCCAGGACCACCAGTGCACCCTGGGCTTGTCTGCTAATCACACAAGCACGACCACAGACATGCACCACACTTCTACTATTGCAAAGTCTGTGTTCTGAGCTAGTCAATGAAAAAATTACTACAGAAGCAAACCTTGCTAACTCAAAACATTAGAACTCTAAAACAAAATGCATTCATATTGCTTACTTTATATCTCTTCTCAGGTCACATATGCTATAATGCATGCAATTCCTTAAATTCACATTTTTCTAGTGCTTACACAGAGATTTCTGTTGTGACCAAATTAAAATACAGTTTTGTGGCTTCATTTGGTCTGTATGGAAGGTGTGAAACACGATTACAGCAGTACATTATCATATGAATAGATAGATAAGCCAACCCCGGGCAATCCCTAGGTGTCATTTGTGCTGCAAACTAATTATGACTGACCCAGGAGCGGTTCACAACACTTTGTCAGGAATCGTTTTCAACTCAGCCTGTGTTTTTTACAGGCTTTGGTAATTAGGTCTGCACATGAATAATCCTCACGTGTCAAGAATACACATTTCTTCTGGTTACTGGAAAAAAAGTAGAGTATACTGCCCTCTGCACTACAGTGTAGCATGTTGATGTGTACAAGCGTTTTAACGCGTAATTTTCTTTCACCTTAGTCAAGTACAATGAGAGATATTACGTTGTGGCTCTCGGGATGGGACGATCCCGGTGGCCTCTGGCACATTTCTATGGCTGTATTGTAGATGGAAATCTGATGGTTAGGTTGTGGAATGTGTGGTATGCGTGTTGGGATCCACCAAGACCGCGATGTAGGGGAAGTGCAGACTAGCGTGAAATTAAAAAAACGGGTTAGTGTGCTCTTTTGTTGTAGCTCCGCCTGTCAAAAAGAAATGGCCGAGTTTTAGTCCTATACGGATTTACTACTACCTAAATTAACTCGTAAAAATACGGTCAAACTACTATCAGACACACACTGCACCCATAGTCCGAGTGGAACATGGATTATTCCACAGTAGGTGGGTCTTTGCTGCGGGCAACAGAACGAAGATCAATGAACTAGGCGATTTACCGAAACTGGTTGGACGACCCGAGGTGGGAATAAGCTATCGACACGGTCGTTTTGCGCAAAGAGTATTTTCAGTGGAAACGTCGACTCTCCGAATACTGATTAGTTCGAGGACGACTGGAAGTCGACACTAGAAGAGTGCAATGTGGAAAATTTACAGTTCTACTGTAGCCTAATATCCTATTGTATTGTTACGGAAATATTTTTGGATTCAACGTTGAGTCGAAGACAAGGCATTTAAGGATGATCTTTGCAAATACCGCCAATCCCGTGAGGACACCTTATCGAAAGCAGGTTGGTAAAAAGGAAACGGCATACATTGAGGTGCGATGCTGAACAGGCCATGAACAACGAAATTGTGCAGAAGGCTATTGGGTTACATGACTGTCAGTTACATCGAATTTATTTGTCTCGATCCATTTAAGTTTTCATTGTAATTGTCAGGCAACATAAATATGTACTCTCGTGATTGATTTACTGCACAATGTTTCTTTTAAATTTCGTTTCATTTCGTTTTATAACGCTTACATTAGGCCTGTTGGCTGCTTGTGGTTCAGACGTTAATATTCATCATTCCGACTCAGTTTGTAACGTGTTTTGCATTCAATTACTACGTACGACTCAATCAAATAACCCTGATGCAGGGAAACCTAACTCAAATACAGTGAATTCAGTCAACTTGATATTGGCGTTCAAAAGGAAGAATTTACTTTCAGGTAAGAATAATTTGAAAGAGAATTAATGTCATTTTTAATATAGAACGTTGACCTATTGGTTTAGACACATTTGTCTGCAGTTGTTGTTAGGAGCTTTTTCCAGTAGAAAATTTGCGCTAGAGCCAACTTTCAATGATCTCCCTCCTAAGTATCTAATTAACATGACTAGTGGTCTTTTCGAGGTTTGATTTGCCAAGAAATATTAGCACAGTCGCGTTAATGAGAAGTGAAACGCGCCGGTGCATTAGGACGTAATGAGAAGAGTTTCCCATAGCAACTTCTGTCAAGAGAACCTTGGGTGTGTGCAGTAAACCTTTGGGTCATGCATATTCATGAGCTTATACAGTATGTTACAGCAGTTGGTAGGGAAGGGAATTATTGGGTGTGGCCTCATGAAGAGAAGGTCAAAAAAGGGCAATAGTCCTAGATAGATTTTTGTTCATGTTTCTGTAGGAAGGTTTCTTAAATCTTAACGAGGACACAGGCTATCTTGCAAATGAGAGATATTTCTAATCGCGAGTCTTAAGTTTTCTGAGGTGTAGCTATGCACTACAGATGGAAATGGATATACACACACCCCCAACATTTCATTTGCATATATTCTCATGTTGTGCTGCCCAGATTGATGGCTGTAATAGAAGCAGCAGAGGTGAACAGGACTCTGGGATTTCACAGTTTATAGGAACCATATGGTGCAGGATGACTGCAGCACATAGCGCAGGACCCAGGGGACACGCCGACGCTTGAAAGATGTCCCGGAAATTGAATCTGATCTCTCCCTCCCCTTTACGCATGCTCCCAGTCTTTCTGTCTCTCTCCCTTTCCTCTCTCCATCCTTTCCTTCACCCCCTCATAGGTGTCCGGTGTATGCCTTCTCCTCCCTGAAATGCAATAGAAATGCTCCTGTATGCATTGTTAACCATGAGTACGTAACAAGTGAAGAAGGGAAACCAGGAGTCGGAAAACATTTTGTGTCGCAGGTTTGCCATCAAAGCACTTTGTCACAGTAGGCATGGAAGTAATGCTGTAGTCCAAAACCAAGACTTTCTCTGCCAAGGTTTTGTTGCTGTGTAACGATGGCTTTGGAGAGCAGGTTTGTCGTCATGCGTCGGTCTCTCCATCTCTCCATCTCTCTCATGGGATGTTCACAGCTACTCTTGGAATTACTTCAACATGATCAGAGTGTGTGAGGTCGTCAGGGCATGAGGCACTCGAGCAGAAATGGGTCAGTGTGTCGGGGAGTGGCAGGTCACTCTGCCCTGTACAATAGAGGTTAGGTGGCAGTTCACACTCACACTTGTGCACGTGCAAGCACACGTGTAGGTTGCGAGTGTGCACTAAAGCGAGTGTGAACTAAAAGTTCCCCATAAATCTCATACAGCCATTATTCTTAGCGTGCTGTAGATACTGTAGGTACCCACTTAGCTTTGACGGTCACGACTTTGTTTCGTGCCATTGGTCTTCCTTGTCATTTCATTATGTTCTCATTACTCAAATGCCTGACGGGAGATGTTTTATAGGCAGCCATTTTGTGTGACCGGAGTGGAGTGGAAGCTGTTCTAATGAACGAGTCAGAAACAGGAAGTGACTGGGTGATGTAGGCTGCAGCAGGCGGGAGGCCTTCTCTTCCTGTATCCCAGCACTCTGGCATATCATGTGACCTTTCCAGAAAAGCATTCCTTTCCTCCTTTTTTCCAGGCAAAGGTTTCGGTCACCCTGGCTATTTGGTCTGCATTAGTCATTCTCGGCCAGACGCCGTGTAAATGGATTTCCTGGTGAAGGGGACATGTTTCTGTCATTAGCACGGATGCTGTGGTATGACTAGACGATGCGGTGAATTCGGCCTGGGTTCCTCCAATAACTCCAAATATTAGTTTGGGTAGAAACCGTAAGGTGTGCCCTGGTGAAAAGGTGATACATTTCCTTTCATTTAGATTAAGCATTATTAATCTATGTTTAACCCAAAAGCGCTGGCTTAGCTGATGGTACCCTGGTGTCGACGTAGTGTCTCCTGACTAAAAGCCTGAACTGCTAGATCTGCGTCTTAGTTGGGAAGTTTGCTCTCATGCTTCTTAACATAAGGGCTTTTTTTCAGAATTTTTTAGTGATTAATTACTGAACTAGTTTTTCATTCATTCTCCTCTGAATGTTTTTGTCATTGCTGCAAGCTGATCTGTTTTTAAAAAAACAAAGCATTTTGTGTACAAAGAATAAGATAAATTGTCCTTAACCAGGAGGCTCCTTTTGAAGTTAATGGTACAGCTTCAGGAGTCTCCTAATAAATACACCAGAAACAGGCTGGCCTGAAGAAGGCTGACAGCATAGTCTGGTGGGTAGTGAAAGAGCATCTGATACTATAGACTTCTGAAGTTTACACAGAGTGCAGCATTACACTATAAAGCCATTTTATGTCCACTATAAAACAGAGGTGTTCAGCTCACAGCCCACAAGGTCTGGGTATCTACAGTTTTTTTTTTACTTTGTCTTTAGGAATCAGATGTGATGACAAAATACTTAATATTTGCCGATTCATTTGCGTCATGTCCTAGGAGGACTCATAAAAGCAGACATAATGCCCCTTCTGATGTGCATTACAACCCCCTTTTCCAGAGTTCACTTCTGTGTAGTTTGGCCCGGTGGGTTAATGATTTAGTGCTCTGCTATGCTAGGCTGCTAGTCTGAAGTGATGTGCAGCTTGGCGCGCTGGCTCAGATTTGTAGGCCTATTGGTGTGGAGCTGAACTGGGACCTGGTACTTCATGAATTGGTGGAACTGCAGGTATGCATTAACTCCTGCAGTGGGGCTTGCTGGATCTGTGATTGACACGCCAGACTGCTAACCATGGGCATATAAAGAGCTTTGCGCTTGATGCTTGACTGTTTCATAACATTGGGGGTGTGGTGTGAGTGAGTGAGTGTGTGTGTGTGTGTGTGTGTGTTTGAGTCAGACCATTATTTCGGCCTGGTGTGGATACACCAGGAAGGACAAGTGATCTTTGTAGAGGAAAGATTTTTTAAAATTTAAAATGCACTTTTCAGGGCTGAAGGGATAGAGTGACTTTCATAACCTGATATTTAGAATATTGCATAGGACAAATTTTATGCATTTTTCTAAATTTCGATTTCATTTTCTATAATTTCTTCTTTTTTAATGCAGAAAATCCCATTTACTTGGGGAAAAATATTTTAACTATTGTATATGCAAGCATATATATATATATATATATATATATATATATGTATATCATTTATAATATATATATATATAAATTAATTTATTTTTTTTACTTGCTTCTTTGCTTCCTTCACTGTTTGCTTGAGACCAGTTTATTGACAGACCCATATGTTAATCACCCTGACAGCCTCCAGTGGCCCCGCCCACTCTCCCGATGGCCCCGCCCAGCCCAAGCACCAATAGCAGCACGCACAACAGCAGCAGTAATAGCAGCACCACCGGATGGGAGCAGCTCAGCAGAACCAACCTCTACATCCGTGGTCTGCCCCCCTCCACCACCGACCACGACCTCGTCAAACTCTGCCAGCCGTGAGTACACACAAGCATTCGCCAGGAAGCCACAAGAATGCTCATTAAGTCTGCTTGTTAGATGCCAACCTCTTATATTTTAAAGCAAAGGATAATTCCATTTTTAAATGGAGATTTTAATATTTTCCTGGGCTTCTGCATTGGCTTTAACTTTCCTTAGATGGCTCGTGTTTTCATTGGTCAAAAGCTTCTGGCTTTTATATACTTGAGATTATTATTTACACTTAGCGTTGCTATATTGATTAATTTGAACCCTGTGGTTTAAATGACATTCAGTGTGTCATTCAGTTTCTCTCTCACACTGTTTCTCTCTCTCTCACACACACATTCACTCACTCACTCAACCCTGGCTACTCTGCATGAGTGTCTCACGTGAGCAGAGCACTGAACTGTAACCCAGGGCAACGGTATCTATTTGTGTTCAGCTGGTTGAGAACAGCAGCCCTGGTGAAAACAGGCCAATGTGAATGTAACAGCCCTGAGTCAGCAGTTATTTAGCAAGAAAATGAATGAAACGTGTTTCTTTGTTTGAGTTTAAGCTTGTGTTCACAAACCCAGCGTTGTTCATTCCTTACACGCCTTTTATCACTATATGCTGAAAATTCATTATTAGGTGTAAAAAGCATCATTACAACATATACAGCACTATGTGTAATGGTATGAAGTGTGAAACATATTTACATATTAGCAGTTTTACTTGAGTAATTTATTACATTCTGTCTAAACAGTTTCTACTTCAGCCTGTTTATGCCAGTGCTCACTAGCATCTCGGTGCATTTCTCAGCTTTGTACTTTAGCTGATATTATTACATCAGCTGCTTTTGTGGTATTATTCAAGTATTTTCTCAGATGAGCACTTTTCCCTCTGCTGAAGTGCATGATCTTTTTGGGGAGACATTGGCGAGACGTTGCTGAGACTGTGTTTTTGTTTAGGAGCTCTATCACGCATGGTACAATAGTAATTTTTTCCATTCGATTCACGAAGCAGGATGGAGGTGGATCTGTAACTGCGTCCAAACTCCGGCTGTCTCCTCTCTCCCTGGCAGTGTAATAGATGTGCTTTACTGGGAAGGGTGGCGGCTGCAATTAGACTAGATAGATGTTTAGTATTGATATCTAGTGTTTCATGGTTCCTATTGACCTTTTTACCCCATAAATCTTTTTATGCTACAGCCTGTCCTGTGTGTGTGTGTGCGTGCGTGTGTCCAGACATTCCAGTCATGAATAATCATAAGTTCCTTTGGGGAATGTAGCCATGTTAATATACAAATTATAAATGTTGGGGAGAGTCAGCCCATAATCCCCTTGGACTATGTAGTGGTTTAAAAATCTGCATTTACATTTTAAACAGAGCCAAGTTATGTAAGCTTTACATCAATACTCACTTTTGTTTGTTGATATGATGTCCGTATACTTCACTGATAATTTTAAGATCTTTAGTAAAGAAAATGCATGATCTTCTAGAGTGTGATGAAAAACTTGTGTTAAACAGCAGATTTCTGTTGATGAGCTGCAGGCAGACACATGTCGTCGTCGTGGAAATAGCTGAACGGAATTTTGCAGCAGGGCCAGGAAACAAAGTCTGCCCCCCAGATTGAAGGGGTCAAGGCCAAGGTCACATGGGCCTCCATGGTGGAGAGTCATGTGATCTGTTCTTGAAGTCCCATTGGCTGCCACCCCATTTCTCTTGTCTCACTTCACGGGACTTTCTAAAGAATGTTGTTTATGTTTAGAGGGGTTCACAGAGAGTGAACTTGTGTTTCTGGTGTGCTGCATATCAAATCAGACCTTCAATCAATTGAACAGAAATTCTCTCTATGTTATAGTTCAAGGAACCAAGCCATGTGAAAAAGTCTAACTCATGAGTGACTAATTCTTATATATAAAAAGTGTTTGTAGAATTGAACGATTCCTTCACACAAAGTATAAACCTTTAACCTATCTTTAATTTGAACCAGAAACATAGAATTGTGTATTGATGAAATTTAGCATAAATGTTTAAATAACCACAGAGGCATCTCCTCAGTAAGACTCTAAACACATCTTAAAGCATGGACCAAACGACTAGAAATGTCTCTGGTGAAGAACATTTTGAAAAGCAAAAAAAAAGGTCTCCTGACAGTCGGCAGTGCTCTCACAGCTAGAGCATTAAGCCTTCAACAAGAAAGACCAGATAGAAGTCAGACGTTACGGAAATAAACACAGAGGTGAGCGTGTCTTTAGTCTTCATCACCTCTGCAGGAGTTTGTCTCTGGCATGTCAAGAAACACACACACGCGCTCACGCCTGCCTTCTGTCCTCACTTATGAGTGAGGACAAGCGGGTGCACGTACACACACACATGCGCACACACACACACACACACACACACACACACACACACTGGCCAAGGGCTGTTTCTTTTCCAGGTTTGTAGTGTGGCAGGTTTTCTTTGAACCGTGAGGGCTCTGTGCTGTAATGCCAGGGTGCAGTCACCCTTTCTGTCAGGGTCTCTACGTTTCCCCCAGCTTCAGAGCTGGTGTCTGCATCTCCGGGGGTGCAGATCACCCTGTGTTTCTCCCACAAAGGCCTCTTCATCTCTGAATCACATGCATTTAAGTTCAAATCACTGTTTTCTCTGTGCAGTTTCTGTGTGCCGTGTCTTTGGGCTTAGCTCACACATACCTGTTCCTTCATGCCTTTTGACACATGTGGACAGACTGCCTCTGTCAGCACAGGATGTATTTACACCACCACCCCCGTTCTGTCTCTCCTTCTCTCTATGCAGGTATGGAAAGATTGTATCCACAAAAGCCATCTTGGACAAGACCACAAACAAATGTAAAGGTTTGTCTGATTTATTTATTTCCTCAATTCATGTCAGTCTTTTAGTTAATACATTTCTGCATATATTTTTTTTCAGAATCTGCATCTACATGCATTTATGTATATGCATATTTTATTATTTAAATTTTTCATTTTATTTTTGAGGTCTACTGAAGCAGTTTTATATATTTAGATTTTATCATACTGTACATCTCTTTTCACCATCTGCTAGAGCTCTTGTCTGCACAGTCTTCTCTGATTGGTCATTTCTCCACCTCAGTAACTGACCAATAGTATTTCCGCTCCGTTCTATCCATCTTGGGAGTCTAAAATCAAACCCTTGTGTTTGAACGAGTGTGTTTGAAATCATAACAGTGTCTGGTGATTTCCATGCTGTCCGTGGTCCAGTGAACTGACATGTTCTCTGCAGACAGGCAGAACTCCGCATGGGTACATGAGTAAAAATAATGAGGGCATTAGCTGGTTAGCAGAAGCCTGCAGTGGATTGTGACCATAACATTGCTGCTTTTAATCATAAATCTCTATACTTTTAAAGAAAAAAAAAATCGCATTATTTCACACAAGTTTAGGTAAATGTGGGCATGCAGCTGAGTAGCAGAACCTTTATGACACAAAAATTAGTTCAAGTTAGCCTCGTTAGCCCCGAGGCTTATAGCTGTGTGTTGCGTCAACAACTCTTACTGCTGAACACTTGTATTCACTATTGAACACTCGTAGTCACTATGTAGTTTACTTTAAACATAACAAATTCACAAATAACCATGTTATACGTACAGGCTGATGAACCTGAACCTTCCCTTAAGCCACACGGTCAGAACTGAAGGTCTACCTCACCCTTATACTAATGAATGCCACGGGCAAACGTTACATAGCGCCCGTGAATGTATTGCTGTCTTATGAACGTGCTATAATGGAGAGTGTTCTGCCTTCAGGTTATGGCTTCGTGGATTTTGACAGTCCTGTCTCAGCGCAGAAAGCAGTCACTGCACTGAAGAGCACAGGTGTTCAGGCCCAGATGGCCAAGGTGAGCATGCATCCACTACATCACTTCCTCATGTCAGCGTCCTCACTTCCTGCCTGATTGCCATTTAAGGCAGGGGCATTTTTCTGTTGAGGCTAAGGGTTCATTTGTAAGTGTGTCTCAGTGAACACGCCTCCTACCCTTTTGCCTCCACCTTTTTTTGTCTCTCGGGTCCTCCCACTCGCTCTGTTCGTTGAGCAGGGCGGAGTAGCTGGCCGCTGCATGCATGTGGGTGGGTGTGTGAGTGAGGAGCCAACTGCAAAAGCCTGCGCATCGCCATGGTGCCCTCCTCCCACGCCTCGCACAGACGCTTCTACGTTCCCCCTCATTCATCCTCATCCCCCCCCCCCCCCCTGCCGCATCCCCTGGACCATGCACATGATGTCGTGTGTTCGCTCCCACTAGCGTGTGCTTTTGCTTGCCTGCAGGTTTGTGTGTGTGTGTCTGTGTGTGTGTGTCACGGATAGATTGTGTATGTCTGTGTGTTCATTTCCACTGCCACATTCAGAACAGCTCGAAAGAGCAGCTTCCGCACTCAACCAAAGGCCATATGTTAATCCCTGCTCATCACCATGGCTACGACCTCTCATTAACTAGAGGGTTATTGAGGATTGTAAATCCAGGGAACCCTTCTAAACCAAATTGCTTCACGGAGAAAGAATGTCAGCTGAGCATGAGGCGCAGTGCTGCACGGGGGGAGAGCCACACGCCACTCTAGGATGGCAGACACTGCCATTCCCACTTCAGTGAAACACACTGGGATAAGAGGAACAGAATTTGATTGATGGTGACTAAGTGTTCTGCACAAGGATAAATCTTGGCTGTCAAATGATTAAGCCGCCTTTGATGATTTCAGAGCTGCCAGAAAAACCCACCAATGAAGCATGCAGTATTAATTGGACAAATGTGAATACTGCATAGTGCAACTGTGGAAGCACAATGAATCCAAGAGCTTCTGTGTGCTGTCTTGGTCCTCACGTTCCTGTTATGCGTGTTGCAGCAACAGGAGCAGGACCCTACCAACCTGTACCTGTCCAACCTGCCGGTGTCGATGGATGAACAGGAGCTGGAGAACCTCCTCAAACCCTTTGGACAGGTCATTTCCACCCGCATCCTCAGAGACGCACACGGCGTTAGTCGAGGCGTGGGGTTTGCCAGGTTTGTGAGCGCGTGTGTGTCCGTGTGTGCGCCCAGAGTGACATGTGGTCCCTTCTGAATAAGGGTGTTTGGGATACTGCCTGCATGTAAACCGGGTCAGAGGTCATGAATGCTTTTTGATCCCTCTTACCCTGTCAGGATGGAGTCAACAGAGAAGTGTGACGCCGTCATCTCTCACTTTAACGGGAAGTTTATTAAGTCCACGTCAGGAATGCTGGGTAATTATGAGTTGCAGTTTTCTGTGTTACTGTCTTCCCTATAAATCTGATGCTTATTATGGTGGTATTTAAGTGAATAAAGTTGACCTGTGTGTGTGTGTGTGTGTGTGTGTGTGTGTGTGTGTGTGTGTGTGTGTGTGTGTGTGTGTGTGTGTGTGTGTGTGCGTGTGCGTGTACTTTTGGGGGGGGTTCAGGTGCCTCAGAACCTCTACTCTGTAAGTTTGCTGATGGGGGCCAGAAGAAACGTCTCAGTCAGACCAAGTATGTCCCCAATGGACGAACCTGGACTCGGGACGCCGAGGTGAGACTAGTAAGTCCATCTTCTGTCTTTCAGTGGATGTGTGTGCGCATGTGTTTTTGTAAAAAGATGTCCCATAAAAAGATATCTAATAAAAAGCAGGATTTAGAATTGGAATTTGATTTTCTCTGTTTCTCTCTCGCTCCCTCTCTCTCACGCCAGAGTGGGATTACATTGACCTATGACCCCAATGCCACTGCCCTCCAGAATGGGTAAGTGTTCAAAGCCTCACTCCTCATTAGTGCAGGGATAATCCATGTACTTCAATAGCACCCAGTCTATTGGACTGGAATCTAGAGTCTTTTCTTGTGATATTCAGTGATTGGAAAACTAACATTTAGTGATTGAAATATTTCAAACACTTTTCAGTTCAACAGTGTCACTTCTTTTAAGGTTTCAAACCAGTCCTGATGGTAGAACATTCTTTTAGTAGGGAGTTCTTTTGTAAGGAATTTGAGTATTTAGAATGAATGTTTACTCTTCCTTATGTACTGACGGAGCACTCAGTCAAGCAGAATTGAATTGCCACTACCTGTGCATAGATTTTTATGATGAATGAGCATTAATTGGACAATTGCTACTTCTAAACTTCAACCTATTTCAGTGTACCATATCATCAATCTGTTGCACAACAGGTACTACGCCCCTCCTTATAGCATGGGAAACAGGATCATGGCTCAGACAGCAGTCACACCCTACATCACACCCGTCTCCGCCTATCCGGTACGATATTTCTCTCTCTCTCTCTCTCTCTCTCTCTCTCTCTCTCTCACTGTCTCCTCCCACACCGTGTGGATGTGTGACATGGGGATTGGGATCAGACAATGGTGGCCACTACATCAACTATATTCCACCCCCCCACACACACACACACACACACGCAACCAGCTATGAGAGGAACTCAGCAGCTCTGTCAGATTAGTTAGCTTCTCTTGCTGAGATTTTCACTTTCAAATAGCACCTGATTTTATCTGTTTTCATACTGTGTGTGGGTGTGGGGTGTGTATGTCTGTGCACACGCGTGTGTCTCCATGTGTGGGTGTCTGTACGCGTGTGTGTAATTACAGGTCCAGAACCCCTCCTGGATGACACATCAGCCTTATATTATGCAGCACCCGGTAAGAGAAAAATAACACAGCTGCCAGTCTCTCGTGTCCTCCCGTGTGTGTGTGGGGTTGTGTTTGTGGGTGTGCATGAAGGGTTGTGTGTTTAGGTGCATGGCTCTGTGTATGTGTGTGTTGGGTCTGGGTGTGTTTATGTTGGGTGCGCGTATGTGTGTATGAAAGGTTGTGTGTGTGTGTTGGGTCTGGGTGGGTGTGTATTAAGGGTTCTGTATGTGGGTATGTGTGTCACCCTGTGTGTATGTATGAAGGGTTGTGTGTGTATTTGTGTGTTTATGTGCATGGCTCTGTGTATGTATGTGTTGGGTCTCTGTGTGTGTGTTGGGTTTGCGTGTATGAATGGTTGTGTGTGTGTATGCATGATGGGTTGTGTGTGTGCAGTTATGTGCATGACCCTGTGTGTGTGTGTATGAACATGTGTATGAATATCCTTAGAATTCGTATGAAGAGAAAAGGAACCGTCTCCTGACAGATGGTTTCACCCAAATCTTCACCTTCTTTCCTTCTCATTTGCTGTTTCTCTGCTCGTCTATGCTGAGATTAGCAAGTACGCCTGACTCACTGTTATCTGATGATCTTGCACCTCTATCTTCTTAAGGGAGCTGTACTGTCGCCCTCTATGGATCACCCCATGTCACTGCAGCCGTCCTCCATGTTGGCTCCTTTGACTCAACAGATGGGCCATCTTTCTCTAGGAGGCACTGCAGCTGTAAGAGTCACACAAACGGCAGAAGCCATAAAATCCCACTACTGACTTAAGTCTTTTATAAGCTTTCTTTTATTGTCATGTAATCATCTTTTCCTCCTTTATTACAGTTTATTCCTGCAAATACACCTATGCAAGGAGCATATATTCCTCAGTATGCACATATCCAGCCTGCAGCCATCGGCTCTGAGGTTTGTTATTCCTTTATGTTCTATATATTCGCCTGCCTATGTCATATTGCATGGGGAGCTGTTTTTCTAGTCGTGGGTAAGACCTGTTTGTTCTAAGGAGACTGGCAGACTGTCTGTGTTGAGCATATCTATCTATGATTAACGAAGCCCTGAAACAAAACAATCACATACATCCAGGTCTTTATCTTGTATTTGTTTTATGTTATTAGTAAATCTTTTAATCTGTGACTTGGAACTGATGTACCTCTTCAGGATCCCAGTGTTCAGGCCCAGGATTTGACCTCTAGTGACCCCTCCACCTACCCATTTCAACCCAGCAAGCAATAAGAAGGTAATTCTGAAAGTGATGCTCTGTAGGCTAGAAGGTGTCAAAAACCATTAAGTGTACAGTACTGTAAGCACCTAAGCATTCCTGAGCCCTCTATGTAGTCTGTGTAGTGTCTATGTATGAGTCTATGTAGTGTCTAATACCCAGTATTTCTAATCATGATATTGGGTTTTTACAACTACAGCTATGCATATGCCAGGTTTCTGCAAGAAAGCCTAATCTTAAAAAAAATTAGAACAAAGAAAAGATCAGAACAAAAAGTAGATTAACTGTCTAAACATGTCTAAGCAGATTTGGAGGTTAATCCCAACCAGTTAAGAATTTTCTGACATAATTTTGGCTTCTATCTGACTATTCAGTCCACTAAATTGTTCACCTCATATATTTTTTGCAGGTGTGCAGTCAGAGTTGGGGTCAACGGAGGGTTGCTATGACTACAAGCTTGACTACAGGCTTAGCTTCTTCAGAGAGGAAGTGACATCATAGAGAAAATGACATTTTTGCACAGGTTCCAAAAAAGTCCATGGTGTAATTAGCCAAACACAAACCACCTCAGAGGGCCTTGACAGGTGCAACATGTCTTCAGCAACCAAAACAATGCAATTCATCACAGACAACAGACACAGGAGAGACGTAAAGTTTTATTTTGCTAATGAAAGGAAAAGAGACGAAGACAAACTCTTATTTTTTACCAAGGACTAAGGCACAGACGAAGTCTGTGGTTATAGGACACAAACGCAGTGTGCTAGTACCTTTAGATGCATGAGAGGAGTTTTTAGTATGGTTTTTAGTGTGTTTTTACTGACTGTTTCTGAAACACACACACAGACAAACACATACACACATACACAAAATATTGCTGTGGTAGTAGCAATGGGGGAGTTGCTTTTTGCTTTTGTCTTCCGCACTTTGCCTTTTTGGTCCATAGTAAAAGAAATTTGCCTTGTAAATACTGTAGAATGGGGTTTAGGAAGACTGATGAAATGCTTGCTGGCTATTGGACTTCCTTCCTGTCAGTCAAAGCTGATGTTTCACATGAGAGAAATGCTTTCCTTTTGGGCTGAGGTCTGCTCTCCTCTGAACATGCCCATTCAAAGTCTTCTTGCCTTTTCAATCAAACTTGATGTGGTAGTTGTAGGTAAAGCTGTTTGTTATTGCAGGGGGGTTGGGTTGGGTTGGGGCGGGGGCGGGTATGAACATCTGGGTCAGGACAGGTGGGAGGGGTGTGGGTGGAACATGGGGATGGGGGGAGGAGTTTGGGAAGGGATTGACACTAGGGAGATGTTACTGGTAGTTTTCAGAGAGCAGATTATGATGTTTTTTTCCTATGCCAGTTTTCTTTCTTTTGGTTTTAGCACAGTATGTAGAGATTTCTCGTACTGAGAGGCCGATGTGCAATGTGTCTCTAGATAGTGAGAGTCGTACAAAATGAGTGAAAATTCAAACCTTTTTATAAAAAGTCAATAATTTGATAGGAAATAAATTCCAGGTTTTTTTGTGCAGTTCCATTAAGCAGAATCCTCTCCAGTTCATCGTAATATTAAGGGCTGCAGCTGTCAATCAGTGGCTTTAGATTAAGCTTTTTATTCTGTTAAAAATGGAGCATGTAAGTACAGATAAGACGGTTTTGGAGAGCATACCAAGGAGTGTTTGTGGACAAGGGGGCAAACACAAAGTCTGAGAAACGGCAAAACAATAAGCTCTTCTGTGTTAAATCAAAATGGAGTCCTGCAAAGAAAAAGAATTACGGCAATAAAAATATGTACATCGAGGCAATTAATATACTTTCCACCAAAGACCAGTGGGATATTCCTATTGGTGTGGGCTGTTGCTAAGGTGCACATGTAAGCTAGATATATGTAAGTTTGGAAATTGTGCCTTTTTTGCCAACCCTGGCACTCAGTTTTAATCACATTTTTATTCAATTGTATACTTGGACACGAAGTATCTGGGAATAAGAAAATACACAGAAAGAAAGATTGGAACAATAAACCAATCGGAGGTTGTTGAGGCAGATCCAGAAGAGGCTTTGATCTTTAACAGAGATAGTTTAACAGGTTTATGTGTGTCTGTTGTGTGACTGTTTCTTTTGATGTCCAGGTCAGCTTGGCCGTCGATCTACCTCAGAGTTGTATCTGTCGTCTGATTGGTCAGGTTGGCAGGTCTATCCTGTCCAATCAGGTGTGAAAATGCCAGCTCTGGAGCTGGAATCATACAGGACTTCACCTTTAACTCATCTGTTTGTCCACGCTTTAAGGAAACATTTGTGTTTATTCAGTGTGTCTTTTTGTTTGTTATTTTTTGTATTATGATGTTCTGAGTTTCGTTATCTGGAGGATTAGTAGATGGATTGTTGCCCTCTTTGTTCGGAACAGCTGCAGTAGTGAAATAAGCCTACGCGACTATGAAAAACCAGAATAATGAAAAGGAGGTTTATGAACTGTTTTGTATTTTTTATTCAGACAGACTACATGCTCTGCTTTTACGTCCACACAGGATCAGTGCAGCCTCTTTCATTTTACCTGAGGCTTGATTTGAGTAACCAAAGTAACATGCTGTCAAGGTGACCCATGTGTAATGACGGGGGACACATTTCAGTTTCAGTAACACAATCCCTTATGTCAACAGTCAGAAAATTTGAAAAAAGGAAAATCAAAGTTTATGACGCAAAGAAAATGAATGCCCAGACTTCACAGAAATGATTCTACTTTTGTATTGCTTTATCACAGATATGCCACAGTTGTGACAGTGGCCATTTTACGTCCAACAGTGGGAAAAACTGCTCCTATTTTTGTTTTTCTTCAACCTGTCAGGTTTTTTTTTTGTTTTTTTTTTTATTTAAACGCTTTTTATGTTTGATTTCTATGATGATTTCCTCTGTGAAAAACTTTTGAATTAAAGACAGAGCTCAAACGTGACCTTTGACCTGTTGTTTTGTCCCTGTGTAGTCTTTAATGGTGAGACATTTATGTCTTTGTGGGAGGAGGTTTGTGTATGTATATATATTTGATATTTGTAGTATGTATGTGTATATACACACACACATAAATTGTGTGTATGTATATACATACACATGTACGTATAATGTCTGTTCTCTTTGCTGTGGGAACCACATGTATTGAGGGGAGGGAAGTAATTCTCACATTTCTTGGCATGGGTCAGAGAACTCTGTGTGCATCATGGGAATGCACCAGCACTGACAGAAAATTCCAAAACTTGCCAGTGTGTTAAGTTACCATTTTGTGCGTGTGTGTGGTGTGTGCTCGCACGTGTTGAAGTGAGAAATCGACACAGATGACAACGGTTCATGAATCCGTCACAGCTGCGGTTATGTTCGCATCCTGATCTCGTCCTTTCAGAGCATATGGCCTCAAGCACATACCTCGCTTATAGGGTTTCTTCATCTTCATCATCCTCCTCATATCTACTCTGAATTGCCAGACATGCTCATAGTCGTTCTGAGTAAATATGCACCAGTAGATGGCACTCAGGAGCATTTTTTTAATTAATATGACTCAATAATATTAAACATCCATATATAACAAGCAGTTATTAACAATCATGAGTCTTACTAAAAGTGCCTAGCTAAGATAGGATCTGATCAGATGTTTTTAAGCAGGGTTCAGTGTGCACATAGTGTGCTTTCAGGGAGTGATCATGGTGTGGATGCAGTGTGTTTTTAGGGAGTGATCATGTTGTGGACACTCTCTTTAATGAATGAATCCTGGCCGCTGGTGAACTGCACATGCCGCCTTTGTAATAACAGCCTGCTGAGGTTTATCTACAAAGCCAAGAGCTTATGCAGAGCTGATGCCAGAGACTCGCAGGCACCGCGAGTGTGTGTGTGTGTGTGTACTTGGCTTCGCGCATATGTCCCCATTGCTGATTTATCATAGACCCATTTGTTATTAAGATGATACTTCTAATTTCCAATATTTAAATATTAGATATCTTAATATCTAAAAATAATAATCCCAGCTGGGCTTGAAGAATTTATTCAGTAATTTATTAATTGTGTTTCAGATGAGCATTTTAAATCTCGTTTTGCGTTCTACTCTTTCCCTGCCCTTGACCCCGCCAGATGAGATGATGCATGTTTCATTTCACCAATGGGAGTGTGAAGGCTAGGTTATAGGGGATCTATTTCTGTGTGTGTGTGTGTATGTGTGTGGTGGGGGGATGTGGGGGGATTAAAAAGCAGCCTTCTACAACTACAAAACCGCTTTAATACAAATAACTAAACCACAGCACCTACCACACAGCCATACAAGATTCACCTTTAACTACTAACTAGCAGCAGTAATTAAGGATATATGGCTGGTAATGCAGACTGCCAAATAAATGCATTGAATGCCATGCTCTGTCTACAGCATAACCACGTTATCATTTCATGTTTGAAGCTAGCAGAAATGTCATGATGATGTGGTTAAGCTAACCACCTACACCTTTCCGAATAGGTCATGTGATTGTATGCGTGTTCATCAGGTGTGTGTGTGTCATGAGCCAATCACAGTGTTGTCATTAATCTCAGACTATACAGACTAATCTTTTCCTTATTTCCACTTGTCTCCTCTTCACTTCCTCACGCTGGATCCATCAGCCAAAGTCACAGCGGTGAAACGGTTCCATTAAGGGAATCAGTTCAACCCTCTAACAAATAACTCACAACTGAAACCGCCCCAACAACCACATGCAGAGACACGCAAAAGCGCTACAAGTAAAAGGCCAGACATCAGACAAAAAGCACCTGACCACTTTGTTCCATTAGAATCAGTTCCTCTCTGTGATACAGCTTAAACCACTAACCAACATATCTCTCTCTCTCTGTAATGAAAGTAGCTCTCGACCGTGTGTGTAAATGTGTGTGTGTGTACATGTGTGCAGACTCGCAGTTGCTGCCATCATTCAGACTATGCAGTGAGTGGGTGTGTGTTTGTGTGTGGGTGTGCACACACGCTCAGGCCTGCGAGTAGTGGGTGAGAGAGAGCAGGCGTCATGCTCCATAAAGCTGCTCTGCTACTCCGAGCTTAATGTTACTTCGACACATGCTGTCTGCTGAATGGACACCGCCGTTCCGGGTCACCCTTTCTCTCAGGCCGATCTCGGTAGCGGGGTTTCCAGTGCCTGATCGTGGGATTCTGCCGACAGAGTGGACACTATGATAACCGAAGTGGCTTCTGGAGGTACGTGACTCTTGGTTTGCCTACAGAGGGACCCTGACTAAGGAGAGGCATCATAATTCTCGTTTTCCATGTGCGAAGAAGGAAAGAGGAGGGCCTGAAATTTGACTGATGATTATCCTGACCATCCACGTCATTGCACGGACACTTTGACGTGTGTAACGGTGGCAAAATTCGTCCCTTTGTAACTGAGTGTCAGGAGGAGGCACATTGAAGGCAGACTCAGATGGCTTAAGTACCACTCAGGCTGTCACTCGTACGTGCTCCCATTCTAGAGTCCTACTGTAAGTCTTTGCCCTTCCTATCTCACTCTGTCTGGCACACACACCTGCAAACATAAAGGAAAATGCAAGCGTTACTCTCAAATAAGCATGTTGGATCTGTATCTGGTCACTCGGTCAATCTACTTTGCACCTTGGTGTGTGTGTTTTACCTCTATATGGTTAATTATTAAAGCTTGTGTTGTTACGTTGAAATATGACAGTGATGACCCACGTTCATTTCCTGGGGTCTTGCCATGTTAAACATTAACATAGCTTTCATCTTCATTCTGCTGTGAGGTTCATAGTCTCATACAGACTGACTCATGGCTGCATGAACAGGCGTGGTTCACACTCACACACACACACACACACACACACCTGTTTGCATCCACGCAGAATGGAATGTGACTCTCTCGGCTCACAAAAACCCTCTATGTATCACAATAGCAAATGTGTATAGTCTTGAAGGTCACAGGACTAAGTCAGAAAAGGGTCAAAGCAGGACAGCGGTCCCTGGATAAAGAGTTACATTCTGACCAATGGGGCAGACTAGTGCAGTTAGCTGATCTTAAACATATCTAGTGATGGCCAACAGATTGTTACCAACAAAAATATTTAAGGACTTTAATCAAAATCAAAAACAATACAAAGGAACACATAAAAACATGGCCCAGGTGTTTCAAACCAACAAATAGAGTTGTTAAGGTCGACGTTGGATAACGTGCTATAATTCATTGTTAGTTCATTGCCTCAGGTTCATTTGAGCTGTGAATCACCATCTTTACATGAATTTGATTAATAGCTCTGACCCAGGTAAACTCGCACTGCCTCCAGCTGCCTTTACACAACAATACTAAGGAAAGAGTTTTGATATCATAGCTCCAGGAAGTCTGAGAATAAAACATATCAGCATACTGGTTTGAACAATATAGAGGAAAAACACACAAGCTATTTAAAAAGATATACACACATTTCTTAAAAAACAACCTAATTCATACATTCTCATTCAATCATGGACATTAGCACCACACATTTCAAAGCAATTTTCCAGATACCTTTTCAAGGAAATAGATATTTGGGATGAGCAGATTATATAGCACATTTACTACTTTGTTCATAACGAGGAATGATGATATAGCATCTTTCCTACTTTGTTCATAAGGACAAATGGAAATAAGGAGGAATTGCTAACTTAATTACATTAAGGTCTTAGACTTGACAGAGCACAACAGACTTTAGCATTTTATTTTTATATATTATCTTTTCTTTGATGTTAATATTATTAATGTCTCCCTTAAAAGGAGGTATGCTTGTTTTCGTATGATAATGTAATAATGAAAAAAGTAGATTTGTAATTTGTAAAGAATCTGTGAGAGCTTTAACAACACAACACGCATATCAAACACACATTATCTAAACCACATATGGCTCATTCTGTCTTTAGTTTCAGACACATTTACTTGTCTATAAAATTTATAATCTCTGTCATCGGAGTCTGTTTTTTCCGCGCGCTCTTTACCTCACCTGTACGGACGTGAGCATAAAAGGCAGGGCAGGTAAACTATGCATGTGCACTTCGCATTTGTCTTCAGGTGAGAACAGCGAGCTCCTAGATCCACCGTGACTACTCCCCGCTACAAAGTATCTGCATGAAGCCCGTTTGTTCTGTACAGATAGTGATATGATCTCGGGTAATATTTTCTTACCCATGCAGTAACGCTAAGGACCAATGGGGATATTTTTACTAAGTCTTTTCCTTCACTACTGGTTTAACACAGTCGAAGGTAAGTTAAACGTGTTCTTTTTACCTTAATTCAATTCAAACCTTACCTTTCGTGTATTGACACATCTTTGATATATTTGACATTCATCTTCACGCTCACACATATTAATACTAATGCTGATTGGTGTTTTTGCACCACACAGATCAGTACTGTTTACGTTTACACATCTGCTGACGATTGTCGTGAGAAAGATTCGTTTCATGACGGAGGAGAACCACACTGACAAACCGCTTCTGTCTTTGCTGTGTTATGGTCAGGGACCTGTTCCGCTGGCGGCGCGTTGGCTTGTGACGAGTGTCTGCAGTTGGGGCCGCAGTGCGCGTGGTGCACTCTGGAGGTAGCAGCCTTCAACCGCGCAAAGTTTAAATTCTGTCGCGTGGAGTGTGCTTAGTTTTATACACGACCTTTTTACACTTCTAGAATTTCACAGACTCGTTCATGGTCAGTGAACGATGCGGGACGCTGGAGGAGCTTCGCGTGAGAGGATGCTCGAGCGAGTTCGTGGAGTTCCCCCTGACATCTTCCAAACTGCTAAGGAATGAGCCCCTAGGAAAAAATAAAGATAGTACCAACACCTCATACATATCACCCCAGAAGATGGTTCTCAAACTTAGGCCAGGTACAGACAAGATTCTTGACCAGTTTTTGTGTATAATAAAAGGTTACAATGTCTGTTTACACAAGAAGATAATACAAACAAGACCTCAAAGCCTCTGAGCTATACAGAAGGGGATTAATAAGTTTCAGGCACACTCTATGAATGACGTCTGTATCACCTGCCCCAAATCTTTCTTTTGCTTGTGCATCTCATATTGAGAGCATTGTAGTTGGTGTTTTAACCATCATAGTGCAACAGCTGATTCACATCAAAAAGCCTGTGTTGTTTCAATGCTTGCTGCGTATAACTGGAGTTTCCTGCCTCCCCTCCAGGTACCCAGGTGACATTCCAGATAAAAGTGCAACAACCTGGAGACCATCCTGTGGATATGTATTATCTTATGGACCTGTCAGCTTCCATGTTCGATGATCTGAAGATGATTACAACCTTGGGGTCAACTCTTTCCAAAGAAATGGCCAGTTTAACCAGTAAATTCAGACTGGGATTTGGTTCATTTGTGGAAAAGCCAGTTCTGCCCTTCATCAAAATTACTCCAGAAGAGTTGGCCAACCCCTGCAGGTAAGACTTCCTAGTTACATAAACTTAACCTGTTATAGTGAACAACTGATCATTAGAGACGTTTGTTAACATTGTCCTCATTTTCATTAAATAGATAAACCTAACTTCACAATGCCATATGATTATCTTCAGTTCCATTAAAAACCTGTCTAAGAAGGCCAAGTCAGAAAGGAAAATCCCGTCTGGTCTGAATTGTAAGAAAGAATATAGAATGACGTGACTTTCTTTCTATTGACCAGGAGTGTGGATAAAGTTTGTTTGCCCACATTTGGATACCGACACGTCCTTCCTCTTACAAGCAGCACCAACAAATTCAACAAGATTGTTTCACAGCAGCGCATCTCTGCCAATAACGAAGACACAGAATGTGGCTTTGACGCCGTCATGCAGGCAGCCGTGTGTGGGGTGAGGCGAGCGCTCCGTCGGTCTGGCGTATGCGTAGGTGTCCCTGAAAGGAAACTGTCATGTGTCTCTCCTGTTTGGACATCTCCCCCTAGGACAAGATCGGCTGGCGGAACGATTCGATGCGATTATTAGTGTTTGTCAGTGACGGAGACTCGCATTTCGGAATGGATAGCAAAATGGCCGGCATCGTCATTCCCAACGATGGCCGGTGTCATCTGGATAGCAACAATGAGTATTACATGACCGGCCAGTTGGTAAGGTGAAGCCTGCAGTTCGCTGAACAGTTGGCTTGAAGAACTCATTGACGAATTTATTAGTGCAAAGACTAGTTCAAAATATAGGCCTTCCATGATCTATTGTTTTAATAACTATGCAGTGTGGCTTTCCTGAGCATGACGTCAATGTGAGTTGTTTTCCATTTGTGTGTTCAGGAGTACCCAACACTGGGCCAGCTTAAAGACAAGCTGGTGGAACACAACATCCTCCTCATATTCGCAGTCACAGCCAGTCAGAAACAGAATTATGAGGTAATCCTGAGCCCACACAGGGACTTTCAGCTTCAGGTAAAATATATATCAGACCACAGAGACAGAAGCATAAAAAAACCAATAAATGGTTGTATGAGTGAGTAGAGCGCACAGTTACCTTCAGATAGAGTCAGTTTATTTGTAACACCGTGGACAAGTTAGATTGTGCGACTGAGTGTCATATTCAGTTCTGTTTGCAACATGCTCCAACACGACTCTTATCACTCCATCCGTGTTCAGCAGGTATGAGGCGATGCTTCTCCTCCTGTTCTCATGCAGGCTTTCTCAGTCACGCTGCGCTCCGCGTCTCCTGCCGTTCTGCGGCTGTTTTTCTCATGTGCGCTCAATTCTTTCATTTGAACAGAATTATGCTGCTCTGATTCCTGGTGCTACGGTGGGTGTGCTGAAAGAAGACTCCCGGAACATTCTTGAACTGATCATGACTGCATACAAGGTACAGGAGCTGTGTGTGCATTCCTCTGCTGTACACAGTAGCCTGAAGGAGTCTTTGTGTTATATTAACGAGGCTTGAGTGAAACAAAAGCCCTATACTCAGCCCTACACTGAATCAGGTTGAGAATAAGCACTTGAAGGAGCAAAAAAATGATCTTTTGTCCCTCTTCTTTTTCCTTCTTTTGCCCTGAGCCAGGGAGCATGTCTGCACTCGTCCTTCCTGAGCTGTTTGATCTGTCTATCTGTGTTCCACCATCCCCCATTTCACCCTTTTCTCTGCAAGCACTCTCTAATAACTTGCATAATATGGAGTTTCCGGAATTCAGCTGATCCGTGTAGGTCCCACCTCTCCGAGGCACAACTCACCATGAGTCTCCTGGTTCCATGTCTCTGGAATCTTCTGGGTTTGTTCTGGGAGATTTATAATTGAAGGTCCAGCTACTACATTTCCCATAAGGCTTTCTCTCTTTGGCTTCTCTTATTTTTTGGGAATATTCACTACAGCCCAACTGAAGCAAATAGTTTTTCTCTGTTTGAATCCTAAAAGGAAAGAATACAGATGTGGCTAGGGAGCTGCTTGTGTGCATGTGCACGCACACCATTCTGCATTTGGGCCACCTTCGTTCTTGTTTTTGCAACTAGAAGCCCCAGAATGGTCACAGAAATTGTTTTTCCTGCTGGTTTTGTTTGAGCCATTTTTGAACAAGACCTGTGTGCAAGAATCCTTGATCCTCAGGGAGCGGTATCACAGTTACTCCCTTTTCATGTCTCTGTCTGTTCCCTCCAATGGACCTGTAACTGCATACTGTCACTGAAAAACACACTGGGGTTTCGTCCGACATTTTTCTGCCATTAGAGTATAGCCTCTCAGATCTGGTGGCACTGCTTTCAAAAGTGAAACCATATTGGTTCCGTCTAGCACAGAGAAACCTGAGTTTAGATTTACGACGTGAGACCTTTCGGCTGCTCACTGATGCCAGGTGTCATTGGAATATGACATAAAGACATGTTATGGGAAGTTGACGTAGAGAACCTTATATTGGGACCTGACCAGTCTGCTCATGCTTGATCACTAGGAGCTGAGGTCGGAGATTGAACTGGAGGTTCTGGGCAACACAGACAACCTCCAGCTCTCCTTCACAGCCCTCTGTCAGGATGGGACCGTCCATCCCAGACTGAAACGCTGCTCCAACACAAAAGTTGGCGATGTGGTGTGTTTGAATGTGATTTTTTACACACATTTTTTACACATATATTTCTGTCATTTTTCTTATTATTACTAAATTTATTATAATCTACTAGAATCACGACATGTTATAGTGTACGTAAATCCACTCCTGTCAGGTGGCCTTTAACGTGACGGTGGAGCTGGCAAGCTGCCTGGATTCCCTGCGCCACTTCTCCCTGCGGCCGGCCGGCTTCCAGGACACTCTAGAGGTGGAGCTGGAATCGTTGTGTGATTGCCCCTGCCAGGAGACCCCAGAACCGAGCAGCACATCCTGCGGTAGCGGGAGAGGGGACCTAGTGTGTGGCTCATGTGTGTGCGACCCTGGGTTCACAGGGCCCCGGTGCGAGTGTGAGGAAGGGCAAGGTCAAATCAGTGACTGCAGGTGAAGAAGTGATTTACTAAAGCTTGATGAGCTGAGCTATTGAATTTGTTCATTAGCTCATTTGAACCTAGTATGCAACTTGGGATACAGAGTTCAAATGTATGTGTTATGTAAATGAGGTAAAATTATATAAACGCATGTCATTTGACATTCACTGCATTTTGACTACAGACCAGGTCAGGTCAATGTATGCATATTCAGTGTTTGTTGGTACATACAGTTGGACATTAACATCATTATTGTGTGTGTGTGTGTCTGTTTACAGGGCAGAGGAAGGTGGCGAGATTTGCACTGGGCTTGGGGAGTGCTTTTGTGGCCGGTGTGTGTGCCACTCATCCACTTTCGGACGTGTGAACGGAAAATACTGTGAATGCAATGATTTCTCCTGCCCACGATTCCGAGGAAAACTGTGTGGAGGTCAGTGAGAAACAGCAATGCAGAGAAGATGGAAGGATAGAGAGAGAGACAGTGAAGGAGGGAGGCAGAAGGATAGAGAGAGAGACGGTGAAGGAGAGAGTAGGAAGGACAGAGAGAGAAACAGTGAAGGCGAGAGATGGAAGGATAGAGAGAGAGACAGAAAAGAGAGAGAGCTTGACATGGCAGAAAACACAATGCCGAGAGAAGGGAGGAGTGTATTTGATCTCTTACTGCAGCAAATGTTTATGAAACAATAACACCCTGCTAATTAAAGGTGGCCTTATACAGATCACCCACACATTTGTTATATAGGGAGTCCGAGGTGCGAAGGTGCTGAGGTTCCTGCATCACCTGTGTGTGTGTGTGTGTCTGTGGGGAGTGCTCTGGAGGGCTGGGAATTCCACTCTTCCATAACACAGCAGAAAGGAGGTCAGCCCAGAATCCCAGACGCAAGGCATGACTGTCAGGGCAGCCAAGGAACAGCTCAGTTTGCAAAACAGGTTATTTTTGGAGGTTTTGGAAAACAACTATTTGATCTGTCCATAAAGATCAAATGCTAGTGGTCATTAATAGGCATTTTGCTAACTAAAGCTTGAATGTGATACCTATAAGATGAAGACCATAGTTCACTTGTTTGGTGAAATGGTGCCCACCAGTGTCTAACGTAACAGAGATGGACAGACGCTTGCAGATCAAAACGTATTGAGTTCAATATAGACAGGATAATACAGAATGGAGATGAAGGGACAAGCATGGGTCAGAGCCAGCAACAGCAGGGACAAAAACCAGATGACAATCCAAATGGGCAGAGCAAAACAGGCAGAGTATAAAACCAAGAAATCAGACACGAGAGACAAATCCGAAAGGAGAAGGCAAATGCAAAGATACAGAGACAGAGACAGAAACAGATCAATAACCGGCCAAATAGAGGAATTATGAGAAACAGGCAACGGCACAGGCATAATTGAGGAACAACACTCGGTAAGCACAAAGGTAACTAAGTGGCAAAACTTCACATTAAATAGAAGGAACTGACAGGTTTAAATACACACAGAAAATGAGGAACAGGTGGGTTTAGTAATGGGTGATGATGGCCGTGATGATGAACGAACGCTGGTCAGGTGAAGGGACTACAGGAGTGAGAGTAGCATTCTGGGAGTTGTAGTGTAAGGGAGGAAGGGGTGACGTGACACAGTGTAAAACAATAGAATTAGCATTCGTGTTTCTAGGAGATATTGGTTTACTAACAGAACACTTCAGGGAGGTATTCTGCAGTTCAATGTGCTCCCATAGTCACAATGTCAGTGACTAGTGTAGGACAGTTCATTCCTTCCAGCAGGTTCAGAGACAGAGTGTCACGGTGTGGGAGGCTTCCCCTACCGGTCGCCTGCGGTACAGCGGCAGTTGTCCTGTTGTTGTTGCGTTGTGTGCGTCCCTCAGGTGGGTGGAGCTTATTAGCTCCCTCACCTGACGGTAGTTTGTCAGGCTATATATGCCTTGTCTATGTACCAGTTGACCGCTGGTTATTATATCCTTAATCGGGGTCAAGTGCACGGGTCTTTTGTTTGCGCACGTTATTCATTAAACCCCTCTTTTTCTCTGAGACTTGGCGTGATCGCTTCCTTTTCGTTCGCACTCACTGCCCGTCACAGAATAACCAGCCACCTTTCGGAAGCCGCCAGTCTCCTTTACTTTCTCCTTCGTTTGTGGTCATGTCTTGTGGTAAGTGTTTGTCTATGTGGTATTTTGTTGTTTGAATGTGTTGGAGATTGAGCCTGGTCGTTTGTCGTGTGTTCCGCCGTGTGTGCATGTTTGTGTTTATGTTTAAAAACACCGTTTTGCCTGGCGATGTAAAGGCGAGACCTGTAAGTGCTCTCTCCTTAGAGGCGGCGCCGTCTCGCTAAAAGTGCTCGCCCGCAGTCTGTGTTTGTGCATGTGCATGTGTGAGATGTGTGTGATGCGTGTGTGAGACTGCGGGCTTGAGCTAGTGAGTGGAAGGTGCGTCTGCCGTTTGTCTTGCGTGTTTGTGTTTGTCTTTCGTGTATTTATGTAATTCCCCTAAGGGCTCCCAAAATATGTTTTGGGGGGGGAGCTATATGGGGTCCTGTGCCACTGTTTGTGGCACAGAAGGCGCAGCTCCTGAAGGAGGCCCGCCGGTGAGAAGGGTAAGTGCGCGTGAGGGTCCTGTGCCACCGTCTATGTCCTCTATACGAGGAGTGGCACAGGCGGCGCAGCTCCTGAGGGAGGCCTGCCGGTGAGAGGGTAAGTGCGCGTGTATGTTTGTGTTTGTGTCGCCCACTTGTGTTTGTGTTTGTCCTAGCGTGCTTGTGAATTGTTTTATGTAATTCCCCGTATGCTCCTCCTCCAAAGGGTGTTTGGGGGAGGGGCTATGGAGGGTCCCGTGCCACGGTCTGTGGTACGGAAGGCGCAGCTCCATTGGGAGGCCCTGACCCGCGGGAGGGAGTCTCCTGAGCAGGTAGGGTGTCCTCATGCTGAGACGGAGCTCCCTCCTCCCATGTAAAGGGTGTAAGTGGGTCAGGGTAAGTGCGCGTTTGTGTTGTGTCTGTGTGTGTGTTTGTGTATGTATTGTGTGCAGGTTCCTCCCGCGGTTGACTGTGGAGTCCCTGGACCTGCCCTCGTGCTCGGGTTGACGAGGGTTTTACCCTGGAGCTAGCCGGCCCATTATGGGGAGGGAGTGCTTTCCTGATGGAACCTCCGGCAGGGTGGAGGAGTCCACCCTTGCTCCGTACCCCTCCAAAAGGGGGTGGTCTCCCCTGGCCGGGCTAGGTAATGCCAGGGGTACTCCAGGCCCTGGATAGTGGTCTGCCCCGAGCCGAGAGGTTGGTCCAGGAGACGTTCAACTGTGCAGTAGGGAGGTAACCTGCACACACGCACACTGTGTGGGGCCCTTGGGGCGTGAGGGCTCTGTGACCGACTGGGGCGTGGTTTTGTCTTGTTGACGGCCCAGTCGGTCCAGGGTCCCGCCCAGGGAGGCGGGAGCTAAATTGTTATATGTTTTGTGTTTCAGCTCCGGGACCGCAGGAGGTGTTTCCCTGCCTTGTCCCCGCCTTCCTGCCCCTTCGTCTTGCGTCTTGTGTTCTGCCGCTGTGAACCGCACATCGGGCCGTAGTGCGGCTTGGTGGGGGGTATGTCACGGTGTGGGGGCTTCCCCTACCGGTCGCCCTACGGTACAGCGGCAGTTGTCCTGTTGTTGTTGCGTTGTGTGCGTCCCTCAGGTGGGTGGAGCTTATTAGCTCCCTCACCTGACGGTAGTTTGTCAGGCTATATATGCCTTGTCTATGTACCAGTTGACCGCTGGTTATTATATCCTTAATCGGGGTCAAGTGCACGGGTCTTTTGTTTGCGCACGTTATTCATTAAACCCCTCTTTTTCTCTGAGACTTGGCGTGATCGCTTCCTTTTCGTTCGCACTCACTGCCCGTCACACAGAGGCAGTACTGGGGACTTGTCTTCAGCAATGTGCGATTCCCTGAGGTTCATACACTTCCCAGGTGCTGTCTTGGAGTGGCACTTAATTTGACCTCTCCCACCTTCATAAGTCAGCCCTTATGTACGGGGAGCAGGTTTAACAGCTGATTCAGCCTACAAGCTGGGCAGTGAGGAAGGAGGCGGGGAGCTCTGTGGTTTAAGGATCAGACTGCTGGCTGCTGTTATCAGTGAGTCACAAGTTCAAACCTGGAACACCAGGTGTCTGGGGTGAAGGAGTCAGCCGGAATCCTCTGACGTACTGACACAATACCCCCCCCGTTCTCCCTTATTCCACATAACAATTTGCCTAGAAGTCAGAATTACCAGTTATCAATATATTTCTGTTTTGTGTAGAAAATAAAAGTAAGCAGCATGTTTCTAAATTTGGCTCTAATCAATGTCTTTGTGTGTGTGTGTTTGTGTGCGTGCATGCTTACTTAGGTAATGGGCAGTGTGACTGTGGCGAGTGTGTGTGTCACAGCGGTTGGACTGGCGAGTACTGCAATTGTAGCACCAGCACACACACATGTGAGTCCGAGGACGAGGTGCTCTGCAGTGGCCGTGGGCAGTGTGTGTGTGGGAAGTGTGAATGCACTGTCCCCGGAGCTTCAGGCGATCAGTGTGAAAAGTGTCCTACCTGTGGAGACTCCTGTGGTTCCGTCAGGTACACACACACACACACACACACGCACGCATACACAACACACCACTTTACATCACAACTACATTATAACTTTACAGAATCCGTAGTCATTTTAAAGCAAACCCATTTATGTGGTAACGAAGTACATCGAAATTTGTATGTCGGTATCTGATTCTCTGTGAGTGTATTCATTTACATAGATATGTGAGTGTGTGTGATTGGACTCTCGTGTTCCAGACATCCTGTCATTTGCACATGTAAAGGCAGGGGAAGCATGTCACAGGTCTTCAGTGTCTCGTTTCCAGGGCCTGTCACCCTGCCTTTCAGTCTGCTCAAGTGGGAACTGGAAAAAAGCCCCCAGAAAAGTGTACAGACGTTTCTCCTTACAGCGAACTCAAAACCAGCCTTTCTCCTGAAACACATCCCCTGAAGAGCTGATGTTCTTTGTGTGTGTGTATGTGTGTGTCTACCGCAGGTCTTGTGTTGAGTGTTATCTGAGAGCTGGTGATCCTTCAGAAGAGTGTGGCTATAAGTGTAAAGCCGTTCACGCTACTGTGAGCAACTCCTCAGGTCAGCCTCCATCCACGTTCCTCTCTCCTACTCGCTGAGGCGTCGCGGTCAGTTTGGGCTTGTGTTTGGTCAGAAGAATGCTGGTGTGCTTGGAGGTTCCTGGATGAACTCCTCGTACCTTCCCTTGCCACCGTTAGACTTTTACTATGGGAGCACTTTGCGGTGTTACATTGTTTTTTGCAGTTTTATGTTGTCATCTATGGGTGTCCAAGTTTAAGAAGAAATCTATATTTCAAAATGATGTAGGGTAGGAATCATATGCATAACGCACAGTGACTGAACTGCTGGTGAACTAAAAATCAAAGCAGCATCTTATAGGTCTTCAGAAGGCGTCAGATGGTATATTGATAATGTAGCTCATTGGGTTGAAACACTGAAGTGTAGAGTGTACAGTGTGTGGATGCCACTAATGCAGTATTAGCCATTTCTGAGGAAATTGGGGTAGATTTCAAATACATGGCAATCATGTTCTTCTAGCAAAGCCAATAGTTACAGATAACGGTATGGCAGAATATAGTGTTTTTTAGATTTTGCACCAAAAATAGTAGCAGCAACTGCATCACATTCAGGCATCTTGTGAGGTTCATCATATTGGGACATTAGTTGGTTTAAAAGCACCAATGCATTGTGGAATTACCTTCACACATTCTCTCTTAAAATATCTTTGCAGTCCTCACCTCTCTGTCTATCACTCTCTCAAACACACACACACACACACTGGTCTTTGGATTAGGCCCTTTGACACTCAACAAAGACTTACGTGTCACTTAGACTGTTGTGCAGACAAGGCTATTGTTGGCCCTCACAGTACAAGACCTCACGTCTCTTAGTGGGGACAGGCCGTGACAAGAGCCCTCAGTATGGTGCAGGCAACGAGTCATGTTTGAGACTGTGCCCACAGCCTCCAACTGACATTACACAATGGAGAGACACAAAGCAGTCTTTAAAGAGGACAGTGTAGGAAGCTTTGTAAAAGGAGGACTGCATCTTCTTCCCATGGAAAAGAAAAGAGCAATTGTTTAGCTTTCGCTTGGTGTAATGTCACAGCTATTTTATTTGAAGATAATAGTATAGTATTTTGATATTTCTTGATGGATTATTGGGTGATTCTGTTGTGGGTGTTGGATCAGTGTCATATAGCATTGAGAGCTTTTAAAAAAAAGCGAGTAATAGAACATCTAATAGAACAGCATGTACTAGAACATCTAAAACATGTAATGGAACATCTAACAACATGTAATAGGACATCTGTCAACATGTAATAGGACATCTAACAGCATGTAATAGAACATCTAACGACATGTAGAACATCTAACAACATGTAATAGAACATCTAATAACATGCAATAGAACATATAACAACATGTAGTAGAACATCTAACACCATCTAGTAGAACATCTAACAACATGTAATAGAAAAACCAGAACTTTGCTGCCTTGTATGTATCTTTCCCTGACACACAAGCCTTGTTCTTCCCGTGTCAGACTTTGAGGAGAGTCATGCGGTGCTATGTACTCTTCAGAATGAGAACGAGTGTCTGATCTCCTTCGCTTTGGTGGAAAGTAACAGGGCCAACAGACTCTACAGACTCAGGGTTGGCGGTAAGAGACAACTCATCCTTGTGCTGAAGATGTGTGTGCTAGGCCAGTTTTCAGGGCATGCACATGTAAATGTGCATGTGCTTTTATGTGCAGACTGTCCAGAGCCCCCCAATATCCCTGTGATCGCTCTGGGTGGTTGTATGTCTGTGCTCACCATTGGCATCATACTCCTGGTGGTCTGGAAGCTTCTCGTGTCCGTTCACGACAGAAAAGAGGTGGCCAGGTTTGAGGCTGAGAGGGCAAAAGCTAAGTGGCAATCAGTAAGTTCTTCTTTTTTTTTTGGCTTTTGACTTTTGAAATTTTGAAAAACAAAGGATTAAAAAGTGCTTCGAACATACACTGGTTCTGGTGCACATTGTGTTTGTTATTTATTTCTAAAGGTATCATTATTTGTTTGGTCTCTTTTCAGGGCACAAACCCTCTTTTCAGGAGCTCAACATCAACATTTAAGAATGTGGCATATAAAAATACAGGTCGACAGAAAGTTGATATATGTTGAAAGGACCGCTAACAAACTGCAGAATGTAGACTGATCATCAACTGTGTGTGTGTATATATATATATGTGTGTGTGTGTGTGTGTATGTGTGTGTGTGTGTGAGTGTGACTGACTTCTTCTTCTGGTAGTTTCTTTCAGTTGTTTACATCTCAGAAACCAGCAGTGGGAAATGTTTAATAATGTAAATATACTTGCTGCTAATTAAAAAAAAGGCATTTCATTGTTTAATAGTCAGGTAAGAAACAGAATTATTGGCACCCTTGATTTAAAAATTTTAAAAAGTGGAATCCAATTACAGTACATTGTAATTTGGGGATCTCTTGCAATTTGTAAATTATCCAGCAAAAACCTGTTTTGCCTGGTGTCATTGCTGACCCTATTTGCACGATATTTCGTGAACACTTTGAGACATTTCTGGACTATTCCTTTACACAGTACTGTGACCTCAGCGACTCGTGTAATAAGTGGTGTTATTGCTAGAATTTATTGCATCATCATCTGACCGTTAACGAGGATACAGACTTTTTATTGCTATTTTTTTTATCACGGATGCTGATAATTCTGTGCGTGACTGAATAAAATATTGTACTACGGCAACTAACTAAGTCTGCAAAACACTGGACATTGGTTTAAAGTTTGTTACGACACAGATAACGTTTTTGTATTGTGTGATGTGTATTTTTAAGGTTTATGATATTGAAAGTTATTTCGGGGACTACTCTGAGGCTGCGCCTTGACTTGTATATAAATATCTTAAATTGTGTTTAGTTTAATGTTGAATAAAGGTGGATTTTGCTGGATCAAATATGTTTCTCGCGCTTTTATCACTATATACAATTCTTTATGAATTCTTCATGCTGGTTTAAATCTATAGGGTTTCATTTAGCAAATTGTGGGATTTAGAAAAACTTATTCATACATGGGATTTTGTACCAATAGCTGATCATACAGTGGAACCCGCCCTGAACCGTTTCGTTACAGTCAACAAATATTTTTTGGAATTTGCTGCCCCGTAGACGGGAGTGACGTAGGGAGTCCCAAAACCTGCGGAAAAAACCCAGACTGAAGTCTGTACTTCGGAGCCCGGAATGCGCTCGTTCTGTTCCCGCGAAGTTGTTCAACTTTTCAAAGAGCCGTGGAAATGCGAGCATATCGTTTTCATATACTTTCAAAGGGAGCGATCTTATTCTTCGCAATATTTCTGAATAGCTGCGGCTGTACTTCCGTAGAGTATGACGTTTTGGAGAGCGATCAACTTTCTGAGTTATACAGTAAGTTTGTTCCACACAAAAGCACAAATACGATCTAACGACAGTAGCTGCCAGTATCTTTATATTTCTTCAAGTGTCCACGTAGTCGTTGTCCTTGAGGACTTTACAGTCTGTTATACTGTAATTCCAACTCTTAGCGCGTTTGCTGAGGTCTGCAGAATAGATTAGCATGTCCAGTTGATAGCCTATTGGTGCTCATGGTACGCATTTTGTGATTATTGTGGTGCTTTTCCTGGGTTATTCGCCTTATATACAAATAACTAATGTTATATGCTATTCCTGTTTGTGGAGGAAACCTTTTCAAAGATAAAACTTGGGTGAGAGCGAGCGGCGTAACCTGTGTTTACGCAATTATGTTGATCCCAAGAAAGAAGCATGTACAGACAGTCCGTAGGCCAGGAAATGACACAACTGATAGGCTACAGCCGATCACATGATACGCACATGTTCAATATTTATTTCACAAAATGTTTACATTGGTATCGGACCTGTTGCATGTAAAAGTTCTTTTTAAAAATTCAATTACTCAGGAAACATTTAGCTTAAAAATAAATAATTTCCCCTTTGTATGTCTGGTAGACTAGATGCAGGTGGGGGGGCAAAAATGGTAAACAGGCAAAATGATACAGGGAATGAGAGGATCTTGCTCTCTCTCTCTCTCTCTCTCTCTCTCTCTCTCACACATACACACACAAACACACACACACACACAAACACGCACACACACACACACTGTCACAGAAGATCTGGGCATGTTCCACAATGCTTACGCATTTCCAGCAATGCACATGATTTCACTTTAGATGAGTCAGCTGTTTACCAAGATACCCAGGACCTCAAATCACAGCCTGAAGTTCTCTGAGAACATTGTTTAACAGAGTTTGAAGCCAACTTGTGTAGATGAGGCACTGGTTGGCCTCATTTGAATTCCAACATGGTTAAGAATGTCATTTAGAGACAGAGACAGTGCCTGGCTCTCCTTGGGGACATATATCCTCCCAGACAGCACTGCTGTCCAGTCCAGCAGCGTCTTGTCTCCTGCCTGGTGTTTATGTACAGGCTCCTCTTTGAAGTGGCATGTCTGTGTGTGTGTTTGCCACCAGATCTTGTATTTGGTTTCTCTTTCATGTCATCATCCACAAAAGACCCCCTCCCTGTGCCAACTCTGAGAACTCTGAAATATTAGGCTCCTTTCTGCTGAAGTGAAATGTGAACTAGCTGCGCTAGTCTTTCTATCTGCGCTGAGTATTATCACGCCTGTGTGATACCTCACTGCTTTTCAATGGCTCCCAGTAACGCTTGCTCTCATCGTCTGACATGGGCTTTGAGGCAAATGGCCATTGAATACTCTCAACAAAAGGCTTTCCCCACTGCTGGTGTGGCTAATGCTAGCTCACTCTCAGGCCTGCTGGGTTCATGAGGACACTAGGAGTGTAGCTGAGGTTTCCCATAGTTGGTTTTGCTTTAGGTTGACCCTGTCAGCATACCTTCTACAATGTCTTCTGGAAAGCCATTATTTATTTTTTTACAATTTAACTATTGTAATTGCGCAGGTAGTTCATTAAGATTATTTTCTCCGCAAAAACAAATAATGCAGGCCCTGGGACACAAAACATGAAGAAAAGGTGCAGTGTATGTGAGGTCCACACTCAAGTACCGACCTGAAGGTGGCGCTACAGCACAGCATTAAATATTTTGGCCCATAACCTTTGAACTAGTCCTTACATTTTGCCCAAATGTTCTCAACATTTGTCTTAAAATTATTCATCTAAAACATAATAGTTATCAGACAAGTTTGAGTTTGCAATTTCACAACGTATTCATGATTTTAAGGCTGCAGTGGGTAGGTTGAGAAGAAAGGGGACTCCTTCCGCACTCTTGCCCCACCTCCAAAGCCCCTCCCCTCAGAAGAGGCTGCTGTTCAAGTTGTGAAATGTCAACAGTGCTGGAGAGCAAAACCGATAGTGTAAGAACATGAGCCTGCACAAGGACTGATTGACATTCCGTGAGACACTCATGGCTCTGATTGGCTGTTATGATTTTGATTCTTGCAAATGCCATTAGGCATTAGGACAAGGTGGAGCCAGAAGAGCTTGATTTTTTCCGATTATCTGTCTCATGTACTACTGTCAGGACATATGACAAAAAGTGATTTTTATACAGAGTACCTACTGTTGTTTCAACTTTGCATCTGTATGACATAGAGAAAATTCTCATAAAACCTGACAGGAATATTCACTTTAACTTATACTGTTGTATACCATTTAATGTGTAGGAGAAGGTGCTATAACAAATAATTTTTGTTAATTATTTGGGGGATTGCGGGAGGTGGACTGCTGCTGTAGAATATGAATAATATGACTTCTGAATCGTTCTTTATAAAACAGAGAAACACTATTGATGTAAACTAGCCACAGAGACGGTGGGAGCGCCTCAGTGAGAGGGGCTGTCGTGATCTGTGTGACAGTGTGAGGTGATGTGCTGGAACCTCAGGATCACGGCGGGCAGATATTTTTTGTTGTTGTTTTGTTATATGCATTTGTCACAAATCAATGAAACTGTTCCATGAAGAGACAGGACAAATTTACAATACAAAGAGCCATTTTTGAAGCTTTTACACCAGCACTTTGTGTTTTTAGAAGCTTTGCGTGTGTCTCATTGTGTTGTGGGTAACTGCGTGTGCTGTGTGTGTCTGTCACAGGTAAAGGTGTGTTCCTTCTGGAGAGCGTGTCGTTGCAGGGCTGTCTCCATGCCGACTCCTCTGGCCTCTCAATGGCCAGCTGTGATCACCCAACCTCAGCCATGCTGTGGAAGTGGGTGTCACGGCATCGCCTCTTCAACCTGGGCACCAGCCGATGCCTGGGCATCAATGCCCCTAGCCTGCTCCAGCCTGAGGTGGGCGTCTTCGAGTGCAACGTTTCCCTCCATGCCATGTGGTGGCGCTGTAGGGGCAACATGCTGTACGGACCACTCCACAACAAGTTAGCGGTTGTTGGCTCTAAGGTGGTGGTAAAAAGAACCAGCCCGCACCAGTGGAGGATCTTCGGGGGAGCTGGAGAAGGACCCTGTGCTTATCCCTATGAAGGCAAGTCAAGGACTGCTGTTTGGTGATGCAAATGTAACTGTAGTACGTAGTAGTAGAGTAGAGTAGTAGAGTGCAGATCGGTATCTGAGACTGAGGCAGAACAAGAATGGAGCTTTAATCCTCTCAGCTGCATTTAGGTGTATAGTCTTAGGCCTTTTTTCCTCGGTTACCATACCCAAATTTGCGTGACCTTCTAAGCTATAATCAGTGGTAAATTTATAACCACAGCACTGCTTGTGGCTGGGTTATCCTCTCGGGGAATGAGAGAAGACTAAATTATCCTCTCAGGGATTGAAAGAAGATTGTCATCTTATTAGGGATCTCTCAAGGATTGGGGGATGAATGTTCTTTGCTATAGCAATAATGCTGTAATCCTTCAAATTAGTTTTCTATTGTTTTAATTTCAAATCTTTATTTTTTTGCAACAGCCTTTCTGTGTGTTATATGCCAGGAATGTTCCAATGCTTTTATTTCCCTTTTTAAACTCTTCATTTCAAACTCTTTATTTCTATTTAGATTTTTTAGAAATATATAGTTTTATTTGTATCACCATATTTTATTTTAATTAAATTCATGCCGCACCCACCTCCTCCATGCCACACCCACCTCCACCATGCCACGCCCACCTACCACCAATTCTGATGTGCCATCCAAATAATATCCAGCCAAAATATCTGACTGACCAGTGATGAATGGCTTGATGGGTGGTTGAGTCATGCATGCCAGCACACAGGTGTAATTAGGACATTGCTTGGTATAGTTCTTGTAGCCGTCGTGTGCAGCAGAATACGTCCAGAATCATCTATTCTGGGGAGAACTAAATACACACCGTTCTTCAGAGCTCTCTGTATTATACAGGCAAAACATCATAATGCATTGCATATTGCCACATATTTCCATGTTAAGTGGTGGAAAAATTGCATTAGTGAACATTTGACATTTCCAAAAGACTTGATGAGGCTTTGTCCCTCGGTGTGAGTGAGAACTCTTCATGTCAGAGCACTTGCTGATTGGATAAGATTTGGATAAGACAGATTTTGTCTCTTGAGCAAGTTATTTGAGAGCCTGTTTGATTTACTGGCGTCTATTTGCAGCACCTTGGTGCAGATGTCTGACTTGTATGTGTGTGTATGTGTGTGTGTGTGTGTGTGTGTGATGACAGAAATTCATGCTCTCCTGGGGAACGCCCATGGCATGCCGTGTGCTATGCCTTTCCTCTACAACACGCGGTGGTACTGGCAGTGCACCTCAGAAGGCCGTGAGGACCAGCACCTGTGGTGTTCCACGACCAGCCACTACGACCAGGACCAGAAATGGGGCTTCTGTCCGACGGCAGGTCCACACATTTCCTGCCTTCCCTTATTAGCATACTCCTGTTCTATTGGCTGATTTTGTTTTATTGATGTTTTTATTTAAAATACTGTATTTGTTTATTTGTTTTGTGTGTAATTCACTCCTTTAAAAACTTCTTTATTTATAAGTCCTCCAAATAGGAAACGTGTGGCAAGAGAAATAGTTAAATAAATAATTTTATCATGAGTTGAATCACGGTCATTATTTCGCTGAACATGACCGGCTTTCACATGACTTTGTGCTTTCAGTGTCTGGTTGTGACTCGTTCTGGGAGAGCAACGCTGCTCTGAATGCCTGCTATCAGTTTAACCTAAACTCTCTCCTCACCTGGAGCCAAGCCCTCGTCTCCTGCCAGTCACAGGGAGGCGACCTGCTCTCCATCACACATGTTGCAGAGCACAGCTACATCAGGGGTGCGTATTCCTGCATGCCCTCCGGACATTTTCCTGGGTGTGCCAGTCTGCATTTATGTATTGACGATGTGTCTCCACAGAAAGCCTTGCAGACATGGGTGTGGTAGTGTGGATTGGACTAAACCACCTGGCTGAGGCAGGGGGGTGGCAGTGGTCAGATGGATCTCCTCTGAGTCTGGTTCAGTATACCTCAGGTTAGAGGAGATGGTACTGTCCTTTCCTTGACATTCCAGATATACATACATATAGATATATATTGTAGGCTTTGCCTAAAATACATAAATATGTATAGTTCTTTATTTTAATCTGGTCTTTTAAAATCAGACATGTTGTCTAGCCTAGAATGACTCTTCCCTGTAACCCATTTCCCAGGCAGATGCCCACCTTTGTCAAGCATAGCTCCTATTCCACAGGGAGAGGAGACCTAATCTTCAGCACCCTGTAGGGAGAGCGAGTGGGGGCTCCATCGGCAGTGCTGCGCCTGTGTTACCTGCATGCTTCCATGCACCTTCATGCTTGCACTCTGCTGTTTTGTGGCCAGAAATTGCATCGACAGCGGTCCAGCAGGGGCAAGTGTGTGGGGTGTTCGATGCCACCATGGGGCCGGGACAGTGGCGCAGTCTGGCCTGCGAGTCTGCCGTGCCTTACATCTGCAAGAAGACCCCGAACATCAGCAGGAGGGCCGATCCCCTCGGTAGCAGCCGCCCTCACACTCCAGTCTGTTTAAAGCAATCCATCCATCCATCCACTCGTCCTGCTAAAAGTCTACCTTTGTCTTCTGTGTCTTCTGTACATTAATCAGATTTTGGTCTGATCCACCAAATGTTTCTCTCATTGCTATGTCTGAAAGCCGTTGCAGTCACGCCACCGTTGTTCGTGGAAACCGTCATAAGACTGCTTAGCAAACACACCTGAGCTCTGATTTCTTGTATAGTTAATCCAAAACAGTTAGATAACATCCAGTTTCCATGGTCACCAGTTCAGAATCTGATTGGCTAAGAGAGTAGATGGTATGAATAGATGGGTGTGAATTTTGCTTAAAGGCTTAACAGCTGTGGCCCACCTGGGGCCTGACCTTTCACACCCACACAAACAAATTCACACTGCAGAGTTAAAAAAAAAGATTCTCCATTATACTCACTATACATCTCCCCCTTTCAACTCCTTTTCTTCTTCTTCTTCTTCTTCTTCTTCTGTCTGTCTCACTCTTCAAGATAACTGGCAGTACAAGGACACTGTGTGTCCGGATGATTCATGGCTTGACCATAATGGCTTCTGTTACCGGTACCTGGAGGAGAAAGCAAGTTGGGAGAACTCTTTCAACTCCTGCAAGTCTCTCAGGGCGGAGTTGACCAGCGTCCACTCCCTGGCCGAGCTGGAGCTGCTGCTGTGGTTTCTTAACGGTTAACCGTTTTTCTTACTTCCTTCTATTGACTTCTGACAGTGTTATGGGAGCCTTGATACAAAATTTATATTTCATATTATTGATTTTTGTCAATTAATTATTAACAAATGTGAATGCATCAGCTTTGAAATATTTATTGTAGTTTTATGGGCTGAAACTATTACTTTCTTTCAGCTGCATGTGTGTGTTTTCATGTTCAGGTTCTGACCCCAAACTGTGGATTGGTTTGTATATGGAGCCTGAATTTCCAGCCGTTCAGTGGTCAGACGGCTCAACTGTTAGCTTTACATCCTGGTATTGGCAGGAGCCCACTCGTCGTCACGGAGACAGCCGCATGTGTGTCACTGCAAATAGGAAGGTGAGATTAGCTGACAAAGGTCAGAATGAAAATCAGCTAAAAACATGTTGGATTTGGCAGACATCCTTACAGTCATTGATAGTTTGATATGTTGGAATGTCTGAATATAGAACATGGTGTTTTTGTCTATGTGGCAATGTGCAGAATGCGAACTGGGAGTTTGAGGAGTGTGAGAAGATGCATCCAGCAGTGTGTCGGACATCAGGTCTTGAAGTTCTACACCCAGCTGAAGAGCGGGACATAGGCTGCCCAGAGGTAAAACAAGACTGCTCACATTCACTCATGTACCAGATAAAGATCACATTCATGAAAATACCAGAAACAGACTGCTCACATTCACAGAAATACCAGATAAAGACTGCTCATATTCATGGAAATACCAGATAAAGACTGCTCACATTCACAGAAATACCAGATAAAGACTGCTCACATTCACAGATTAACCAGATAAAGACTGCTCATATTCATGGAAATACCAGATAAATACTGCTCTCATTCACAGATTAACCAGATAAAGACTGCTCACATTCACGGAAATACCAGAAAAGACTGCTCACATTCATTTATATTCCAGATAAAGACTGCTCATATTCATGGAAATACCAGATAAATACTGCTCTCATTCACAGATTAACCAGATAAAGACTGCTCACATTCACGGAAATACCAGAAAAGACTGCTCACATTCATTTATATTCCAGATAAAGACTGCTCATATTCATGGAAATACCAGATAAAGACTGCTCATATTCATGGAAATACCAGATAAATACTGCTCTAATTCACAGATTAACCAGATAAAGACTGCTCACATTCACGGAAATACCAGAAAAGACTGCTCACATTCATTTATATTCCAGATAAAGACTTGTTACATTCACAGAAGTACCAGATAGTTAAAGAACAATCACATTTTTTCTTATACTATTTATTTATATACACTTAAATGCCAGAATGAAAAGTAAAAAAGCCAGAGAAAATGTCAAACACACAAAAAAAGTAAATTAAACCCAAACAGTATTAATCTCACTTTACGGAAACGTCTTAAACGTGTTTTATCACGTTTAGTATTGCACCATAACCCAGAGGTGATAATGGCCAAGTCTGTTCAGAGATATGCAATCTCTTAACGGATTTGGCTGTTATCGCAGAGTTCCAGAGCTGTGGAAATCACAGAAGCCAAAAGCTCATATCCAGCTGCCATGTGTACACGGTGGTTTCTGAATGCCTTCTTTCTGTCATGGAGAGTGGCTACTCACATTCACTCAGCTGTGTGGGGCCCACGTGCCTTTGGGGGTCATGTCTGGGTTGCAGAGCCATAGTGGGCCAGATTAAGAACAGCAGTGTGGTTGAGGAGTTGGCCTGTGTTAGCCCCAGCTTTCACTAAACTGGCCTTTTGACTTATTTGGCCAGAGAGTGAGAGAATGATACAAGTGTCAGTGTGGCTAGAGGACAGAGAACCGTAGATACAGACAGACAAAGGCACTCACCAATGGCACACACACATACATGCTCACATATACACGCATGCACACACGCGCACAAATACACCAACAAACACACTCACTCAGAGACACAAAATCTAGCTCACATTAAGGCAGTTGCTGTGTTGACATGCAAATGCCCTGTTGACATTTTGGTTTCTACACTCAGAGATAACACACTCTACTTTAAAAGTATTCATCTGTGAAGAGGTAGAATTTGTCAGTGAATTGTGGCAGATGGCCACAGGCAGGTTCAGCTTACCCGCACAGCATGCTCCACAGCAATGTGTGTGTGTATGTGCATGTGCTTGTGTGTGAGCACGTTTTTCTGTGTGTGTGCGCTGAGATGAGGGTCAGTGAAATTAGAGGCAAATGGCGTGCAGTTGTGAAAACAGACAGATAGACAGGCAAGAAGGCAGACAAGCAGGCAGGGAGACAGACAGACAGCATGAGGTCATATATCTCTGTCTGTCTCTCTCACCCCTGAGGCAGACCCATACCAGCTACACAAAGCATACTGCAGAACTCCCCCAACAACCAACTATAGTGTGTGTGTGTGTGTGTGTGTGTGTGTGTGTGTGTGTAACTGAAGGGGTGGAAGAGGAAGGGACAGTCCTGCTATATGATCGCTGATCAGGAGCAGACGTTTGAAGATGCAGCAAAGGGTTATTACTGCAAATCACCTCTTGTCACTGTCAACGACAGGTACACTGCATACTGTTCACTGCATCTGCAAATGTCCTTCATGTCAGACTCCAAAGTGAGAGCTCTTCTTACACAAAATCAGCTATACTCTCCCTTCCCACAGGTTTGAACAGGCCTTTCTGAACAGTCTGATCGATGCCAACAACGGCTCCACTTCTCGATTGTACTGGATCGCCCTCCAAGATCTGAACCGAACTGGAGAGTACCGCTGGCTGACACAGAACGGTTCCACGGCGCCCCTCGCCTACAGCAACTGGAACCTCCACCAGCCTGGTGAGCGAACAGCAATGGCACCATCTGCAGGCCTGTTAATTGTGTTGCTAGTTTACTTGCAACGTCCTTTCCGACGCAGCTTTTGCTTCCACTCCCCATTTTGTATTGTCCTTTGCCGACAAGCTGAAAAAATCATCACAATATTTGACGCTATTCTTTCATGTGATTTTTGTGTGTGTGTGTGTGTGATAACAGAACTCTAAACATCATGTGTTAGGACTGTTGCCCTAATTACAAAGCATTCCTAACTGATGGAAATAAACATTAAATAACTTCAGGCTGAACCTGTAGCCTTAGCGCCTGCAGAAAACCTGAAACCACAAGAATGCCTTTCTGCACAGTGAGCGGGGGAGGCTGTGTAGTCATGGTGGGTCGCTGGCCTCTGGGCCACTGGGAGGTGAAGAACTGCAACTCCCACAAGGCCCTGGCAGTGTGTGAGCGGAACGTGAGCAGTCTCCACATGGGCCTGATGCCCGTGCCCCACATCGACCCACTCGAACCCTGCAAAGCAGGCTGGGAGAGTCGCCCTGACCTGCCAAACTGCTACAAGGTGAGCAACTGGACTGGTGCCTACCTCTGTTCACATGGCAACGTTAAAGATGCCAAGATGAGTACATATGGTTTCATATGGTTTCAATGTATGCCGAGACGGCAGGTTTGGACTAGTTGAGAGGCTGGTTAGGTGAGGTTAGTCGATCAGGGTGCGGGTTTGGGACTTATGTTGCTGTTCTTCTGGTTTAGCTCAGGGATGGCTGGAGTATTTTTGTGTTTCAGGTGTTCCATAGCGAGAAGATCTTAATGAGCCGCTCATGGTCTGAGGCGGAGTTCTTCTGCCGTGCTCTTGGTGCTGACCTGGCCAGCTTCCACCACTATGAGGAGCAGGCCTTCATCAAACAGCTCCTCACGAAGATGTTCAACAGGTTGGCGCAAACAGTCGTGCCTTTCCATCTGCACCTGCTTTAGTCACGTGCAGCGATGAGTCATCAGTGAAGACAACTGCTTGTTGAAACTGGATCTTCTAACGACTCTTCATATTTTGTCAGCCAGCTTCTGCCTTTCAGAGGCTGCAGAGTTTTTAACCATTGCGGGCCTGTGTGCACACAGCTGCTTACTCTGCCCTTGTCTGTCTCTCTTGTCTGTCTGTCTTATCTGTCTCTCCTTCTCTCCCTGCTCTCCTCCTCCAGCACAGCGGGCCGCTGGTTCTGGGTCGGCTTGAGTAGGACAGATCCACGATCTGTAGGAGCCTGGGCTTGGTCAGACGGCACACCGGTGAAGAGAGAGAGAGAGAGAGAGAAAGAGAGAGAGAGATGGATGAATGGATCATAGGAAGTTGCTGTTTTCTGTTTGTAATTTTAATTTGCATGGATTAAAGCATCCCCCCCCTTTTTTCAGCATTTTTCATGCAGTTTCTGGAATAAGCTCCTTCCCATGGATGAGTTCTTTTTTTTTATATGCGTGTGTGATTGTTGTTGTCTGTTGACGAGCGCTCAGTTGTTTGGGTTGTCGTAGTTGTTTGGGTTGTCGTGGTGACCAGAGGGGCCCTTTGCCCTGGTGAATGCTCCTCTCCTGTTTCTCATGCTCAACCTGCAGGTGGCGACTTCTTTCATAGAGGATAAGAATGAGGAACTGAGCATGCATGAGTGTGCAGCTTACAGCGACCTAACCAACACCCTCACACCCCGGTCCTGCCTGGCCAAACACGAATGGATATGCAAGGTCCCCAGAGGTTGGTGTGGATGCGGGAGGGGAGCATCACCGCTGCCTTTGCAAAGCACCTCCAGACAGACATGTAAATCAGTCTATACTGCTAAACTTTCAGATTTTGTAATTGATTCCTGTTTTCTTCAGGGGTGGAGTTAACAAAGCCTTATTGGTACAATAATCGTAAGTGACCTTATATTACGTTCACTCTTAATGATGATGATGAGGGTGATGGTAGAGGTGATGAGTTAACATGTTGTCCTATGTTGTCTGTGCAGAGAGCGAGCCGTGGGTGTTCTACCGCGGGGCTGAGTACTTCCTGGCCAGCCAGCCGTTCCCCTGGGAGTCTGTGCTGTTTGCCTGCAAAATGATGGGAGCCGACCTGCTAAGTTTACACTCCAAAGAGGAGGCAGACTTCATCAAGGAGCGCATGATGAAAGTGGGTACATGCCCAAACACACACACATATGGTGCCAGTTGTATTTCAGTTACACACGCACAGCACACAAATGCACAAATGTCCAAGTTTCCTCCTGCACGGTTCTGAACACCCAGAGGACCGCAGTAATCTACCCCTCTGCCTCCGAATAGACCCCAGTAATCTACCCCACTGCCTCCAAATACATCTCAGTAATCTACCCCTCTGCCTCCAAATAGACCTCAGTAATCTACCCCACTGCCTCCGAATAGACCTCAGTAATCTGCCCCACTGCCTCTGAATAGAACTTAGAGTTCATTGGGCTTTGAATGGTCTCTAAGAGTCAATAAACCACATACACATGCCCACACAAACAGCTTTAGGTGGTGTGAAACCTCACTGGTTGTTCAAGAAAGCATCAGTAAAGAGAGCTGCGAAAGAGGACTTAAGTCTTTCCTTCACTCTTTCTCATTTAGTCTCCCTCACTCTCTTTCACTCCCCCTCATTCTCACTCACTCACTCACTCTCACTCACTCTCCCTTACTCTCACTCACTCTTGTCCAGGTGTCTCATGCCTCTACTGAATGGTGGATTGGTCTCTCTGCAGGCATTGGGCACTATGGCTACAGGTACTTTTGCAACTCAGGTTTAAGGATGAAGGTGTTTGTTGCCATTGTGAGTGATTGACAACACTTTTGGAGCTCATTTGTATTATGTGTGTGTTTGCATATGCACATGTCTACGTGTGTGTGTGTGTGTCTCCTATAGCTGGAGTGATGGGACAGCTCTAGACTACGAGAGCTGGAAAAATGGAAGGCCTCTTAAAGCACAAGGGCAAAAATGTGTATACATGTCCTCACTGTCTGGTGAGCAGCACAGTATCAGAACGTGTGTGTTCAGAACATGTGTGTTCAGAGTGTGTGTGTTCTTGCACATTTGCCCATGCCTCCCAACGGCAATGGCCTCGCTATGTCTGCAGGCAAGTGGTCGACGGCGCGCTGTGCAGATCTTCGCACATACGCATGTAAACGCAGGACTGTGTCCGTGGTGGAAGTGGTACAGGAGCCTCACTTCATCGGTGCCTGCCCGGAAAACTGGTTCTATTTTGGACACAAGGTGCATTTACATTTCATGCATTTGATACCAACATGTAGGCTGGAAAATTCCATAATATTCCAGAATCCAAATGCTGCCGTCCGATGCTCTTAAAGATCACACTGCTGGGGGGGGGCGACGACATTGACGGTGTTTGCTCATGTCACTCTCTTGTCTGATTGGCTAGTGTCTGCTGTTGCACCTCCCAGTGCGGCAGGAGGAGGGGAAAACATGGGCAGACGCCCGGTCCATCTGTGCCAGCTCCCAAGGAACACTGGTCAGCATCGAGAATGAGATTGAGCAAGGTGGGGAGGGCGTCACCTCGCGAGCTTGTGTCACGCAGGTTCGGCTGTGGTCCGTGATGTCTCATGACTGTCTCCTGTGTCTTTTGGTTGAAGCTTACGTCACCATGCTGCTACACGGCCTCTCCCCGGGTGTTTGGATCGGCCTGCGAGACACAGATGCCACAAAATGGGATAGTGGGAAACCAGTCACTTACACCAACTGGTCTCCTGTAGAGCCCAAGTCCTCAGGCACTGTATGTAGACATGTCCTTATTCGGTATATGACTGTGTGTCTGATCTCCGTGGATCTTGAAATACACATTGTGCAATGATGTGTGTGTGTGTGTGTGTCTGTCTGTCTTTCTGTCTACAATAGGAAGAGTGGATGAACACTGCAAGTGTAGGCGATGAACCATTATGCACCGTTCTATCCAACCATCACAATTTTCACTTTACAGGGAAGTGGTATGATGAGACGTGCACTCAGGCCAGATATGGCTTCGTCTGTCAAAAACCACAAGGTGTGGTCAGCCGACATGCTCGTAGCTCATACATCTGCACAGTGTGTCTGTCTGTACTCGTCGTTCATATGATTAGTACATAACAGTCACTAGAGCAGCTAGACCCTGTCTCCCTCTCACTTTCCCTCTGTCAGTTTCAGATGTGGCAAAGCGTCCCACCCACTCCAATCGGGACCACGCCTACCTAGATTCTGAGTACAGGAACCGGAGTTACCACATAGTCCATGGTAACCTGACCTGGCCTGAGGCTCTGAGGAGCTGTGTGGAGAAAAACATGGACCTGGTGAGCGTCACAGACCCTTTCCAGCAGGCCTACCTCACTGTGCTGGTCAACAGACTGGCAACCCCCCACTGGATCGGCCTCTTTAGTGAGGATGTAAGTAGCATACAGCCCAAATGAGGCAAGTATTGTGTGTGTGTGTGTGTGTGTGTGTGCATACACGTGTTAGGATGTGATTACTGAATAAACCCTCTTTCCATAGGATGGCATAAATTACCGTTGGACTGATGTCAGTGATACTGTGTTCACACACTGGGACTCAGCTGATGATGAGGAGGATGAAGGGTTTGTGTTGGGAGATTGTGTGTATATGGATGTAACAGGAGGCTGGAAGAGAGCTGACTGTGACATGCCCCTCTCAGGAGCACTCTGCTATGCATCGCGTCAAAGTCAGTCTGGCTCTGTTCACTTCTCTCATCTCTTCCCTTTCTTCTGAGACTTTTCTTTTATAAATTTGTAATTAGCTAATGTTGAATATCCTGGTTCTCGTTTCCATCAGAGAGTGTTACATTCTCCTATGAAGTGGTGTGCCCAGAAACATGGCTGAGGTTTCGGGGGAGCTGCTACAATTTCGACTCTGTTATCTTGAGGATGCCCCTAGAGGAAGCAAGACAGCACTGCAGGAGAATAGGTACTGTGCTGCAGGCCTAGTGGAAGGGTGTTAAAAATGCTCTGAGGTGTCTGTAGAGGGAGGGCTTTCCTAACTGTGCCTGACTTCAGGGTTACACCATTGCCTTTTTATGGGCTACTGAGAATTCTTTGATTCTATTTATAGCTCTGTATTATTTTCTGTTTTCTAGAGAATTCTTCTGATATTCTGACCATCCTAGATGAGGAGGAGAACCACTTCTTCCTGCAACAGCTGAAGAACAAAGAACGCTTTCAGACTGTCTGGCTGGGGATTTTTTATGACATACAAGGTAAGAGTCACTCACAAACACCTTTATGTTTTTCATCTGCAATCAACTGAAAATTCCCACAGAAAAGCCCCATAGAGAAACCTATATAGAGTTCATTTGTACTGCTTGATTCATTTTAAGTGGTTTAGGCTTATGGCATTTTTCTTCTGGAACGGAAGGCTGTGACATTTTTTAAGGTATCAAGGAAGAAACGATACAGCAGATCAGTGCTTTAGGACACAGGATATCAGTTTTTCCGTTAAATCATTAAGTAAAAATACGTTTCACGCAGGGGATACTTTATCCTGGCTGGATGGGTCAGCGCTGGACTACACCAACTGGCGCTGGAAGGTTCCAGAGGTGCGGGCAGACACGTGTGTGTCGGCGCGGGTGTCGGATGGCGAGTGGCTACTGACTAACTGCAGGGATAGACTGGGCTTTGTATGCAAAACACATTCAGGTGACCCACATGGCCATGTGACCTCTGACCTCAATATCCAATGTACCTTCAGTGAGAATCTGTGCTCAATGTTAAGTTTTAACTTTTAAATAAAGTGTATACATAAGGTATTTTAAGTGTTTTGAAAATTTTATGAATAATTTACCATGAATTTGAATAATTTACCATGTTTACCATGAAAACCATATTTCTTTTTTTTTAAACTCATACAGCTCTAATAAAAAAATTTAAATATCATTTTATGGCTAGGATGTTCGTACAGTACTTTACTATTGAGTAGACTAGCAGCACTCTCCCTAGCATGCACAGTATCGTTGCTGTTGTCTCCCAGCATTGAACCTTACCTCCAGGATTGGCTTCAGTGTACTTGCAAACACTTAATCAGTCAGGACAGGTCCAGATGGTACCTTGTACCAGATCCAGATTGTATTATAGAACACAACAATTATGATTTATATTCAAGACTATTAGCTTTGTTGAAACCATGTTGTTTTGTTTTGTTTTTTCTCTCTCCTTTATGGCAGAGGTGGTCGCAGACGTGGAGGTGAAGGCGCTCAGTGGTAAGCATTCTATCCTACACACTGTCCTGCTGTTCAGTCTGCTACCCTTGTCAGTGTCCCAGCAGTCTTACTGTTCATACCCATACTGCACTGCACTGTATGTCAGCTAAACCAGACATGTTTTCAGACACACCTACAAAATGGCTGAAATCTGAAATTATGACTAAATGCATCTATGTGAAGATTTGTGTGCAGGCCTATTATGATTTGATGTTTCTCTCACAGGTTTTCACCATGGAATTGTCCCAGCCGCTGTTTTAGTGGCAATACTGTTTTTTGCGGTGCTGGCTGGATTGCTGTGGTTCGTATATAAGAGAAACACATTGGGCTTCCGGAGACTTCCGTCACTTGGAAACGCCTACTATAGACAGAGAAGTTCTCAGGCCACAGACTCAGACGGGAATGTTCTCCTCACAGACCTGGAGACACAAGTTGGGGATGAGTGAGTGTGTGCGTGTGTGTGTGTGTGTGTGTGTCTGTGTAAATGTGTGCACTGTTTTGTGTGAGAAAGAACGAATCAAGGATGCCTCAAATGGACCAAACATGATGAATTTTCGATCTAAATGAAATCCACAAGGTTTTTTCTGGTCCAATCTGGGAACAGCAGGCTTATGCACATAAAGGCCTTATGAAGTTTTAAAAACTGATATAGGAGGGATTTTCTAAATAAAGCACAAATATTTTCTTTTTTTACAATATCAGGGAGAATTTCACATTTACAGGATGTTTAGAGAGAAAATGGCATCAGAAGTGCTGGGGAATTCTCTTCTTCTTCTTCTTCTTCTTCTTTCGGCAATTCCCGTTTAGGGGTCACCACAGCGGATCAAACTCCTCCATCTAGCCCTGTCCTGAGTGTCTTCCACTGACACACCCGCCACTCTCATATCCTCTACCACTGCATCCATAAACCTCCTCTTAGGTCTACCTCTCCTCCTCTTGCCAGGAAGTTCCATCCTCAAGACCCTCCTGCCAATATACGTCTCCTCTCTCCTCTGTACATGTCCAAACCATCTCAATCTCGCTTCTCTAACCTTATCTCTAAAACAAGCTACATGAGCTGATCCTCTAATAAACTCATTTCTGATCCTATCCTTCCTCGTCACTCCAAGTGAGAATCTCAACATCTTCATCTCAGACACCTCCATCTCCCTCACCTGTCTCTTTGTCAGTGCTACTGTCTCTAGTCCATACAACATAGCAGGTCTCACTACTGTCCTATAGATCTTACCTTTCATTATAGCCGACACCCTTCTATCACAGATCACCCCTGATACTTTGTGCCATCCACACCACCCTGCCTGCACTCTCTTCTTTACCTCTCTTTCACTTCCTCCATTACTCTGTACCTTCGACCCTAAGTAGGTAAATTCGTCGACCTTCATCAAATCAACTCCTTGTAACTGGACCTGTCCACCGTCTGCCCTCTCATTCACACACACATGTACTCTGTTTTACTCCTGCTCACTTTCATTCCCCTGCTTTCCAAAGCATACCTCCATCTCTCAAGCTCGCCTCCACCTGCTCCCTACTCTCACTACAGATCACAATGTCATCAGCAAACATCATAGTCCAAGGGGACTCCTGCCTAACCTCGTCCGTCAGTCTGTCCATGACAATTGCGAACAGGAAGGGACTCAGGGCTGATCCCTGGTGTAGTCCTACCCCCACTTTAAACCTGTCTGTCATTCCTACTGCACATCTCACTGCTGTCACACTGTTCTCGTACATATCCTGCACCACCCTCACATACCTTTCCGCTACTCCTGACTTCCTCAAACAATACCACAGCTCCTCTCTCGGTACTCTATCATAAGCTTTCTCTTAGTCAACAAACACACAATGTAACTCCTTCTGTCCTTCCCTATACTTCTCCATTAGCACTCTCAAAGCAAACATAGCATCTGTGGTGCACTTAGCTGGCATGAAACCATACTACTGCTCACAGATCTCTACTTCTCCTCTAAGCCTAGCTTCCACTACTCTTTCCCAGATTTTCAGGCTGTGACTGATCAACTTAATTCCCCTGTAATTACTACAGCTCTGAACATCGCCCTTATTCTTAAAGATCGGCACCATTATGCTTCGTCTCCACTCCTCAGGCATCTTCTGGCCTTCCAAGATTCTGTTAAATAACCCAGTCAAAAACTCCACTGCTGTCTCTCCCAAACATCTCCATGCCTCCACTGGAATATCATCCGGTCCAACTGCCTTACCACACTTCATTCTCCGAATCGCAGCCCTTACTTCCTCCTTGCTCACCTGGGGCACTTCCTGATTCACAACATCTACCTCTTCTAACCTTCTTTCCTTTTCATTCTCTTGATTCATCAATTCCTCAAAATACTCCTTCCACCTTCCCAAGACACTCTCCTCACTACACAACACATTTCCATCTTTATCCTTTATCATCCTAACCTGCTGCACATCCTGCCCATCACGGTTTCTCTGTCTGGCCAATCTGTACAGATCCTTTTCCCCTTCCTTAGTGTCCAACTTCTCATACAGCTTGCTATATGCCTTCTCTTTAACTTCTGCCACTGCTCTCTTTGCCATACGACACATCTCCTTGTACTTCTGTCTACTTTCTTCATCCCGCTGAAAATCCCAATTCTTTTTAGCCAACCGTTTCCTGTCAAACTTTCCTGAACTTCCTCATTCCACCACCACGACTCCTTGTCTATCTTCCTCTGTCCTGAGGTCACACCAAGTACCTTCCTAGCCACATCCCTCACTGCATTTGAAGTCTCATCCCAGGTACCCAGAACACCACCATTACCCAGTACCAGTCTCACCTCATCCCTGAATTTTACACCACAGTCCTCATCCTTTAACTTCCACCACCTGATCTTAGGTGCCACTCTCACTCTCTTCCTCTTCTTCACCTTCAAAACCATCCTATATATCACTATCCTATGCTGTTTAGCTACACTCTCCCCTGGTACCACCTTGCAATCACTAACCTCTTTCAGGTTTTGTCTCCTACAGAGGATATAGTCGACCTGTGTGCATCTTCCCCCACTCTTATATGTCACCCTGTGCTCTTCCTTTTTTCTTAAAATAGGTGTTAACTACAGCCATCTCTATCCTTTTAGCAAAGTCTACCACCATTTGTCCTTCTGTATTCCTTTCTTTAACACCATATCTACCCAACACCTCCTCATCACCACTGTTCCCTTCACCAACATTCATTCATTCATTATCCGTACCGCTTATTCCCGCTAGTCAGGGTCACGGGGGGCTGGAGCCAATCCCAGCATCTCCAGGCGAAGGCAGGGTACACCATGGGCAGTTCGCCAGTCCACCACATGGCCAACACGCACACACACACTCACACCTACAGGCAATCTAGAGTGACCAATCAACCTAGGATGCATGTCTTTGGACTGTGGGAGGAAACCGAGTACCGGAGAAAACCCACGCAGGCACGGGGAGAACATGCAAACTCCACACAGAGCAGCCCAGACCGAGAATCGAACCCAGACCGCCTTGCTGTGAGGCGACAGTGCTAACCACCACACCACCATGCCGCCCCCTTCACCAACATGTCCATTTAAATCTGCTCCGATAACCACTCTCTCTTCTTTAGGAACCTGCAAAACTACTTCATCTAACTCCCTCCAGAATTCTTCTTTCTCCTCCACATCACAACCTACCTGAGGAGCATAAGCACTGATGACATTCATCATCACTCCAACAATCTCTAACTTTACACAGATCACCCTGTCACTTACTCTCTTTACCTCCACTACATTCTTACTAAACTCATCCTTCAGGATTACTCCTACTCCATTTCTCTTCCTGTCTACTCCATGATAGAAGAGTTTGAAGCCACCACCAATGCTCCTGGCCTTGCTCCCCTTCCACTTGGTCTCCTGAACACACAGTATATCTAACTTCCTCCTCTCCATCGTATCAGCTAGCTCTCTCCCTTTACCTGTCATAGAGCCCACATTCAACGTACCAACTCTAACCTCCACCTTCCTGCTCTGCCTCCTCTCCTTCAGCTTCAGAACCCTCTTCCCCCCTCTCCTCCTCCTCCTTGTCCCAACAGTAGTCCAATTTCCACTAATGACCTGTTGGACAACATCACCAGTGGCGGTCGTTGTTAACCCGGGCCTCGACCGATCCGGTATGGAATTTCTATTTTTGATCCACATCATTTGATTTGGCGCAGTTTTTACACCGGATGCCCTTCCTGACGCAACCCTCCCTATTTATCCGGGCTTGGGACCGGCACTAAAATACACTGATGTGTGCACCCTAGTGGCTAGGTTTGCTGGGGAATTCTCTGCTAGTAAAAATTATTTACAATGTGGATGTCCCTTGTTCATCTAATACATGTTCATCTGAAAACAGCGCGTTTCAAGGCCTCCCCTTCTCCAATCACGAATACCGTTTTATCGGAAGTAGCCTTGTGGAACATGTTTGAGGTTTGACAAGCACTTTATCCATATTTGGCTCCCATGCTCTGGCTCTGTGTAGTGGAATAAAGGAAATACCGTGTGTCCTAATCCACCATTATCCACTGCTCCCTAGACACCACTAACTTTCAAATATTGGAATCTCTGCTGTCTGAAACAGGCCTGTTTACATCAACAATCAGTGCATTAAGAAGTACATCCAACATTTTTATTGCTTGTTCCTGTATAAACATCTTAGGACAGTTTGACTATAAGCAGATTGTAGCGTTGTTCTGTAATTCAGAAAGTGTAACCACTTTCCTTCTCCTGAGGCCTTATGAAACAAACATTATCTGTGAAAATATTCAGAGTATAAAAGATCAGCTGTGCTGAGACCAATTTAACTCTCTTCCTTTGAATTGAGAATGATGATTGAGCGATGCCTGTTCATATGCTAAGATTGATTTTTTGAGTGGTTTGGTGTATTCTCCAGTCCACAGCTGTTTCTGTGTCAAGAAACGCAGAGGAAAACCACTTAGTAGATGTTGCAATCACAAAGCCTTTGTCTGCAGGCCTACATTGGTCTGCAGCTCGAGACAATCATAGCTCTAGTTTCACCATCTACATGCACTGTATGTGTTGAAAGTGTTCATGCGGTTAACTCTTAATACTTTTGTGTTTGGACGTGCTTTTGGAATAAGATTGTGCCCTGTTTTTTACTGCCATGTGATTTAAAATGTCTGTACAGTATTGTGAATTGCAGTTTATGTTTACAAGTTGTGTTTTTAATGACAAACGTGAAGAGCTGCATGATGTTGCTAAGGCGAGTGTTCTGTGGTTACACATTAATACACATTGTATTAAGCAGGAAGCTTGTACATCCCTTAATATATGTGATGAAACACATATGATGTCACCTGTTGTTGGTTTTGTTGTTGTTTTTTCTTCTTACAATATACACTTCAGAATTACAGGCTGATGAACTAAAGGACAGTGTGCTTAATATTGCCTCCTGCTCACTGTGAGCGATTCTTTGTTGACTAAACGAATATTTGAAGGAGGCAAAGCCAAGAAAGTCTATGAATTTCCTTATAAAAATCTTATAAGATTTTTATAAGACAGATCTTATAAAAAGATCTGTCGTCGTTCAATATAAATTTGGTGTGAAGCTATTGCTGAAATCATCTAAGCATCATCTTTTCCTTGTCCTTGTCGATGATTTTGACCAAAGTGACCTTTGTTAATTATGTTAGCAAATCATGTGTAAAGTGTATAAAATGTTTTGCATGTTTGGCTAAATGAACTGTATGTACATGTAATGCAGATATTAAAAGTCAGGTGTTTCCTTATAGGTTTTTATTTAAATGTGTTGAGCAACGTGCCTCGCTTTCTTGCCTATCAATAGGTTACATTTCGGGTAGAGAAACAAAAAGCTCGTTTTGGGCGTGGCCAAGTGCACTACGTATTTGACAGTTGACGAATCACAAGGCTTCAATGAGGGCAATAACAGAAACAATGTTTCAAGAGCTGCAAGTCATAGGGAGGGGAATGTCGTATGTGTCTAAGTGACGGTGTAGCTAAATGTTTCTGATTGATACGAATGACTTAAGTAAGAATTGCTTTATTTTCTGAAAATGAACCCGACTGGCCAAGCGGTCTTGTATTCTTTACTGTGCCTACTTTGTGGAGAAACTACGGTTCGTTTTGGAAGTAACGCTACGCGTATAATCACTGGTAAGACTGCATTCCTGCCCAACACTGTCCCAAGATGTGGTTAGCCAGCACACCTAATTATATTTCACGTGTGTTTTCCTTGGTAAGTCATGTTTTAAAGTTTCCAAACCGACGCACATAAGCCCTGTGATCATTGGTTTCTTGAAGAAGCGAAAGTTTGTTTTAGAACTACTTGGGACGAAAAGCCTATTCTCCTTAAATAGACGAATAGTTAGCTGTTTTAGCTCGTAACTTACATTCGTAATCTCTTTGGATTTTCAACTCCAAAGCTTGTTCATTTAGTTGGCCTAAATATAGCTTCTAACATAGTCGGTGCATTGGAAACTTAACACGAATATACCTTGTTGTAACACAGGAACACTTCACAAATGCAAAGTAAGATGGTTGCGTTTCCTGACGTCCTCACTCCGTTGTCGTAGCTATTTAGTTCATTTGCGCGCGAGTGTGTGTATGTGTGTCTGTGTGTCTGTGTGTGTGTGATTTCAGACAACATAGCAGTAGCGGTAATAACATGGGAAGGCATCTTACCCTCGAGAGGTGCATCGGCATCGGCACCGGCACATTGCAAACAATACATATTTCCCCTAAAACATTTATTTCGTCAGTATGTACGTGTCTGTAAATTGGCACATGTACATGTTTATGATACATTTACAGTCTTATGCAAATTTGGAACATCCCTGATTAAATTAACATTCAGTAAATAAAAAGAAATTATGGACTAAAATCTGTCAAAAATACTATATTTAAGTTTGTATAGGATGTTTTTAAATTAGAAAGTAATCAAAACATGGAGGTTGTTGAAACATTTGCATAGGTGAACTAATACAAACAGGTCGCCATGTTTCAGGAGTAGAATGAAACCCATATGCAAATGATTCCTACAAATGTTAAATTTTCTGATTAGACCTACTTGGGGGCGGGGTTATTACAGCAATTTAAAAGTCGAAAGTTAAAAAATATATATTTTTCATTTAATACACTGGCATTTGCCAGTATCACCCAACTGTAAAGCATTCATAGCAGTTGTTTTCACCAGAAAGACATTTTGTCTTTGTGTATAACCTCTAAGGCACATCTGTGCAATTACATTTTTTCTTGATTAAATCAAAGTAGCAGATTAATTTTTGAATCTCCAATGGTGGCAGCTATATTAAATTAGACAGTTAAGTAAACTAATTTAGAGACATTTTCTGCCATTGGTCAAGACAGTATAATTAGTAATAGTTTATAGTAATAGTCTTTCATTTATTCAGATTCTTTTAATTAATGCAAAACTACCAGCGAAATTTGATTGAGGGAATTAAAAATCAATAAATTGGGTCTCTGAAGTGTGGACTTAAATCAGTCAAAAAATACCCCGCACCTCTTCATTTGGTGCTCTGATATATATGAATGAACTTAATCAGGGATATATATATATATATCTGTGTGTGTGTGTGTCTGTCTCCCTCTCTCCTCTTACAGGCGATGATGCCTTTGCCATCCAGCATGAAGAAACAGGCAAGTGTTTGCAGGTCCAGCAGGGCTATCCGACACTGGGCGAGTGTTCGGAGGAGCCGACCCGTCCGTGGAAGTGGGGTGCAGGGAATCGGCTGTTCCACACTGGCTCGTCAGCGTGCCTGGGTCTGGACGTCCCCACAAAAATGTTCATCGTCACCAGCTGCTCTGTGCCTTTGCTGAGGTGGGACTGCTTAGATGGATCCATCATTACCATCCACCAGATGAAGCTTGGCACAACCGGCAACGGTTCTGTCGTGGCCAAAAGGGACGCTCCTGATTCCTGGAGGAGAGGGGGTACCTCTGAGACCATCTGCAGTCAGCCATATCAGGGTAAGAGACTTTAGCCTCATACACATACATTCTCGGGGATGCAATAGTTATACAGTCCATACATACACAGCTGCAAATTTTTTAGATATGCGTACTCCTCAGCTGTGTCTAAAGGCCAATCGTTGTTAGGTGAGTTCTGTGTATTCAGCTGTTAACTGACTGAGGGTGATGTGTTTTTGTCTGTGATGACCTTTTTGGTGAATGAGTTTTAAAAGGTCAACTGACTGTTGCACCTCTGAATGTTACGTACAACTAAAGAGTAGGAGGAATTAATTTACTCTATGCTTATTGTACCTGAAAATGAACCAAAAGAAACTTTGTGTCATACAACAAATGGTGTTGTAGGTCAGTGTCTTCTAAACAGTTGGTGTTTGTAGTTTTTTTTAGAATTCATTAGTCACCACTATGATGAAAGCATTTTTATTCATTTAAGGGCTGTTAATTTTTATCCATCTGTATGATAATAACTCTTTTATTAAGCTGTCTGGTATGTGCTCTCTGTGTATCAAGCTCTCATCTAAAGCTGCATGTGTTCAGAAGGTTTGATTCAGCTGCTTGCTTCTACCAGTGTATTAGAGTTTATGGGGTATTCCTTTTTGCTCAATATGGGGAATTCCTCTTTGTTTTTCTTTCTAAAGAAATGTTTCAGTAGCTCATTGAAGAACAAGATAAATTCTAATCTACTTTCGGTTTCTCTTTGTATCAGCTCTTATTGTTTCTGGGAATCGCTGGTATGTGTGTTGTGTGAATGAACCGTTGCTTGTTGTGTACCAATACTTAGCAAGATACAACTGTTATGGAAGACCTGTTCGCCATTTTTGCCTAGAACATATTCAATCCGTCTCCTGATTCAGTCTCCTTAATAATTGAATGAAACCCAAGTTAACAGGCCATTTAGGTTTAAAAATAGGTTCTATTAGGTATTACTGGGAAATTTATGTGATTATTCCACAGACAGCGTCCTTCTTCTTTGTATTTCAGTTCATTTTACACCCAGCTGTACTGGGGGAGACACATAGGCCTATTTATATTCACACCAAGTTCCACATTCTGGAATGTCAAATGAGGTCTCTGGCCTAATTTTGAATTTCGACTATGTGTATAGATAAATTGTGAAGGTTTATGATATGCAAGTGGGTATGTTTCCATCACTCTACTGTATGCCTAAAATATACATCTACAGGCCATTCATTTACATCCTTTAACCCTTCATGAATAATCAGTTTTTGATGGCAGGCTTACTTTGCACAGAAGCCCCGTCCAAGCCAGCAGCCATGCTGATAAACATGTCTGTGACACTGCTGTGTTGAGAGTGGCCCACCTGCTAGATGGTACCTTGGTCTGACCGGGCCCCCGTGGCCAGATTCTGACCAGAGACGAATGAGCATGAAAGTGGCTGATGGCAAACTGCACACTGCACTCCGTAAATGCACACTGCACACCTAAAATGCACATATAGGTTGGAAGCACCAAATATCCTGGCTGTTAAGTGCAGGTGTTAGGTGGGTGTTTCTTGTGACGTGACCAGTGAGATTTTGTTGGCTTTGTTCGTTTTCACTGAATAGCATTGATTATAGTGCAATCTTAAAGTACAGTGCAGCTGAGAACGTGTTGTGACAAATCAGACAACAGACTCGGGACACACACACCCACAGACAAACGCATTCTCTCTCTCACATTCTCTCTCTCTCTCTCTCTCTCTCTCTCTCTCTCTCTCATTCTCTCTCTCTCTCTATCTATCTATCTAATAAACTTCCTGTCTTTCCAGCAATGCATACCACTGGTGGAAACTCGGATGGAGCACCCTGCAGGTTCCCCTTCCTGTACAACGGTACGTGGCACCACAACTGTGTCTCCACTGATGACGCCACCCGTCCGGTAGAATGGTGCTCCACAACAGACAACTATGACCAGGATAAAATGTGGGGCGACTGTCTAAAATATGGTGAGTTTTATTTCAGCTGTAGGTTGCATTTTGTACTGTTCTGTGAGTGGATTTTAAAGTGGTTCGATATAACTTTGCTACTGTGTTTGTTGCAAGATGAGTATAATTAAAATAAAAAAAAACTTTGCACTTGTAAAGTTTAGTTGATAAAATGAGAGGGTTTCCATAAATAATCTCTCTCTCTCTCTCTTTCCCTCTGTGATACTCCCACATCTGTTTCCCTCTTTCAGAGGAGGGATGTGGTGCATTGTGGGATGGCCCTGTGAATGGCCGTTGTATCCTGGTGGTTTCTGTAGCCATGGTTACCTGGCATGAGGCACGCGATGCTTGCCGTAGTCAGGGTGGAGACTTGTTCAGTGTGTCAAGTGCTCAAGACCTGCAGATATGTAAATATGTACACTGACATTACTCGCTCGTGTATTGAATGCTTCAGACAAATATTCTACTCATCATTCTAAGTATTCTCTGTGTTCTGTTTATACAAATAAATGTTTACACAACTTAAATAGACGACGCCCCCGTCGTCCCTCAGCTCTGACCTTCTTCGCCCATATCTCCCTTTCCCTTTTCGCCACTCTTGACTGATTTGAGACGGAATCATCACCATGTTATGGCTTTGGCCAGTAGAGTTTTTCCTCTCAGCATTTCTGTTCCTGCCATCTTGCCTTTTTGAATTCATTTACATTATACTTGTTTTCTTGTAATGCTTTTTGGATTCGTCTCTGGCACTTGGCAATAATTAATACGTACTGCCTCAGCTACAGCATGGAGGGATAAACTACCAGATAAGCTGTGGATTGGACTGAACCATCTGGACTGGGTGCAGGGGTGGCAGTGGTCAGATGGGTCCGGCCTGGCTTATGTTCCATGGGAAGCAGGTAATAAGTCTAATATTTCACAAGGCATTGCAGATTATATACTAAAAACTACATATTACTTTTAGCAAAGTATTTTGTTTCATGCTGTAGCATGTATTACACACACAAGTTTGTATCACATACCCAAATAATTTACCTTAATTTATTTATAATTATAATAAAAATAATTATTATAATATAATAGATTATAATAAATTATAATGGTAATTTATTTAAAGTAAACTTTATTTACTATTGTTATTTTTGGTTATTATTTTTGTGCTTCATGTACATTCCTGGACTTAAATTGTGTTTTTATTTGTTTCTTTCTTTAAGTTTGTTTATTTATTTAAATTTTTTTTTAACATTCTTGCATACATCTTTTACAATATTAAATATAAGATGCTACTTAATCTGTGTTTGAGCAATCTTACCGGACTAAACCTAGGCAAATATTTCTAATGGCAAACGCAACAGATCTCCCAGTTTGGCAACTTTGTAGTGGCCATATAATTTTATGCTTTGCTATTGTTAAACAGCACACAGTGTCCACTTTTGTTCAGGCTCAGAGACGGGACAGTCCCACCACCTTTCTGGGACATTCTGCTTTAGAAACAATACGCTACTGTTTTTGCCAGGGTCACTGTTGATTATGATGACGCGTGTTTGTGTGTCTGCCTGTATGTAGAAAGCATCACTGTGTGAGAATAACAAGTTAGCATGAAAGGGGTCTTTATACGTTTGCGAGGGATTGATTCTGTCCATGTATTTTCTAAAATGAGGATGTTCATCTGTGTGTCTCGGTCATTTTTGTCATTAATTAAGCTCCTGAAGATTTTCTTAATTATGCATTGTGTTATGGATCAAGCATCGGTATCAGTTCAGTATCAATATAAGCATCAGGATGCCTTTCGAAGTCTGGTCAGCGCAGGAGCTAATGAAGTGTGTTGCTTTTTGCCAGGGTCACCTTGGGACAGCTCCATGCTGCAAGCACCAGAATGTGGTGTGCTGAACTCAGACCTGAATTTTGGGGTAGAGGGATGCGAATCCAAGCTGCCGTACATCTGTGAGAAGAGGGAGAACAGCACCCAGTCCAAGGCTGCAGGTGGGACGCTCGGACATCGCCCTCCCAGTGACCCCTGGGAGGCTGGCGGCAGGAGATCGGCACATGTGAGCTCTTTCCACGTTCATCTCAGCTCATCCCTCCCTGTCTCTCTGCAGCTAAAGTGGTGAGCAGGCCCACTCAGTGCGAGGCTGGCTGGGTCCCATGGAACCTGTACTGTTACAGGGTTTATGGGACAACACCTGGTGAGCAGAAGCCTTATGAAGGTGCCCGGCAGGCGTGCGTGCAGGATGGAGCACAGCTGTCCAGCGTCCACAGTCTGGAGGACATCGAGATGATCAGCACGCAGTTTGCAGGTGGTGTGCACTTATTCACCACTTACGTCATTGTCCTCATTGTGTGAGGATATATGAAATGGTACAAGGCACCAAAGGTGGTCTCCTTTTGAAAGGTGCTCTGTGGCTGTGACAAAAAGCTGAGTGTGTGTGTGTGTGTTTCAGATATACAGTACATTTGGATAGGTCTAAAGGCTGATAGCAACACCAATCTCTTCAAGTGGGAAGATGGGACAGAGGTTTCCTTCACTTACTGGGCCCGTACTCAGCCCCTGCTTCTAGCCCCCGACAGAAACAGCTGTGTGGTCTCCTATGAAATGGTACGGCTCTGTTACCCTGATTTCTCCACTGTTCCTCAGGCTTTTGAACGGGAACAGATACGGTGTACCCACCATGGGAGATCTTACTGCAAGCCTTCACTGAATCTCTCCACTAACCCCTCCCCCAGGATCACACGTGGTTGGTGGTTTCTTGCAATTTATCAAATTCTTTCCTGTGTAAGAAGAATGGCACAGTGAACGAAAGTGTGCCGGATGCAGACTGTCCGCAAGACAAGGTGAGTCACCGTTTCACAGACTTGGCCACAAACCCACAGCCTGGTACACAAAAGGACACATGTCTTTGTGTCCTTTTGTGCAGGATTGGAGGAGGCATAGAAACTCATGTTACAGGGTAGATACTCAAGAGGTCTCTTACAAGAACAGCTGTAAACTTACCATAAATGACAGGTAATATGTCCCCAGATATTAAACAGTAGAAATCCATTGAAATTCGATCATTCCATTTAAAAAAAAACTAGCCGTGTCTATTGTTTGGTTACTCATAGTTTCTTATGCTGTGTTTGTGTGTGTGTGTGTGTGTGTGTAGATTTGAGCAGACATTCATTAACAGTCTCTTGAAGGAGCACATTAGCAGTAAACCACTGTATTTCTGGACGGGACTCCAGGACTCTAAGGGAACAGGAGAATACCAGTGGTTCAACCAGACAGAACGAGTTGCATTTACCAACTGGAGGTGGCAAGAACCAGGTTGAGCTCACTTGTACCGTAGGAATTAGAATGTTGCTGATTGCGGTGGATTTAAAACTCCAATATGGAGAGAATCTTTGACCCACCATATTTTATAACATGCTTATTTAAAGCTATAACTGTGATCATGTGTTCTAACAAACCACAAGTGGTAATTGTGTCTAATGGGGTGTGTGTTTGTGTGTGTGTATGTATGTGTGTGTGTGTTACAGCTAGAGCAGGAGGTTGTGCAGTGTTGTCTACAGCTATTCCACTGGGTCACTGGTCTGTGAAGAACTGCACTGTATTTAAGGCTGGTAGTATTTGTAAGAGACCCATAACTTCAGAGCCTCCTGCACCTCCTGAACCTACACCTGATCTTAATACACCTTGTGCCCCAGGATGGGTCACCAGTGATGGAATCAAGTATTGCTACAAGGTGTGTGTGCATGTGTGTGTGTGCAACAATGGCATTGTGTAAGGAGGAAGTGGTTGCACATCCACATTCTTGCATGCATTTATATACATTGGTATAAACATAGTCATTTCTATTTATAATTTTCAAGATAGCTGTGAAAATACATTTTTACTTTTAGCAAAATGTTTGTTTTGCAAGTATTTGTTTCACGTTTGATTTTAGAAGACACTACAGAAGTCTGATTTGTACCCTTATTAAGCTTATACATTTATAGCGATATACAGAATTGTGGGCCTCATGGTTTGACTGTGGCTGTGGTTTACTGTGCTAACACTGACACACATGTAGGTGTTTCACGAGGAGAGGTTGAGTCGCAAGCGCTCATGGGAGGAGGCGCAGCACTTCTGTGAGGAGCTGGGAGCTCATCTCCCCAGCTTCACAGAGGAGCGGGAGATGACTGTGCTTCATAATATCATGCGAGACTCCATTAGGTACCCTGCCACACACGCACACGAATGCACACACACCTGCGGCGCATTTACGCATACCCAGACAGATTGACGAATCGGTTTGTTCTTGCAGCGACGATCGTTTTTTCTGGGTGGGGTTAAGTCGCCGCAATCCAAACAGTGACAACAGCTGGGAGTGGAGTGACAGACGTCCTGTGAGTTACCAATGATAGCAGCATATGCTCTCAAACACGCCGTACCTCCTGCAATTAGGCAGACTCCGTCACCCGTTCTTAGGCCTACAGTAGTGTTAAAAATCTACCCCATTTGCCAGCTGTTTTAACCTCTTTTGTAGACAGACCGATGTGGTCTGACTTTGTGGTCTCATTGTCTGCTGCTCTGTGACAGGTGTCCATGATGATCTTCCCCCAAGAGTTCCATGAAGATGACGAGTACAGCAGAGACTGTGCTGCCTTTAAGGTGAGCTTGGAGTATAGCAGAAACTGTGCTGCCTTTAAGGTGAGCTTGGAGTATAGCAGAGACTGTGCTGCCTTTAAGGTGAGCTTGGAGTATAGCAGAGACTGTGCTGCCTTGGAGTATAGCAGAGACTGTGCTGCCTTTAAGGTGAGCTTGGAGTATAGCAGAGACTGTGCTGCCTTTAAGGTGAGCTTGGAGTATAGCAGAGACTGTGCTGCCTTGGAGTATAGCAGAGACTGTGCTGCCTTTAAAGTGAGCTTGGAGCGTTCTGGCTGACTCCACACTGCACCTGCATTACTGTGCAGGGCCACTTACCAGCAGTGGAATATGGAATCATGTTCAATAAACTAGGGAATGTGGAATATTTGTGTCTATTGTAAACTGGTTAGAAACCATTAGTGGCAGATGAAAGTGAGAGATTCAGACTGCTCGTCAGTGGGAAGTTGGGCTTATCGGGAAGGGCAGTAATGGAAAGGAATCCATTTCTCGCCCACGGCAAATGTTGGCCAATCAATGACCAGAACTCAAGGCTTAGTCATACAAGGCTTCCCACAGGGCCGTGGCTGGGAGTGGGTGGTTATGGGAAAGCAGCGCTGAGTGGATCCAGATAGGGGAGGTTGATACTGGCTGTAATCATCTCTCTATACAGTTCCTCATGTAGAAACTGAATGAAAGCTGCGGAAGCAGTGTGATGCGAAGAGTCAGAGTGATGTGAAATACAGATTAAAAAATAAGAATCTTCACATGTGTTGTGTAAAATGAACACAGAAGTTATGCAATAGCTGAACTGAACAGTATCTTCAGGAATCCCATTGTAGTCTGTGTAGGTGATAGAACTTGTGTGTCTAACCTGCTCTATCTATTAGTCTTTTTCTTGATTTGTGACCAGTGAGTAATCAACAGATAATTTCACATATCGGGACCATCTTTCTTAAATGTTATCCTCTGAAAATTCAGGGAGAACTTTTTCATTGTTTTATTGTCATACTCAAGCACAAGAAGTGTTTGATTTAGTTTTAATTCATGGATATTTACATCTGTCTGGGGAGAATCCCCAGTACATTCATCATCACCACCTCCGTTGGCTGCTCCTCCAGACGTGACTGGATCCTGTCTTGAAGTCCTGGAGCTCTTCACTCCCCCTGCTCTGTCTTTGTTTTGTAAACCAGACACTGAAAGGAAGCTTCACGATGTGGTCCATCCTCTGGCCATACCATCTTCCACCACGCCTGTTTTACACCAGTGCCTTCCACTGTGACGCCAAGCTGGAGTGGGTGTGTCAGATCCCCCGGGGTGAGCCACCAGCAAACATGCGAGCACTTCCTCTGCTTTGTATGGAAATAGCAGCCTGATGTTTAACAGGCTCGGCGAGTAATTTCAGAATGTGTGTATATATAAATAAGCCCTGTTTGGCCACTTTTTGTCCAAATTAGTTCTTAGCAAAGTTAAGTATTTATCCAAATAATATTTGGTGGTTTGACATTGGAAGCTTTTTCTTCTGTTTGCTTTTTAGGTAAAGCACCCCTGAATCCTGAATGGTACAATCCAGGTGGCGTATTCTCATGTTTTTTGTCCTGCAAAGTCTCCGTTCGTCCCCTTTTATTTATTTATTTATTTATTTATTGCGCACGTGCGTTTCAGACGGCCACCATAACTCGTCAGTCTTCATCGATGGCCAGGAGTTCTGGTTTGTGACCAGTCCAAAGCTGTCCTTCGAGGAGGCCAGCATCTACTGCAGTAGTAACAAGAGCAGGCTGGCCACCCCGCAGACCCTGAACGCGGCCAGACAACTGCAGGAGCAGCTCTCTGAGGTACCGATCCTAACGTGCGAGCGCTTCTGCCTCGGCTAGAGATGGGGACCGCTGTTAGAACTAGGCATGCTGGCCTGAAGTCTCCAGCCTTTATGATATCACATGTTTGCATTAGTATGCAGGTTCCAGTGATGCTCATTGGTGGGTGGATCTCCGCGAACCTGGCCCACTTGTTCCTTTAAGGTGAGGTTTTATGCACTTATTATTCTTTTTTTTTGCCCCCTCCCCTCTTACTTGTTGTCTTGTTGTGATCTTAGGTACTCTCGGATGCATTTCTACAATGCTGTGTTCTTGGGCAGATGCACATCCTTCAGGTCAGACTCCTTCATGCCAGGTAACAGGCAGTCCACAATGCATTAATATTACATTAGTAATATTAAACTCCTCAGTCACTGCAGTTCATGACTGGTTTTGTGGGTGTCATCCACCCCCCCAAGTCAAATGTCTGCCTGTAACAATACATCATGTTCGCTGTACAGATTTCCAGATAAAATGTGCTGTCAAACAGCCTTTTGTTTGTGAGGTGCTGAACGTCACATCTGTAGAAACCGGAATTCAAGCTCCCCACCTTCCAGCTAAGCAATGCGAGGATGGGACCTATGCCTTCAGAGACAAGGTGGACTTGGGCTTCTCTCTTGGACCCACCCACAATCAAATCGCTGCTGCCCGTGGTGGCGGGTTGGCCTTGCTGATGTCTTTGTGTTTGCGTTTTGCAGTGCTACACGGTGCTTAGCAAGCCTCAGTACATCAATTTCAAAGCAGCCAATGAAGAATGCCAATCACTGAGGGGCACCCTCCTGTCCATCGGAGACCAAGCTGAACAGGGTGAGCTGGGGTTAAGCTTTCTGTCACCACCAAAGATCCCTCAAACACACCCTGCTCATTCCAAAGCCATCATGTATTCCATTTTTATAATTGCATCTGCTTGTTTTTTTTTTGGGGGGGGGGTTGAACTTTAACTTATTCTGACTCATGACGCATGCTTTGAGTCTTGTTGACACGCACCAAAATTGTTCATCAGCTGCGTTCATCAGAATCAGAGCAGGTTCACTTTAGGTGAATGCTACTCTAGTTACAATTCAGATTTCCCCCTTCATGAGGTCACATGAGGACTTGGGCAAGTTGATTCTAATGTCTGTGCCTGGCTAAAGAGTACTGAATGAATATATGTCCACAGAAAATGTGTCAAACTGAAACAAAATCGGTGTCAAAATAAATGACACAAAACTTACAGTCTTACAGTCTGCCATAACTAATTGCTAGCATTGTAAGTAATTGTGTATGCAGATGTTTGGTGAGGCTATCCTGTTATCTTGATAACTTATTTCAAATTATATTAGTTTTTGTTTGTCATTATGTTTAGTTTGTCAGCTTGACAAACGCAAATGCTCAAGTAAACATAAAACTATTATGCTGGAATAATGGAGCAATAGTGTGAACACAGCACAAGTTAATAGTGTGAATATTGTGATCCATGTATAGTTAAAAGTCCCAGTGCTGCTATACTCTGTATAAACACTTATGGAATGTCTCTTATCCAGTCAAATTGCTTGGATCAGAACTAACTTGTATATAAATCACATTACCAATGTGGTAGTCAGAAAGGTCCCCCAGGGCAGGCAACCTTACTGTAACCACTGACAACCGTACTGGAACCATAGTTGGCCTCTCACTCTCTCCTTATCTCCAACCTCCCCAGACTTTATCACCAGTCTGTTACCAGGACAACCACAAAAGCTTTGGATTGGCCTGAAGCTGAGGCTTTATGACACACTGTGGGTGGACAGTTCGCCAGTCACATACCTGAACTTTAACCCCCTGCTCCACGGTCAGATGCGGCCCATGTACATCAATGCAAGTGCTTTCTTCTCTCTCCAGCATTATTGAAGCAGTGTCTGTAATTCAAAGTGCTAGACTGGGAAAAACATCAGATCAGATCTGACAGTTCATCAGTGATGTTCATCATCAATGTTTAAAATGCCTCCAATATTTAGTTTCGTCATTAATTGACAAATTGAATCCAAATTTTGTAGCAATTAAAATGCTGATATTTCTCTTTGTTGGTGTGTTAGAGATTTGAACACAGTGGATTGGAACTGTGTGCATACATGTTTAACGATGCACACTCAGACATGTTGGGCACCTGGGACTACACATCCTGCTCTGATGAGCAACACCTGACCATCTGTCAACACTACGCGGGTAACATTGATCTGCTGTTGAAGAGCTTAAACTTTAGCTGGTCAAACCGTTTAAAAAACATTTAATTGTTTGGGTGCATTTTTGGTCTCATCTCAGATAAGCAGCAGTCTGCAAATATGACCGAGTACGAGTTCCAAGCCAGTAATCGCACGTTCAGGGTGGTGTTGGGGGAGAATGGGAGAAACATGACCTGGTACGAAGCTCTGGAGTCATGCAAGCTCTCCAGCATGGATCTGGCGAGCGTGTCCGACGCTTCCCTGCAGGCTGTGCTCACCGTGCACGTGAACAAAGTGGGCCACGCACTGTGGATCGGACTCTACAGGGAAGACGTAAGTCCCTGCGACTCACAAGCAGGCACGAGGCACACTTGCGCCTACACCGACTTATTCGCATATAACCCCCAGTTGTAGCAGTGCTGACATGCTCAAGCATATTGGTGACTTTTCACCCTGTGGGACAGTGCTTAAACCTGTGTGGATGTTTGTCCAGGAGGAGCAGTATCACTGGACAGATCGCAGCCATACTGTGTTCAGCCGCTGGGGCTCAGAGGTCACTGACGGGCGCTGTGTGTACTTGGACACCGATGGCTTCTGGAAGGCCACAGACTGCCAGTCCCAGCTCCAAGGGGCTCTCTGTCTCAATCCACACGGTATGAGCTTTAAGAGTGATTTTATGTTTTCACTTTTATTCAGTTTCCTGCAGTAAGAGTGATGTAATGTGGTCACAGTAAATTAGCAGTTTGGCTTTTACAGAGAGAGTCGAGTTTGACAAGGGACTGATTCATTGTAATATCATACATTATCGCTTACATCGTAACATGAACATGTCTTTATAATGAACTAGATGACCACATCAAACCTTCTCAGGATGTGATTAAATGTCCGCATGAGAGCAATGGACCCAACTGGGTGCCATTCCGAAACAGCTGCTACACCTTCCTGCTGAAGTCCATGAGGTGGCAGGAACATGAGAAGAACAACGATCAGAAAACATGCGAGGTTCTTGGTATGGGGAATCCTCAGCCATCTCTTATATCAGTGATTACTTTTTTTGTTTATTTATGACAATTGTTTTATGTTATTTTTGTAAGACCTTAATGAACCATTACTCTTGTTTTTGTCCCATCTGAAGTTGGAAAAGGAGATGTCCTGACCATTCGAAATGAGGAGGAGAATACATTTATTAAGAAACAGCTTCAGCCTTTCAAAGATCTGGCCACATTTGTGTGGCTGGGAATGTACAAACAAGGTAGCTATCCAGGTCATGTAGAATCTCTACACTATAATAATAATGTACTACACCATAATGTATCTCTCCATGTAGAAATTCACTATAATAAATTAATAACATAGTTATGCATTCACTATGATAAAGTCATAATGTGTATGTAAAAATTTGTGGGATGTTATTTCAACTTCAGTGTACAAGTCTTGCAGAGCTTTTATGATCTGAACGCGGTTAGAATGGCTGGCTGATGTGGTGTGGGACATGTCCAGTATGAGGGTTATAATGCGGTTATAATGGCTGGTTGTAGTGGTGTGGGACATGTCCAGTATGAGGGTTATAATGCGGTTATAATGGCTGGTTGTAGTGGTGTGGGACATGTCCAGTATGAGGGTTATAATGCGGTTATAATGGCTGGTTGTAGTGGTGTGGAACATGTCCAGTGTGAGGGTTATAATGGCTGGTTGTAGTGGTGTGGAACATGTCCAGTGTGAGTGTTATAATGCGGTTATAATGGCTGGCTGATGTGCTGTGAAACATGTCCAGTGTGAGTGTTATAATGCGGTTATAATGGCTGGCTGATGTGCTGTGAAACATGTCCAATGTGAGGCTTGGTCGAGCTGCTCCATGCTCCTCTTCTTTGCTCACTGTAGATAATCAGCTGAAGTGGTTTGATGAAACCAATGTTCAGTACTCCAACTGGAAATCTGGAAGACCAAATGTCACCAAGCCCTTCATGGCTGGCCTGAATTTGAATGGAGAATGGGATCTGATTCAGGAGGAGCACTTCTTTGCACCTTTCAAACAGAGAACCATTGTCATATGCAAAATTGAATATGGTAAGATGTGAACTGACTTTTCCTCCTCAAAATAATGGAATGACCAAATTCTGGTTCAGACCAGCACAGAGAGCCATTTTCACTTTCCGTCTGTCTTACCTAAAGATCCCAAAGATGAATACCAAAGGAGCGTGCTGGATGTGGACTCTCAACCCGGCTACACCTTCCGTGTGATCGGCAAGAAACTGAATTGGTATCAGGCCTTGGAGGAATGTAGGAGTGATGGTGGCCATCTTGCAAGCATTCACAATGAGACGGTCAACAGAGACATGGCACTGATCGCTAAACTAGATGGATTCCCTCTCTGGATTGGCCTTTCCAGGCAAGACGTATGTCATTCGGTCTCGAGTGTTTTCGTTTTTAATTCTCGTTTAGATGGCCATAGCATTTATGGCACTGACCGTTATTTTTGACACTGGATTTATGAATTAGATAAAAAAAATTATGGATTTTATAATAAGTAAAATTTTATTTTATTTGTTACATAGATATCTAATGTATTTGCATGTTCAGTTAATGGTGAAGCTGGCCTAATGAATGCGATGAGCTTAACTGGTGTCTTCACCATTCCTATAGTTCAGTGGTTGGCCCTATGAATGGTCAGATGGAACATCATTGCAGTTCCAGCCCCAAGGGTTTGTGGGTACGGGCTCTGTATCTGAGGAGAAATGTGTGTACATGGATTCTAAAGGCAGCTGGTATGCTGTGAACTGCTATGCTGAGTTGGAAGGAGCCATCTGTTACAACAGTGTCAGCAGTAAGACACACATCCATCCATACAAAACAATTGTACTGCAAGTGAGGAGAAACTTTCATGGTATAACCAGCATGTGTGTGTGTGTTTTTGTCTCTCTCTCTCTCTCGCGCTCTCTCTCCCTGCCTCCTTAAATTTTATCAGAGCATAAAGCATCAGCTCGTTTCAGCAGTAACTGCCCTATGAGTGACGGGCATGCGTCATGGCTCCAGTTTAAAGATCACTGTTATGCCATCAACGTGACCCTCTACAACTATTCAATTTACACCATGGAGCATGCCAAGAGTGTTTGTGAGAAACTGGGTACGGTTTGGTCTCAGTCTGACTTCAGTGAATTTGTACACGTGAAATAACCAATTTTATTATTATTTTAGTATTGCCATGTGATAGTAGGCTTGATGAAGCAACCATAGAACACCAAGGGAGAACTTTTCTTTGTATGTATAGGAAGTGTAAAGGTTTCTCCCATTTCAAGAGGAAACGTAAAACTGTTTTCAAAATGAAACACAGTTTCAGTCTCTCTGTCCCTTAGTAAAGACTCATTCTCTGCCTGCTTGGTCTTGTTCGGTTTCCAGATCCCTCGTCGCAGCTTTTGACTATTCAGAGTATGGAGGAGAATGATTTCGTCATGCGGCATGTGGCTGAAAACCCCTTCATCACCAGTCGTGTCTGGCTGGGTCTCAGTGACATCTCAAACGGTAACAGTAACTCCAGCAAGAAACCATTGTGCATTTGCTGCATACTACCTTGTAACCTCAACACACTCAGGGACTATTTGCACCTGAGCATTGCTACTTTGAATAATGTGGAGATTAATGAAGCAGCTCGGCAAGCCGCTGATGATGATCCTGTGAAATGGACAGGTAAAGCCTACGGCTGGATCGATGGCAGTGTGATGGAGTTCTCCAACTGGGCCCATTTTCAGCCTCAGCAGGGCTGTGCCGTCTTGGTCTCCCTGAACGGGACGTGGAGCACGACCAAGTGCACCGAGAGCCGCAGCCGTGTTGTGTGCAAGGCTCCGGCCAGTGAGTGACCCCACATACACACGCATGCATGCACACCATTAACAGTGCAGCGTTGGCAAGACGGCCACTGGTTTCGCGTTTGTTAGCGTGTCCATGTATGCTTCAGGATGAACTGAAGTCTGCTTTCTCATTGCTGTGCCTCGCTCCTCTCGCTCCAGAGTCAAAAGGTGCACCCGTGGCACTGGTGTTCTTCATCATCGTGCTCCTCTGCCTCATTGCCGTGGTGGTCTTCGTCGTGTACAAGAGGACCCGCCAGCACTTCTTCTCCACCGTGCGCTACCAGAGGAACTTTGACGAGGCAGACAGCACCAGCATGATTGCTGAGACTGAGTGAGCTCTACACCACGTGGCCCTGAGGAACCATAAACAACGGAGGCTGCTGTCGAGATGAGCGCAAACACGCAGATGTGCTACCAACCGATATACCCGAACCTAAGTGTGGTAACAAAACTAGTTCATTTATTCCTTCCCTATCAACACTGCTCAGTCCAACAGCATGCTTATCAGGTTTACAGTTTTTAAGTAGTGTGGTGAAGAAATACCAGTTATTTGTAGATATGCAGAAACCGTTCCTATTTTTAATTTAAATGGTCTTAAATTGTTTGTATATTTTAATGGGGTGAAGGCCAAATACTGACCTTGCTGCAGTACCTAAGGTGTTTGTTTAGGTATTTGTAAAACCATTTGTGTGGGGTTTGGGTGCTCTGCAGCTATGCTGGATTATTCTTTTGGCCTAACAGGGTTTCCTTCTCTTGAACAGACACTCACTGACTGCCGTTCTGTTCAGACTGCTGATCTGGGATCTTTTTTAAGCCTTTTGTTTCTTTTGCGAGTGAGGGCTTTTGTTTTTCTACATATCTAATTAAGATTCTAATTAAGGTGTATTTGATCTTAATATTTTAGTCAACAAATACTGATTTCAAGCACTTTCGGCATCTTAATCACAAACTACTGTGCAGCATGCTCTGATAGGTTCTTGCCGTTCATGCTGTTTTTTGTTTATTTTTCTCAGTTAATAATTCTAATGTCACTAGATCATAGCATGATTTATCACAAAAGTCATAGATGTCGGTGCACGTCAGAGCCAAACTTAGAACTAGTCAAACCTCACGACAATTAGGTCCCACTTCACTATAGGCCTCAGAAATCTTAAAAAAACATAAAAAGTAGAGGCATAAACCTGTGCACATTGTATTGTGCCGGTATAACGTGCCATATTACAACCTGCCATCTAAACCTCAGTTGCATGTTGCATGCAAGTTATTTATAACATCAAGCAGTATTTACAGTACCATGAATGTCAAATTATTGTATGTAACAAGACAAACGTACAACATGCCTAATGTATAAAGTGGGACCTAAAAAAGTGTTAGACGTGAGACGAGGAAAAGAGAAAAGAGGAATTTACCTCTCCAGTTCTATGCACTCAAAACTACTGATATGCACTTTAAGGAGCTGTTTCCCACTAACTGCTTTTGCATTGTTTAAGCACAAAGAGAGGGAGTTGTGGAAAGTTGTTTTGAGTTTTTGAAAAAATGTTGCAAATGAAACGGCACTCCCAACATTACTGTGATGTGTGCTGTGTATGATCTGTAAAGATATATATTTTTTTGCTTTGTGAATGTTATGATTACCTTTCATACATATGAACCAAAGATGCTTCCCAAAGTGTTTAAATAAGTTCATTGTGATCCCCTGTTCTTGTTCAGGTTTTCCTATGCCTTGATTAAAAAGTGAAAGAATATTGTAGGTGCCTGACACTGTTTTCTCAAAGAATTCACTAACCACTAGTAAAGCACAGTCTAAAATGTAAATAGTTTTCCCTGGTTACATGTAGGTTGGATATAACTACATGAAAATGCAGAATTTGGCCAAGCTGCGATATATTTTTTTATATGCTCTAAAGACGAATGATAGTTCAACTGTCAACCCCTAGAGGGCACTAGACTCATTTAAAAGATATCCAGACTAGTCCAGGAGAACGTGATTGCCTAGTTTTCTGAGCTTTGAAGATCTTGTTAGCAATAGATGGGGAAACTTAGCGGGAAAGCCTCCATTAACTAAGTAGGCTTTGGGTAAATATGTCCTACATCTGTTGCTCAAAACATGGGACTTTCTATTTAAAATGTTCAAACTTTATTCACTGATATACTCTAAAGATTTGGATTTGATTTGAAATCATATACCTAACGCTGAACATTTTTCTAGTAGTAACTGCTTAACCTTTAACAGATTTTACCTAAGAGTGATGGAGAATAAAGATTACTTTCTAAAATTAAAGGTCTTTGTTTGTGATTACTTATCCTCTTGGATTGGTCTTTCTTTTATTACAAATACAGACAAACCCTCCAGGATAACGTTAATAATATTAGGTGTTTCACGTTTTTAAGCTGTGATTTATTTGTCCCTGTTAATTATTCATCCTTCACGACGTCTGTACTGTCACTGACGTTAAAAATAGCTATTGGCGTCTGCTGCAGGAGGGAGGATTATCAAAAATACCCAAAAAAAGGACTTTGGGGCAGAAAACAAAAACATTTTCAAAACACCGCTTTTAATTTCAAAAATGTAAAAGTGCCATAATGTCACATTAATTAATTTTTATTGTTATTGTTGTTTGTTTTTGTTATTTATTTTTTGTTATTATGACTATAGTTATAACTATAGTTATAATGAAGGCTTATGTGCTGGTGCGTTGACAAAAATTCGTTTAAAAAAGTTTTTCATTGGTGGCGCGTGCGTATAACAATGCTTCCCTGTATTTATGATACTTTTACAATCGTCTCTTTAATCGGACAATGATAGATTGTCACAAACATCTAAATGAATACATCTACACTTTTATTATCTTATACTAATGCTTACCATTATCTTGCAGACTGATAGAACGAAATGAGTTTGAAAATTGAGGTAAATGCTATATATAGTCTTAAGTGCATCCATACATGGGATGGAAGAGAGGAGGCATTCCCTAAGTGAGCGCATTATTTTTGTTACCATCAGCAAGGGTCTTCCAAGTGGTCTCGGGCTGATCTTCAAACGCTCAACGCTGTTAATTTCTCTTGGGGTAAGTCGAGTTCTATATTCATTATTCTGTCAGCATAACTATTTAAGAAAACTCCTGCAGCACGCGTCTGCACACCGGGCGCAAATTCACGACATTTTTAAGAAACCGCTACCTTGAAATTGGAAAAAAGTAGATTCTGTGTACAGGTGTTTACGTTCGAGGTGAAGTAAATTGCCGGGGCCAGAGAGGCGCTTTGTTGATCTTTCTGAGATGCTTGCTTTTAACAAATTGTTCCTAATTTTGTTAGTGGGTAAGATGACTGTTGTTTGTTAATGGTTTTTTTTTTCAATTGTTTCAAGGCTTTGTTTATTTGGGAAGATGTTAAAAATGCGTTAGATTTCCTCTTACAATAAACACTCATGAAGAATAATCTGTTTATGGAGTTCAAAGGTCACCGATACCGTACAGCCTACTGAGCAGAACGCGTTTTTACCTCTAACAGGTTGTCCGTAGATTCCTTTTCTAGTCTTACGAGAGAGGCTTTGCGCTGTTTCTTAATAAGGTGATGTCTGCGCTGCTGAGCTGTTTTTTATGTCACATGCCTACAATTTGAATTAATATTTAATTTTGAATATAATATTTGACTTTTCTGTTTGTAAGAAAATATAAAATGTTCTAAAAATAAAATTTAATATTCAGTTTCAGTCTCATGAATTATGTTTAACTGGCGCAGCTAATTTTATTTTTTGTAAACTTAGCAACTTTTGGGTAATAATTTGGGTTGTGTTACCAGTGATGTGCTGTGAAGATATGCATTTTGATAACTGTACATTCTTACTTTAGGAAAATATGTTGTGATAATACTGAATGGGTTATAATCTGACTGTTGGGTCTTTTTAAAGTTATTCCAACATGCCTACGAAGGCCATGCCATTTCATCAGCAGAAACAGAAACAGGTTAGCCAGGAATATCAGAGCACAAAACACGTCCATCAGACACAATCGAGGTATGGGACATTATATGGATTTGTTGGAACGCTGCTGAGTGTGGATTTTGGCTGAGAATAATCATTGAACAAACAAGATTATGGAAGGCTTTGGACCGGGGCAGGGCCCTGCTGCTCGGGCTGACGCTTGTACTGCTTCTGCTTGCACTCTCTAAAGGCCGAGAGGCTGAGCCAGCGGCCGCAAGGTAGCCGGCTGTTGTTGACAGAAAGGCCTAGTAGAGTAACCAGTGCTTTATACCTTTAAAAAAATACGCTGGGAGAAAGTGGAAATGTAGTCATAGGATCAAGACATATTGCTATATTGTGCCTTTGAGCACCTACATGTATGAGTAAACTAATCCTGCAAAATGGCTTCCTGCTTGACAGTCACTGTGGGGACAGCATATACACACTAACTACAAGTGCAAAATCAGTCAGTAGTGGATTCAAGATTCAAAAAATCTCAAGGTTGAACTTTGGTAGGACTTTGAAGTCCTCAGATAGAGAGTGGATTGAAATTAAGCATCTGTGAAGGAAAGGCACTTCGGCTTCAGGGAAAGTTCTTTATGTCCTTTATATGAACTGCTTCATTAGTTCATACTGACCCCCATTGATCATAATAATTCTGCTTCAGAGGCACTTTTACTGCTTATAAATCCTCTTACCATGTGCTGTAAAGGCAGAATGATGCCTTATGCCCCTCTACTGACTGCTCATTGACTGTTGTTGATGTTGGACAGGACATCGAGCTCTAAGTCCGTGAAGAAAGAGCAGGTCGAGACCACTGAGGCAATGGCACAACCAGCCTATAAGCTGCCAGCTTTCAGGGAGAGGTGAGACTCCATCAGCTGATGTAACCACTACAGCTCAGCAAGCTATTTTAAGACATGTAAGAGTGTAAGGAAATACCTGAACAAGTGTTCTCATCAACTGTAGGTAAAAACTATCCATCCTGCACTGTATACTACAGTGTTTCAGACTTGGAGAGCATTAACTCTTTTTTATTTGTTTGATTTATCCTTATTTGATTTGATTTATCCTTATCTTATTTTTATATTAGTGTCCACTAACATAAACTAATATGAATCTCTAGATAGTGGCAAATATATTATATTGTAAGCACTTGTTTGATGAGAGACTTGAAGGTCAGAAGTCACATACCCTTAAGTAAACTGAACTGGCGTATTGATTGATACTGTCTTCAATTCAGTCCTTTGAATCCATCGATTTCTGTTCAGTCACATACTGATATGTATAAAAAACCATCCCTCTAACTTTCTGTTCTTAAAAAAGAAAATATCAAAATATTAGATCTAGCATCGAGCATCCATATTTCAGACCATTTGTGTGTGTTTGTTTGCGTCCGTGTGTGTGTGCTTTCTAGGCAACCAGAAGGAATGCAGGAATATCAGCGTATGGCTTCCCATTTTGGGAGAGACCTGACAACACTGCAGCACGAGCTGCACAGAATGAAGGTGGCAACTCAGGAACAGGTGGAGAACATTGAGATTACAAGACAGGTAACACCATTACTACCATTCACTTAGGATTAAACTACATTACTGTAGGAAGAATTCCTGGTTCAGAACATTTCTGCACTCATTTCAGAAGCCTTTTCAGTCACAAATGTCCAATTAGACAGCTTATTTGCCAGTGTCATTACTTTATAGTCTTGCTTTGTGAACTTGATTTATGAACCCTCAATGTACTGTGTCAGGTGAGGGAAAGAATGTCAGTTCATAGGAGGGATGTTCCCACTGAGATCCCCAAAGGGCCAGACTTCCTGGTGGGCCTGAGGTCTCATACCGTGTGGGAGAAGACTCCCGTCAAACTCTTGTGCACTGTGTCCGGCTATCCCACTCCCATTGTCAAATGGTTTGTCCCTGATTTTTATTACTTATTACTATTACTTTCTTGAAGAATCACATTATTTTACATTTTGAAAAAATGTGGCAAATTGGTTTAGGCCATTTTAACTGCACATGATTCCAGACTCCAGTTAATCCATGTGGAATGTCTCCTTGACGTTCTTTACATCCATACATTGTCAGATCATAATGACATGAATACACTGTTAGTTCTCTGTGTATAGCAGTTCATTCATGTGGTTACAATGTCCTACATCTGTCTTGTACATTTGCAGGTATAAGAATGATACTGTCATTGATCCACTGAGTGTACCTGGAAAGTACAAAATTGAGAACAAATATGGAGTTCATGGTCTGATTATTAGCAGGTATGAACTCATGCAACAGACTCTCAGGATAACATCTCTTATAATACTCCATGACATAAATAGCCCTATTATTTGCTGCTTACCACAAACTGGTGTAACATCAGTAAATCAGAGGGAATGTCATTTATTTCCAGACATTAATGGCACTTCACCCCAGTGTCTGAAACGGTTTCATTTGAGTTTCATTTTGTGCATTTTCCTCATCACAATACGTAAAAATCAACCATGACAGAGAGTGCAGGAGCCTTCAACATGCACAAACTCGAACTCTTACCAGTGAGAGTGACTGGCGTCACTGTAACAGTGAGTGTTGCCTATTTAGTCTCAGAGGGGACCTGCTCTCATCTCCCAGACGCCTCAGCTGTTTGTGCTGTCTTGCTGAGCTTCGTGTCATTCGATGCTGGAATGCCTGCCATCTGTGTCCAACACACACCACCGTTACAGTAGCGAAAGTCTTAAAGCTTGTGATTCAAGTTTGCCCTCATTCAACCTCAGTGACATTTCCCCTCCATTCATCCTTTTGGAAAAAGCATGAATAGCTTGGAAACATTGGAAGTGCAGTCTGGTGAATGGGGAACGTTTTGTCTTTCGAAGCAGACGTAGCGGGGTGGAGGAGGTGGTGGTGGTGGGGGGGTTTAAAATAGTTGGTGCAGGCTGTGAAGGTCACATTTCTTCCTTCTATTCTCACTCCCTGGCCTCTCCTTTAAGACCAGTACTGCATTTCTTAACTCACCCATCCAAGCCAATGTGCCTCAGCAGTGGGAGATCATGTTTGGAACTGGGTTTTACCCTTGCACCTTGGTGATGACACCATGGGGTTTGACTTGGGAGATCTTAGGATTGTAAAATGCAGTTCCTTTCGCCAACTTTGGTTGGTTAACCACAAGACGTCTTGGTACAGATGATATGCACTGTGGGCTGCTTGTAGAACAGATTTAGATAGATTTAATAGAAAACTGCGGAGGCCAGCTTTTTCCAAAAGGATGAATGGAGGGGAAATGTCACTGAGGTTGAATGAGGGCAAACTTGAATCACAAGCTTTAAGACTTTCGCTACTGTAACGGTGGTGTGTGTTGGACACATGCGGAAAACATGCATCCAGACTTTTTTCAGTTCTGGCACCTCAGTGGTGGAACGAACTTCCACTGAGTGTCCGAATGGCAGAGTCTCTTGCTGTTTTTAAGCGAAGACTGAAGACACATCTGTTTCAAGAGCACTTAAATTAAATTTTACTACACTAGCATGTATTAAATATTTGTGACTGTAATGACTTTTCTTGCTTTTATCTGTTAAGTAGGGTTTTCTCAGTATATATTTGAGTATATCTAGGCGTCCATACTGACTGTATCTAATAATATCTTTGCTTAAAGTTTCTTCCTGATTTTAGCCTATACTAACTAGCTAGAGATTTTGTTCTGAGTAAAACAATGAAGCACTTTTTGTAAGTCGCTCTGGATAAGGGCGTCTGCTAAATGCCGTAAATGTAAATGTAAATGTAAATGTAAAACTCATGACTCCAGGATAAAAAAAAAAAAACAAGGGAGTCCATACAGGTATTTACTGTGTGTGTGCTCTTCGCATTAGAATAATTAATTTGACTTCTGATAAACTATTTTCAACTTAAGCAGATGTTCATATCATGTCAATTATAAGATGACTGGCCTCTAAAAAAAGAACCATGAGGAGATGAGGAGATAAAGTATTTCTGATTCTGATTCTGATGTCTTAACTAGAGATATAATACCAGCACGGAAGGGAATGTATGTACCATATGGTTCAATTTGGTCATGTTTTTCCCTGAAGAGATGAGCACTTCACTAAGCCTCACTGCAAAATGCGATGCCTCTTTTTAGATGTTTATCTTCAAATTGTTCATTTAGGTGTCTGATAGTTTTCCTGTATTTTCCCTGTAGATGTTCAGTAGCCGACTCTGGAGTTTACAGTGCTGTGGCAATCAATTCTCAGGGGAAGGTCGTCTCCAGGGCCACAGTGTGTGTAAGAAGTAAGTTCCTCTTCCTTCTTCCCCTCTTTGGTCTCATGATAAGAGGCCTTTCGCTTCTGTGCTGGATCTACTGACTGTGCTCCTTACTTCCCCCAGAAGCAACTGGACCAGGAGAGATCTCCCATCTACCAGGCCAAGGTGTGAGGGGACTGAGAGACCTTGACTGAGATCATAAGCCACAAATAACCCTCTGTGTCAGAGGCTTGATAAGACATGGAAACTATGCTATGGTCATAGAGGATAATCCATGTTATTTTCCTAGTAAACAAAATACCCTGTGATAAACACAAAATTGCCATGTCATTTCTGTAAATAATAAAACTAAGTGTAATTACACCACAACCAAATTACTTAATCTTTCAAGATGGTTTAACTATGACAGAAGCACATCAACGGCAAGGCAAGACGAAGCAAGACAAGTTTGTTTATATCGCACTTTTGAAAGCGGTTGACATGAAAGCGCATCTACTGATAACAATGGAATATAAAATTAAAAACAATTTATTTAAACAGAAGAGATGTCAAATATCAAAACAACCCAGGCCGAACGATGAGCTGGTGTTTGTGTTTGCTTCTCCACAGCGCCCTTGCTGAGTGGTATTCGTCGTAGTAAGCTGGAGGTGTTCCTGCTGGACAGTTTCGGAGTGACTTTTGGTACCGAGGGCGAGTCGCTAACTCTTGTGGCTAACATGGTTGTGGTGCCGGATCTTCCAAACCTGCCACCTGAGGTTATGTGGTACAGAGATGGTAAGAGGCTAATTCTATATGGTGATCTACGCTGGACTTTTTCTAATAAGTCTTTTTCTAATATGTCCTGCAAAAGAAACAGAGGTACAGTCACAGTCAGTAGAGGTGGTCAGTTTTTCATAACATCTGTGGGTACTGATGTGTAGATACTCTGCTGAAGCCATCCAGATGGGTGGAGATGTCCGTTGGTGGTGGGACTGCCAAACTCAGTCTTCCTCATCTGAACAAGGATGATGAAGGTCTGTACACCCTCCGCATCTGGACCAAGGATGGAACCACCGAACACAGTGCCTACCTGTTTGTGAAGGGTTCGTTAAAACCACCACTGCTACTCCCCTTTCACCATCTCCATTAATCATCACCTCAGGCATATAAATCATATGGTTTGTTGAAGATGTTATATGTTTGGATGAAGAAAATGATAGGACAGAGTAAAGCAAATCACACAAACTGTTAAACTAACAATCTATACAAGAAAGTTTTTTATATATAAAATCATTTACTAAAAGTAGCAGATAGCATAAACAAAACATTCCTGACAGGTGGGGGCGGGGCTAGATGTGACATGTTGAGTACATTCCAACTCCAGTCCATGATTCAGAATGTATGCTGTGCTCTGCATTATTTTAAGTAATTATGCTCTGTGCTTACATACTCACGTCTTCCGTAGATGCTTCAGTAATTACGCTCTATGCTTACACATATAGATGCTTCATTAATTACACTGTGTGCTTAAACATATAGATGCTTCAGTAATTACACTCTGTTCTTACAAACACAGATGCTTCTCCTACTGTGACGGGTGCACCAGGAGCTCCCATGGACGTCACCGTCTCTGACGCAAATAAGGACTACATCCTCGTCTCCTGGAAACCTCCCAACATCACCAGCGAGTCACCCATCACTGGCTACTTTGTGGACAGGTTATCCCCTACTAATCCACCAATAACTGGGCATTCGGTCAAGATGCCTGTCCTTATTGTACTGTATAATGCTACGAGCTGCTAGTAGTAGTGTTTCTCCAATGGCTGTTTGTCCTGTTGTCCTCCCCAGACGTAAGTCTGGGACTAGCGACTGGGTCCAGTGCAATCCCACCCCTGTTAAAGTGTGCAAGCTCCCCGTGCAAGGGCTCACTGAGGGAGCGTCCTATCACTTCCGGGTCAGGGCTGTGAATAGTGCCGGCATCAGCCTGCCCTCCAGGATGTCCACCGGGGTGACTGCTGCAGATGAGGAGAGTGACGTGCAAGGTAGGGCCCCGCTCCGCAGAAGACGGATTCACTCTTAACCTGCCGCACCCTCTGGTGCATTAGTGGAGGACTTGAAGCACTTCAATGCAAGGTCTGCATTTCCCCGTCCTGAAGAACAGAAATGCATTCGGGGAGCTTCACAATAACGCAATAACTAGTGCTCTGCAAAACCTCAATCGGTGTAGATGAAGTTCACTGAAGCTTTGTGTCATCATATTTTCTTGTTTTTTTTCTATACACACTTCCATCACGGTTCCATAACACATCGTATCAAGTCTACATTAAATCTACGTTTTTGTTCTTAAATATATAACGTAGTTAAAGAGGCTAAATATATATTAGACATCTAGCCTGACTGTACTATGGAAATATTACAGATATTTTTATTGTCACAACAGTGATTAAAATCGAGGGAAAATATGATATTGTGATTCGAAAGGAGGAACTTCAAGGAGGTAATTAAGTTATATCAACTAACTAATCTCAGACAAGTACTAATGTCGCATCGTCTCTCTTCCAAAAACCGCATGTTCATCAAATTGCAAAACAGCTCTAAATTAATCAATTTAACATTCTCCTCTGTATAATGTAGAAAGCAGTCAGTAACAATGGTCTCCCTGACATGCTTCAGTGATGGCTCATGGTTCAAGAACTAAGAACTACTTTATTTTTTATATTACTGAAACACCACCTCTGAATGTACCAAATGCAATTAAAATCACATACAATAATACTGTAAAAAACCTAAATTTTCATTAATAGATTCTCAGTCAAAGTTGCCTTTCAATGCTCCATTTCCAAATTTCTAACTAACATTTAACATTACCAGTGAAAACTAGAAATAATTCTTTAATGGAAGTTCACGTCCAAGTTAACTTACTTTCTAAAGAATTAATCCTCCAACTTAATTGTTTCCTAAATTTGTCCTATAATGTGGCCTTTAATCATGCATATCTGGTGTGCTTTAATCCATTTTTACATTTAAAAATGTCATTTAAAAATATCAGATAGTGACAAGGTGATTGTTTGGTATTAGTTTCTGATACCAAACTTGTGTTTATGACTCAAAATACAGAGTCACACATTTGTGGTTACAAAGTGGTTAACATGTCACTTCTCAGTCTCTAGTTTGCTCAAGCCTTAGTTATTTAATCACTTTTTTACCAAATGATCACCTTGTCTCATACAGCAATCTTTAAAAAATATACATGTTTAAAAGTTTATGAAATTGTATTTTAAAGTAAATTGCTGGTCTGTCCCTGTGTAGTGTGTGTTACATTGCCAGGGCCTCCTACAGATGTGCATGCTTCAGAAATCAATCAGACATATATTGTTCTGAGCTGGAACCCACCCAGCCCCCGTGGACAGGCAACACTGTGGTACCTCATTGAGAAGGTGTGTGGAGTTTGTGTCTGTGTTTGGATATCTGGCTTTTTTAAGCCATAACTGTAGTGTAGGTTCTGTAATTTAGTTAGTCATTTCCTTTAACGCCCATGCATTTAAGTAGGTGGACATGAGTTACATAATGCATAGATGTCTCTCCTAAAAGAGTTCAAGGTCACCAGGAAATGGCAAGACCTGTAATCTACCACTTTTTGAGGAAACCACATCCATGCTTAACATCAAAGCTAACTTATGAATGCAGCATACAGATATGTAATAATGGCTAACTGATTTAGACAAAAATATATCAGTTGTATCTAGTCGCACTAACCTGGTCTGGGGCAGAGTGTGCTTCGAGTGCGTGTGGGAATAATCTTCCTCTTCCCTGGCCCGCATTTCGACTCTTCACTCCCAGTCGCTGGGTGATAGTAACTTTTGGCAGAGGCTCGACACAGGTGTGCAGGTGCGCTCCCCACGCTGCCCCATTTTCGATCTGGAGGACAAGAAGGCATACCGTTTCCGCGTTATCTCAGTCAACAAGCACGGGCCGAGTGAGCCTTCCGAGCCCACGGCTCTCCTCCAGAAGGCAGATCCTTATGGTAAGCCGCTTAGTCAACAAACGACATCCCTCTTTGACATGTTAAACATTGGAAGAAAGAAAATAATGACTGGTGGGCGAAAAGATACTTGGATGGTGTTTACTACTGCGACATGATAACGGCATGCAACCTTGCCAGATGAATATAGAAAAACATAGCTGTTTAAACTGTATTTACTGTATAAATATTACTGTAAAATGATCATTTTGATAATATTTGATCAAAAATTATGTTGTGTGCACCGATGAAACTTCAAAATCTTCATTGATAAACATATTCCAATGAACTCTTTTCAGTCTGTATTCCAGACATTGGTATGTATGGACTACCATGCACTGGTTATGACAATAACATCACCATTGGGTTTTTTGATTTGTTGTGGAGAGGATTAACGAATGATACCCTGTCTAGAGAGTTTTGACTATGACCATAACGTCTCACCTCCAGCTAAACCCCTCTGGTTCACTGCTGCTTCAGACAGATATATAAAACACATAATGACATTATAGCTTATAAACAGCACAAAAACATTGACTGTCACAGTTTTCCCCATTAACTTTAAAAATCTCCTATTCTCTGCACAGTCACAAAAAAAGTTGGTCCCTTACTGCACAATTTTTTTTGTTCATTAAAACATCTGATGGCATCAGCATGTCTCTATTTCTTTGGAAGGTAAGTCAGGCGATTGTGGAACAATCCAAACCACCAATGCCCAACAAACAAAAAGATTCTTGCAACTGCCCCAACGTCAAAGCATTCATTCATTCATTATCCGTACCGCTTATTCCCGCTAGTCGGGGTCACGGGGGGGCTGGAGCCAATCCCAGCATCTCCGGGCGAAGGCAGGGTACACCAACGTCAAAGCAAAACCATATATCTGACACTTCTTTCACTCTTCTGTTCTTGTTTGTTCTTGTTACACTTCCTGTGAGTAAATTCTAAAGTCAGACTGATTGGATTTTTGGACAGGAGTTCCCTCAGCTCCAGGCCAGGTGCTGGCTTCCAGGAACACAAAAACATCTGCTTTTGTGCACTGGGAACCCCCCAAAAACCCCAACAATCTCATGGGCTACTATGTGGATTGCTGTGTGGTTGGCTCCAAAATCTGGACTCCCTGTAATCACAGGCCCTACAAACACACCAGGTATGATATAATCACAGACATACCAGTTGATCACAAACACGCCAGGTAAGAGGATCACAAACATATAGACTTGGTTTTATATCATAAAACCCTGGCTGTCTAACAGACTACATGGGTGTTTCAACACTGAGATAAGGCTTTATGTGTATAAAGCCCAATATTAGTACTGTCACAATCTGCCCAGGTTTGTGGTCCATGGCTTGACTCCTGGGGATACGTACATTTTCCGTGTTCAGGCAGTGAATGCCTATGGCCTGGGTGAGGAGTCTCTGGAGTCTGCTCCCCTCTTCATAGATGCTGCTCTCAGTAAGTATACAGCTAGATGTCTTTGTTTCTTTTTGGGTTTGTCATTCTCATTCTTAGATTTTAGGAGAACTTGAAACAGAAGTATGAAACGAAGCGTTTTAGTGCGACATTTACTTTCATGATATCAATTCAACTTAAAACAACTTATTGATATCCATTCAGTATCAGGCTGATACCTGAAACTAGTGACAGTATGATATACTACCAGACCTTTGCCTTTGTTCTCTACAAATATAAATTGTAAACTGATTTCTGACAAAATCCATCTAAATATACACTCACCAGCCACTTTATTAGGTACACCTGTCCAACTGCTCATTAACGCATATGTTGAATCAACCAATCACATGGCAGCAACTCAATGCATTTAGGTATATAGACATGGCCAAGACGATCTGCTGCAGTTCAAACCGAGCATCAGAATGGGGAAGAAATGTGATTTAAGTGACTTTGAACGTGGTATGGTTGTTGGTGCCAGACGGGCTGGTCTGAGTATTTCAGAAACTGATGATCTATTGGGATTTTCACGCACAACCATCTCTAGGGTTTACAGAGAATGGTCTGAAAAAGAGAAACTATCCAGTGAGCAGCAGTACTGTGGGCGCAAATGCCTTGTTGATGCCAGAGGTCAGAGGAGAACGGCCAGACTGGTTCAAGCTGATAGAACGGCAACAGTAACTCAAATAACCAGTCGTTACAACCGAGGCATGAAGAAGAGCATCTCTGAATGAACAACACGTCGAACCTTGAGGCAGATGGGCTACAGCAGTTGAAGACCACACCAGGTCTCACTCCTGTCAGCTAAGAACAGGAGATATGCACATGCTCACCAAAATTGGACAATATAAGATTGGAAAAAACGTTGCCTGGTCTGATGAGTCTCGATTTCTGCTGCGACATTTGGATGGTAGGGTCAGAATTTGGCATCAACAACATGAAAGCATGGATCCATCCTGCCTTGTACCAACAGTGCAGGCTGGTGGTGGTGGTGCAATGGTGTGGGGGATATTTTCCTGGCACACTTTGGGCCCATTAGTACCAATTGAGCATCGTGTCAATGCCACAGCCTTGTTGCTGACCATGTCCATCCCTTTATGACCACAGTGTACCCATCTTCTGATGGCTACTTCCAGCAGGATAACGCACCATGTCATAAAGCGTGAATCATCTCAGACTGGTTTCTTGAACACAACAATGAGTTCACTGTACTCGAATGGCCTCCACAGTCACCACATCTCAATCCAATAGAGTACTTCTGGGATGTGGTGGAACGGGAGATTCACATCATGGATGTGCAGCCAACAAATCTGCAGCAACTGCGGGATGCTATCATGTCAATATGGACCAGACTCTCTGAGGAATGTTTCCAGTACCTTGTCGAATCTCTGCCACGAAGGATTAAGGCGATTCTGAAGGCAAAAGGGGGTCCAACCCGGTACTAGCAAGGTGTACCTAATAAAGTGGCTGATGAATGTATATATGTATAGAAATGTTGCTCTTGAGAGAGAAATAACTTCTTGCATTATCTTACACTTATACAGTGAGAGGAGTGGATTGTGGTATGTATATGTCAGTCTATCTATTCCACAAGAGCACAACTAAACTCCACACCCCAACTTTTTATCCTCCATTTTAATATTAATTAATTAATTGATTTTATTTTCCTACAAACTAAGCACTGCCATAATGTCACACCGAATGCTTAACATGTGAAGCTGAATCAAACTTATGCTTACTTACAAATTGTAGTTAACTTCAAATGAAGGTTTGTACCTTGAAAGCTGTTCCAACATCTCATCAGCTGCGTTCTCTGAATTATAATGCTGTCACTATATACTACATTCAGATCCAAGTTTGTGCTCAGGTCGCTCACTTGCAACACACTTCACATCAGCAGATTACACTGATCGCAATGATTGTTGAGTTAAATTGGTGGTCTCCACCCTCTCCAGCTGCCCCATCTGCCCCATACGGCATCAGTCTCCTCAGCTGTGACGGGTCCTCCATGACCGTGGCCTGGAAACGCCCCAAACGCACCGGGGGCTCCAGAATCACCTCCTACTATCTGGACAAGCGGGAGGCGGACTCTGTTAACTGGAAGGAAGTCAGCTCTAGCCCTGCCACTAAGAGGTTATATAAGGTAAGCAAACAATTCTTGCATACTGCTATTGACATTCAAACCTTGGCAAGTCAGCTCAGTTGGTACTCTGTAATTGGATTTTTACAACACTCCTGTCTTATTATTCTTATTATTTTTCTCTCTTTGTACACAGGTGGAGAACCTGAGTGCGGGATTGTTCTATGAGTTTAAGGTCCAGGCTGCCAATCTGGCTGGTGTTGGTCTGCCATCAGAGCCCAGTAGGCCTTTTGCCTGTGAGGCATGGACCTTCCCCCAGCCTGGTTAGTATGAATGCAGCTCACAGGTATCAAGGCTTGTCAGGGAACCAGCCTATGGGCAGAAGTAGCTTCGAAGCATTAACTATTAACTATAAAGCTGGTATTTGGACTAATTCAATAATTTATGGAGATAATTAAAATTGTTCTTATTTTAACTTCCTAATCATGCAGGATTAGCATGATTGTTATAGTGTGTCACTCCTGTTTGCTTATATGTGCTTAGTTATCAAAACAAAATTGTGCCCTTCCCATGATTCCCTCTTCCAGGCCCTGCATATGACATCGGTTTCTGGGAGGTGCGGGATGACTCTCTGCTGCTGCAGTGGAAGGCTCCAGTGTACTCTGGGGCCAGCCCAGTCACTGGCTACTTTGTGGAAATGGCCCAGAAGGGATCCCCTGACTTTGTTGCGGTGAACGCTGAGGCTGTGAACCGCTGTTACCTGAAGGTGATGAGTCTCCAAAATCTATATATTTTTACAGGGAATTATTCAAACAAATTAAGCTGTGCCTCAAACATAAAAGTGAGGGAGCCAACTCTGGTATTTGATCCTGTAGGTAACTGGTCTAGAGACGGGGACTTCGTACGTATTTAAAGTATATGCGGTGAATGTTTCGGGTAAAGGAAAGGCCTCAGACATTTCTGAGGCTGTATGTGCAAAGACTTTGCCAGGTAACTAGGCCCACCCACTGCTGCAGTTATAATTTATATTTATGTGAAGTTCAGAATTGATTTCTTTGTATTCTGTGACCATTCCTAAGGTACCAAGGAGATTGTAAGTGGCGTGGATGAGCAAACTGGAGATATCTTCCTGTCCTTTGAAGCCCCTGAGGTTTCTGCGCTTTCTGAGTTTGTTTGGTCAAAGTCGTACAAAGAAATCACTGATTCCAACAGAGTCGCTGTCTCAACTGTGGGAAGATGGTACATTGGCATTTAAACGTGGATGTTGGCAGATGTTATAAATAAATAACTAATCAAATGTCTTCAAACGAGAGTGTGATCTTAACACCCACACTATCTGATACTATGTTGCTTCTAGCTCAAGGCTGACGCTTCTGAACCCTGAGAAAGAAGATCTGGGCATCTATTCAGTGGCTGTGACTGAAGCTGGTGGCGCCTCAGCCAGTCACACCATCACTGAGGAAGGCATGTGACATGGGCCTGCTGGGATGACCTCATTAATGCTCTTCTTCTTCGGTGAAATTTCTTTCAAGCCCTTTGACTTGACGATTTATATTTGAATAATATTTGTTCTCTCTTTTTTTTTAGAACTAAAAAAAATGCTTGAGCTCAGTTACAACATCAGAAATCCAAGTCAGTACTACTGTTTTTTTACCCACAAGTGTTTAACTTTTGTCTGCTCTGTAAACATTCTCCCATTTAATAAAGTTACTTGCCCTTTTGAATTTTAGTTGTTCCACTGAAGACCGAGTTGAACTATGAGATTCTTGAGAAAGGCCATGTGCGTTTCTGGCTGCAAGCCCAGAAGATATCCTCTGCTGTGTCCTACAGGTTCATCGTTAATGATAAGGAAGTCACCAGCACTGAGGTGCGCACCAGTTTCCCTACAGCTCCTCATCTTGTCTCGAGTTCTTTCTTTGTGACCAAATGTTACTTCAGAAGACTCATTTCAGTACAGCCTCTGATGTCAGACAAGCGCTGTCATCACAAAGCCGCTTTCTGACCTTAACAGCCACTGAGGAGTCACAGAGTTTTGTGTATGTGCTCAGGGTCACAAGATCAGCCATGACGTTTCCACAGGAATCATTCAGATGACCGTTGAACACTTCACCAGGGCCAACGAGGGCACCTACACCCTACAGATCCACGATGGGAAAGCCAAGAGCCAAAGCTCTCTCGTGCTCGTTGGAGATGGTTAGAAACCCTGTTACACTGGCTTCTTGTCAGTGATGGCTAACTTCTGTTTTCTGTATCGTCCAAGTGTCCTTGCATGTTACAGTGAGTATTTCTTACCTATGTGGTTTCAGTTTTCAAGGTTGCGTTGAAAGAGGCTGAGTTCCAGAGGAAGGAACACATCAGGAAACAAGGTCATGATGGACTCTAACCCTACTGCAGCACATCCCTATGTATTACTGGTGCAAAATAAATCAATGTCATATAATGTTGCATAATATTAATATACCTTAACTGTGAGACAATCACAAATCATGGCTGTATTGAATGTAACTTAACTCAGTATATTACGGCACTGTCATCTTATCTCGTGTCTCTTTTGGCATTGAAGCTCTTTGCACTTTTTCCAGGTCCTCATTTCTCAGAGTACCTGACTTTCCACGTGGATGATGACTGCACTGTTATGCTTGTATGCAAGGTGAATAAGAACACTGATCTTCAAGAGACGATTATGTTCACGCATACAAAATTGTGCATATTTAAAATATCTTACAGTTTATTTGTATGTAAACATATGGAACTCCAGAGATCTCAGTCCACAGCATAGCTTATATGATTTTACACATAGATTTTTGTCTACTGTCTAGCAGTTTTCTAAACCAGATGACTGAGACCATGGTGATGTTTATGTCATTCTGGTTTAGCTGGCCAATGTGAAGAAAGACACCACCTTCAGTTGGTTTAAAGAAGATGAGGAGATCATCCTTGATGTCTCCCCCAATCCAATGTCTGGAAGCTGTGCTCTTCCTATTCCCTTGGTAACCACCTCAGAACCACACTTAAAAATCACTAACATAGATTTTAAATGCTGTGCATATATTTCTATGGAATCTCTAGAATTTCAGAAACCAAAAATAACCAGTGAGCTAACGGATCCAGTAAACATATTTGAGCTGATAGTTCTTACTGGAAGTTACTTTTGCACTTTTGCATTCAATCCACTGCATAGTTCTCCAGAAAAGACCAGGGAATGTACAAAGCAGTCCTGGGGGATGATCGTGGAAAGGATACTTCTGTTTATGACATTTCTGGCCAAGGTAATGTGTGAGGATTTCTTCTTGCTGTCTGGATGCAATAATATTTTTCATAATAAGAAGTCATAGTTCCTTTTCATGTTTTGCAGTATTTGAGGAGATCATCAATGCCATCGCCCGCATTGCTGGTATATTTGTTATTATATTATTATTTTTTTTTTATATATATATAATGTCTATGCAATATAATAGCATTTCTATTTGATTCTGAAATGTGATGAAAAAATATTATATGAATTTATCTGCTTAAAATGATTTAGTATTAGATTTTGTAATGTATGTTATTATATGCAAAGTGAATGAGATACAAGAGCAATACATTGCAATGCTCTCACCAAATGCAGTCTACACATCTCTGTTGTGAGTGTGAGGTTGAACTGAATTTAAATGTTTAGCGTATAAGCACAGAGCTCTTTCAACCCATCATGCATTGCATGAGATGCCTTCTGAACTGGGCCTACTTTCTAAATGGCTCATGGTTCTTACAGGTTCCTCTGCTTCTGACCTGATGATGCAGTGCACCCCAGAGGGCATTAGGCTGCAGTGTTACATGAAATACTACACAGAGGAGATGAAGACAAGCTGGTTCCACAAGTACCTGCAAAATTTCACTGATAATCCACCAGACAGAGCAAAATTCTCATTACATCTTCATGCCTGTATTGGCAGAAATCATTTAGAATTATTACCACTGTCTTAAAAACTGTCCAAAATACATCCATAGATAAAATGAACTTGCCAACATGGCTCTTGAGGTTTTATTGACAGAATGGCAAATTAGTCTTATCAAGACAAGAGTAGTCTTATCAATAGAATCATATAGAAGATGAGTGACTGCAATTTTCCATATACTGTCAAAGAAATGCTGTTAAATTTGTAATAGTTGGTGTTCTTGTGGATTTTAGGGAGAGTAAGATTGCCTCTTCAGAGAAGATGAGGATTGGAGGAACATCTGAGATGGCTTGGATGCAAATTTGTGAGCCTACTGATAGGGAGAAGGGTCATTACTCCATTGAGATCCATGATGGCAAAAACGCCCACACCCGAACCTTCGACCTCTCTGGGCAAGGCAAGTCAAAAGCCTTATTGATTACATAGGCTGTCCTCTCTCTGAGCGGCATATTTTATACAATATATTTTATGTTTATTCTGCCCATCCAAAAATGACTTGTATATAGGATGGTAATTGAACTGTATGTAATGTAATGTATGAAGCTATTGTTGCCTACAAAAAAATGTGATAAAAATCTAATATCTACTCATTTTTTTTCCTTTTCATATCAAAACAGCATACACTGAGGCCTATGCAGAATTCCAAAGACTTAAGTAAGACAAACATTTATACATATAGATATATCATTTGACTTATACTATTTTATGTATCACTATTAATGGGAATTTTGGGGATTTTCTTGCTAATGAGCTTGTGTCGTTGTTTTCAGGGCGGCTGCCTTTGCTGAGAAGAGTGAGTCTGAGCATGGAAGCCAAAGATTTAAAAAATGATCATTCTGCATGTAGTATTATTGTGTACTATTGTGATTCAATGCTTCTTTCAAATATATTTTAATGATATTCATATATATTTAATGATTTTCCAGTAAGTGTTAGACAAATCTAAAACATTTTCACATAATTTGTCTGTATTTGCCAAAATGCCTCTTCTCCTGTTTTTCTGTAGATCGTGGCAGAGTTGTGGGTGGACTACCTGATGTTGTCACCATTATGGAGTATAAGGTAATACTTACTTACATTACCCCTCATAGTAGTGAGTTAAAACTAGCTTCCTCTGTACCCTTAGCATTTGTAATCATAATGCACACACGGTTTTATTGTAACCTCTCACTTTTACAGACCCTGAGTTTGACATGCACAGTTTGGGGCGATCCTAAGCCAGAGGTCACCTGGTTTAAGAATGAGCAGGAAGTCATGTCTGATGACCACAACCAGATCTCCTTTGAGAGCGGCAAGTTCGCCAGCTTGACCATCAAGTGTGTCACAGTGGATGACTCGGGCAAATACAGCATTAACGTTCGCAACAAGTATGGTGGTGAGTTTGTGGAGATCACAGTCAGTGTCTACAAGCAGGGTGAGGAGATCCCTGAACCCAAACTGGGCCAGACGTCTAGAACCAGCGCAGCGCCCAAACCTGCTGCACCACCCTCCGCAAAACCCCAAACTCCTGCACCATCCATGAAGTCCTCCACCCCCACCCCACCCCAATCTGTTAAATCTCCAACCCCAACCCCACCTCAGTCTGTAAAGTCTCCTCCCCCAGCTCCTAAATCCCCTACCCCACCGAGGAGCGCTAAGTCTCCCACCCCTCCCAGGTTTATGAGGTCCCCAACTCCCACTAAGAAGTAAACAAAAGGCTTTTAAACCTTGAGTATGTTTCAGGTATTTTTGCAAACAAACAGTGCTTGATAACACTAGGAAAATTAGCCCCTACATCAGTTTTCTGTTAATCAGATGACATGTGAATCAGTAGCTCTCTCTCTTAATCACCACCCCATCCCCCAAAGGATAATTACACTCAGTTTTCCAAACGTGGAAAACTTCAATCTTAATTTTTCGTAGATTAAAATGTTGCCTCCAGCATATAAACCCTGAATGAAATTTTGAAACAAACCCTGAAACAAATTTCTGATATAGTTTGCAAGCTTGTTTGTGTTTATATGTTGTACTACTCAAGCCAAAGATGTTTGGATTATGAAGTTGAAACTAAAAGGTCCTGTTTACTGAAGCAGACATCATCACTGCAGACAGCATCACTGTATCGCTATCTATCTCATTTTGTCCTGTAGCTTCATAATGCTTTGTTTTGGCAATTAAAACCAGTTATCAACTTCTCTCTGTTTCTTTTCATTTTGATGTCTGACTTTCAACCTTAGATTAAACACTTTATCCCTAAACAAAGACTTTAACAATGTCATAAATGCTGAAGTACTTGAACTGCTTAGTTCAGTATCCTGGGTGAAACAACACCAGTTCCATATGCAAATCCAATACTCAGTTCATCCTCAGAAATGGCAGCTATAATTACCCCTTAGAAATGAATACTTGGTTTACCAAAGATCCAGATGTCACAGCAGATGTCAAAGTGTCTAATCTAATCATTTGAATTTGAATTTAACTTGAGAATCATTATTTTTTTAGAATGCAAAGCAGTCTCTTAACAAGATAAGAGAGTGAAAACACTTATTTGGGTCAATACAGGATCAATCTCCTACAAACCGGATTCCAAAAAAGTTGGGACACTAAACAAATTGTGAATAAAAACTGAATGCAATGATGTGGAGATGGCAAATGTCAATATCTTATTCGTAATAGAACATAGATGACAGATCAAAAGTTTAAACTGAGAGAATGTATCAATTTAAGGGAGAAAATAAATTTCATGGCATCAAAAAATCCCAAAAAGTTGAGACAAGGACACTCAACAGATGTCTGGGAACAGAGCAGACCAGTTTCTCAAGTTTAGAAATAGGAACGCTCTCCTATTCATGTCTAATGCAGGCCTCTAACTGTTCAATCGTCTTGGGCCTTCTTTGCACCTTCCTCTTTATGATGTGCCAAATGTTCTCTATAGGTGAAAGATCTGGACTGCAGGCTGGCCATTTCCATACCCGGATCCTTCTCCTACGTAGCCATGATGTTGTGATTGCTGCAGAATGTGGTCTGGCATTATCTTGTTGAAAAATGCAGGGTCTTCCCTGAAAGAGATGACGTCTAGATGGGAGCATATGTTGTTCTAGAACCTGAACATAGTTCTCTGTATTAATGGTGCCTTTGCAGACATGCAAGCTGCCCATGCCCCAAGCACTCATGCAACCCCATACCATCAGTGATGCAGGCTTCTGAAGGGAGCATTGATAACAACTTGGGTTATCCTTGTCCTCTCTAGTCCGGATGACAGGGCGTCCACAAAGAACTTCAAATCGGGACTCATCTGACCACAGAACAGTCTTCCATTATGCAACACTCCATTTTAAATGACCCCTGACCCAGTGCAAACGTCTGAGCTTGTGGAGCTTGCTTAGAAATGGCTTGTTTAGTGTCACAACTTATTTGGAATCTGGTTTGTATTTCTTTTGTCTCCTTGAAGAGCTTAGTTAGCTGTCAAAGTTTACAGATGATTGGTGTGGGTGAAATTCTCTAATGGACAACAATCCCTTTGATACTTGTTTTTAATTGGTAGATTTGCATATAAATTTGCTAAAATCCAAAATCAATAAGAATGCACAGAAATTAAAACACAGAAATGTACAACAGTAATGGATCTAAAATGAAATTAAATAGAAACTATCATGGACTTTCTTTTATTTTTAAAAAACAAATGGTACACTGGGGCTGCATTTAAACATGATATGAATAATTGTTGAGAAAAATATAAGATGTAATTTCCTGCTTAAAGTTGAAAAATGAAAATGATCACATGAAAAAAATCATTATTTTAGAGCCTGAAACACCATTCATCACAACATAGGAATAGAAGAAATTTGTTTTACTATGTGATGCATAATGAGTTACAGTATCATTAAATTATTTCAAACAGCATAACTTTATGACTGTTTTGCTTTCTTTCTGTTCAGTATATCAAGGCTTGATTCTGTGAAACCAACCAATTTAGATGAAGTATTCCAGGCCTTGGTTCCGGTCTGTATCAAGTGCTTGAGTCTCAATCTCAAGCCGTTTCATGGCAATGAAATATTGCACAAAGGACTCACCTAGTGCCCCACGGATTGCACTGTCTTCTCCCAGGGCCTCTAAAGCATCCTCAAGTTTCACAGGGATTGCAAACTTCTTCTGCTGGGCTGGAATTCTGTTAAGAACCTCTTCAATGCTGAGGTTACATTTGATACCATCTAGACCAGCTGCTATGGTGGCTGCCAAAACTATATAAGGATTTGCCGTTGCTGAACCAAGCCTATTATCAATATGGGCCTCCCGTCCACCATGGACCTTCACGTTAAAGGTACAGCTGTTGTTGTTGCAGCCATAAGTGGCATGGTATTGCTGCTTTGAATCTTTTCCCTTAGTAAGCTGAGCACGGCAGCCAGTCCCTGGTGCCAACAGACAGCTTAGGGCTGGTGAGTGCAGAAGCAATCCACTCAGCCATTTCTTACCAATCTCAGACAGCTCTTCAGTGCCTGATTGGAAGAGACTTCGTCTGCCACTGGCATCCCAAAGGCTATGGGAGAGTATTCCTGAATTGTAGATGGTATCGTCTGTGAGGAAGGTGGCAAGATAGTTATACTTCCTGGCCATCTCCTTAAGTCCAGTGCGGAAGGTGAAGGCACAGTCAGCAGCTTCAATCCCAAACTTTGGCTTGAAACAGACCTCTATCTGACCTGGACCACTAGCTGATGCAAAGCTGTCCACATCAGCACCCATGTGGTACATCCCTCTCATCAGCTGTTGCAGGAAAGGCATGTCATGATTACTTAGCAAAGTAGTGGCAGGGAAAAGCACAAGCTTGGGGCCCATATCCTCTGAAACCCCTAAAATGCAGCATTCGTATATGAAAGAGGAAAAGAAGGAGAACCCCAAGCTTTGCAGCTGACCGAGGATGACCTTAGCAACAATGCGTGGAGAGGTATGCAGTGGTGTCCCTGTGATGGTGCAGGGATCACAAATGAGGCGAGCAGTTTGCTCCACCCAGGGAAGAGCCCGGAAAGTGGAAAGATCAGGCACCAAAAGGACATCGTTGCTGAAACTGGGAGCAGTTGGATGATCAACCTCATTTTCTCTGGGGCTCAGTGTTAACTCCAGATAACTTCTGGGCATGGGCACTCCATATACAGCTTTTTCCTATGATGCCAAAAAATGTTTGAGGGTTAATTTTTTCAAACATTTATTCATTGTTTTAGAAAAGCTATAAACTGATTCAAATATTTTCTGTTGGGGAAATTATTGAAGGTAACTTCAGAGAATCATAACTGAATTAAGTTAAATGTAGGTGAGCAAGCAGGTATTTACATGAAAGAAGTGAGAAGGGACCGTCTTCGATCTAGACACGCCATGAAGATCTGTGGCTTCAAAGCGAATAAAGCCTATGTTCTCACAGACAATCCGCTGCTTTATGTGTTCAACCACTGAAATGAAGCTTTGAGATCCAGAAGATCCATGTGATCCTATCTGAACATTCTCTTTGTTATCTATGGCGTATACAAACATGTTTTAGAAACATGTACACAAAAGGTTTTTAAAAATGTCTAAATGTTCTTCTATTATTTTTTATCACAGCCTACAAGGAACAGTGGAGTTAAAGTGGAGATAAATATTCCAAAATGCACACTAACCTGAGTGTGATGTCCTGCTGGGTGAACTGCAGGGCCTGTTTGTAGGACCATCAGTGCATGGTGACCCACCAGAACCCCAGCCAGATGAAGCAATCTCTCTTGGTCTGGAGGTTCTCTCTAGAACGGGTTTGAATGTTGAGAAGGACCTAGATGGTACCTCATCTGGTCTGCAATCTCTCCTCTTTCCAGGCGTGTGCTGGGAACTAACCGACCGGCCTTGCATTGCTTCTCTTGGACTCAGTAGGGATCTTTGCCTTAATACACTCTTCAGTTCCTGAACTGTTTGTTTAGAAACACCTCCTATGTGTGGTGGGTAATCATGCTGGGCTTCTCTACACCATGTGTCAGCACATACATCATCTCCCTGTGATTCAGTGGTGACAGTGTGCTGACTGCGCGGGCCAATTGAAATTACAATGGGATTGTCTTGGGGCTTTGGAACTGGTAAATCAGCCTGGACTATGGGCACATAAGTCCCTTTCCTGACCCAGTCATCACGCTTCCCACTTACTACAACTTCCTTCTTTCTGCTATGACTCAGCCTGCCTCCATCTACTTGATCTGATTCCATGAAGGCTGTCTCCTAAATGAATGAAAATGATTCATAGTTAAGTCTATGCAAACACTAGATGATATATTTTCTTTTATCTTCATTTGTTGCAGCTAATAGACTATTCTAATATCTCAGTGACCTTTGTATATAAAAACTGAACTCATGCTAAGGAGAAAGAGTACTTTTCTCAGAAAAGAAGAAAAAATGATCATACCTTTTTTCCAGATTCTGATCTTTACACAGACTCTTCGATTCTTTATGACAACGGTTTGAAATTTCATGAGGTCCAAATTGAAACAAGAGCTATGGCAGAGCACATCTTTTATAGATCATAGATACAATGCTGACTGATTGGAACATTCCCCCTGTGCTCCCCATGTGCCCAGAGTAACACAGCATCCAGCCTGTGACTGAATTACATGCTCTTTCTCCCATTGGCCAAACACACGAACTGTCCAGACTCTTCAGTGGCCTTTTGTTTGGGCCACTGATGAAGAAAATACTGAGCATCAGCTTTTTGCACAGTCCACTAAACATCATTGATGAAACTTCTAGAATGATGCATTTAAAAAAGAGAGAAACAACCACTGTCAAGCCCATAGGCAGACATAAACACATAAGATCCATGAGGTTTTTTTTCGAAATTAAAACACTTTCTATGGTTATGAATATTTTATATAAATGAATTTGTGGTATGGGACAGTGCTACTTGAATCTCTTTGCCACAATAATCGTGGAAATTTTGTCATGGAAAACAATGTATTTATTTACGTGAATGTACATAAGCTAAAACAAATGATAATTAAATGAAATAACTTTTTTACATTTTGTGTTTTACATGCAATAGCAGTAGTTATGTGACCTCGTTTTGTGAAATGCGCCCGCCCCACTTGCAGGGTGCGGTTCCTGCACGACCCGGGCCAGCTGTAACTGGATTATCAGACACTGCTGCTGCGGCTGTATGGTGAAAAACCACTTCAAACATTTCACGTCTTTCTCGGGACCGGCTTTATGGTTAAACTACAATCTTCAATGAGTAAGCATATTCCAGTAAGTACAATTACATTTACGTGTGGTGTTTTACCCATTAGACGCTTAGTTTTCTTTTTCGTTGTATTAATTTGCGAATTTGTTTAAAAACGAGGTCATTGTGTTAGCCTGAACACTAAATGTTCTTGGTTCTTAGCAGTTACCTACTAGAGCAAACCTGGATATTTTGTTACATTCATTATCACACGTTTATTACTAGTTGATGTTCAATATGAATTTTACACGATATCCTATCTTGTTTATGTTAATTTCGTCGATATGTGCTATTTGCCTGCTAGCTATCTGTCATTCTTTGTTGAAGCGGTTCTCCTCTCGTTAGCTTAGGTAGCTAACCCGCTAGCTATGTGACTGGGAAACAAGTCGCTCGCGCTTAAAACGAAGCTAACTAGCTAATTTAGAAATAATTTTTTTCATGTCACCCATATTGGGCCCGACAATCGGCTTTTTAATTTTTTGCCGCATTCACAAATCTTGGTTAGCTGAGGTACGTCGCCAGACAATCCGCTAATCTGGCCCCCAGTCTCCTTTACAGCCTGCTAACGCTAGCTAGCTAGCAAGCTAACTACTGTAAGATTGACGGAACCTGGCTAACTGTAGCTAGCTAAGGCGGTGCTAATCCGTAGCCGGTAAAATGAATTCAGGATAAAATGACACCTAAGCATTGACGAGCAAAATTATTAATTTTGGCCTAGAATCTAAATAAATAAAAACATTTTACAGTGAGACGATTACATTGTTTTTTTTAACAAGAATAACCCCGGCATCCTTTTAAGGAGTCGCCACCGAGTCAGAGCAGATCTCCTACGACTGCTCCTTTCCCGTTTCAAAATGGCATTTCCACAGCCATTTATCACCCTCATACAGACAAAGAAGCATGTTCTGTGGCGCTATAAAGCAGTGGCACCACCCTGTTTGTTTCCTTGCCTCTGATTATCTGTGTCTCTGCTCTCTGCCATTGCAGCAGTTCTGTGGTGTATTGGGTCACACATTTATGGAGTTTCTGAAGGGCAGTGGGGACTACTGCCAGGCTCAGCACAGTGTATATGCAGAGAAGTGAACGGCGAGCCTTGCTGCCTCACTAGAAGAGAGACTTGTGAGTATTTTAAAGTTGGCGGGATTGGACACGGAGTGCAGGCGTCCACAGCAGCCAGGCCAGTCTGGATGGGGTAAAACAATCTCCAGAAGTGCACTGCCCTTGTTGGCTCTCCGTCTCCTCGTTCACCTGAGGACCAGCCTTTTTTTAATTATTATTTACCAGTTTCATTATTTTTCTGTTTTTCATTCCCAGCGTTTGCACGCTCTCTGTCACACACATCCTTTGAGCGAAGTCTCTGTGGCAGATTTTCTTTAGGTTTCTTTTTGTGGTAGTGAAGCGTCCTCTCATTTTTGTAGACTTATCACTTTTCATTGTTAACAATGGCTCGTATGAATAGACCTGCCCCTGTGGAGATCACCTATAAAAATATGAGATTTCTCATCACCCATAACCCCACCAATGCAACTCTGAATAAATTCATTGAGGTAAGCCTTTCCAGAATCCAAAACAAAGTTGCCCTTATTTTCTTATTAATAGCTATGAATTTCACTTTCAAAACCTGAGGTTTTCTGTTGGAAAAGAGCACTGCCTAGCCCAATGAGGATGGCTAAAACTTTTCAGTGGTGTGCACTGTTATAAGTCTGCACAAACTAGTCTGTCTTTGTAAATTTGCAAATAGAGACAAAGCTATATAAAATCTGTATTAATTGGCCAGCATACATTTTCTACATTTAAACAGGTTAAATCTGTTTAAATGTGTTTTGAATATAGAAAAACAGTAGTCATTCTTAATTTTTGAGCATGCCAAAATTTTGTTGAGCATTCCAGCACGAGTAAATAAACAAAAGGGCTTATTCTTCACTAGGAATTGAAGAAGTATGGTGTGACAACAGTTGTTAGAGTCTGTGAGGCAACGTATGATGCCAACCTGGTGGCCAAAGAGGGCATTCAGATTCTGGTAAGTAGTTCAGCAGTATGAAGAAAGTGTAATGCCTTTGAAATAGACTTCCCAGAATTAAAGGTGAATTTAGTGGAATTATTGCGTTGCCTGAGACCAATAATTTTCTTTTTACCTTTTGCAAAACCTTTTAGGATTGGCCATTTGATGACGGAGCTCCTCCTTCTAACCAGATTGTTGATGATTGGCTAAACCTGTTGAGGATGAAGTTTAGGGAGGAGCCAGGCGGCTGCATTGCTGTCCACTGTGTAGCTGGCCTTGGACGGTAATGTTCTGTGGAAAAATGTCTTTTGATATTTTTATAAACAGAAAAACTTAACAGCTCCTTGTAACCATGCAAAGAAATTCTACACAAAGGCTAAAACTATACTAACCACAGTATGTGGTTTTCTTTTCTTTACCATAATAGAGCTGGTTGTGGTTGTGAATCTTTGCAGTCATCCCTTAAACCATGCTGAGACTGCCTTTGAGATTGCCCACTGCACCTTTGGGCCGTATCGTTGGTCTGCATTGCGTGTGCGAAGAAATTACTGCTTTCTGAAAATTGCTGATGGTACATAGATGATGAGCTTGGAGAAAGTTTAGGAAGCGCTGGTTTAAATGGTCATGTGTGATTTATTCCCACAGCGCTCCTGTCCTGGTTGCCCTTGCTATGATTGAGTGTGGCATGAAATATGAAGACGCTGTCCAGTTCATCCGACAGTACGTTTTGTTTTGTATTTGTTCTGTACAACTAGATCGAGAAGCAGAGTCAACTTTGTTACTACCTAGCAGGGTTCGTACGATCATTACATACCTGGAAAAGTTATGGAATTTGAAAATAGCATTTTGCCAGGCCTGGATAAGTTTTGGAAAAATAAAAATACCCCAAAGTTTTGGAAAAGTCATGGAAATTTGCTTCACACAATACATGTATGTCGTTCCGATAACTGAAAAGCTGAAAAAAAAGTAGAATAAAATATAGCAATTTTTTACTTTCGTGCAGACAACTCACGTATTTTCACACGTTCTGTGCGTTACGTGGTGTAACGTTAGCGTCGGACTCCACACGGAGCTGTAGTTTGTGCTGTAAATTAGCGTAATACCTGGTAAATGCCGATTCAACAATGGCTGGCTTCATTTGGACAAATACAAGGCATGGCTTGAGAGACAAGTACACGGGATGTGCAAAATGTGCACTGTGGTAAAACGTTCGACATTTCGAACATTTTCGAGGCAGCGCTAACTAGCCATGCTAAAGGGGCTAAACACCGGGCTGCTGCTGTGGTGCGAGAGTCAACCCTCAACCCCATTCGCGGCTTTTTAACCCCGCCGACCAACGCGACACCCTCTGCCACCCTCGGTGCTTCCCTCTCGTTCACCAGCAAAGTACCCTTTCAAGTTCTGTGTCCAGAAATGAAGCCCTTACCGCAGAGGTGCTGTGGGCGCTAAAGGTGGCTAATTCCTACTATTCGTACAAATCCTGTGAAGACATGTTTTGTTTTTCATGTCTACACATATGTTTAGAGAATGTATAGTCATTAGAATTTGCATCAAAGTCATGGAAATTAATTGTCAAAAAAGGTGTACGAACCCTGAACTAGGCATTAATGTATTACCAACCAACGCCTTTAAAGGCATCATTTGATCAGAGGCTAAACATTGTAGGCAAGAGTTCGTTGTGTTCGCATGTGACGTGTGTATTGAAAACACTACAGGAAGCGGCGCGGTGCATTCAACAGTAAGCAGCTCTTCTACCTGGAGAAGTATCGTCCCAAGATGCGTCTTCGCTTCAAAGACTCGAACGGCCATCGCAGCAACTGCTGTATCCAGTAGAGCATAAGCAGTGACCCTGCTGCTAAAGCAGAATCCAAGTGTTTCTCCAATATGGGCAGTGTGTTCTCTTAAGTTGGGAACGTGTAAAAAAATATATATTTCTGAAGAAATGAGTGTCATTCACTTGAGTATTCCCTTTTGTCTCAATTTAACATAGTAAATGCTGTCTTTTGGCAAGTTCAAGTGCTTATATAT